>OZ023314.1:65648163-65975772 GCA_964007375.1 Ophion obscuratus
GTTAGGCGCTTTAGTGAAACAATTTTTTTCAAATACAAGAATTTGGCGCCCCCTTAAATTGCCGCCCTGGGCAGGTACCCCGGTTTGCCCCCCCCCCCCTAGATCCGGGGCTGTTCAAACCTCAAAAGAAACTAGCACAAGTGGTTCCGAGTGCAAGAGACCAAAGACCACCATTAAGTGAACCAGGAGTGTACAAGATACCCTGCTCATGCGGTAAAGTGTACATTGGAGAAACCGGGAGGAAGATCAGTACACGGATCAAAGAACAACAACGGTGTATCAAATATGGCCATATTGCACAATCAGTGCTGGCCGAACATTGGATGGAGACTGGTCATGCCATACAGTTCGACAAAGCCTAAAGTCTGGCCCCATCAAACATCTATTTTTCCAGGAAATAGCGAGAAAGCTTGGAAATCCGAAAATATCCGGACAATCCAAACGGAGATGGAGGATATCACGTCAATCCTATTCGGCTCACCGTCCTCCCGGTTTTTTAAATTGACCAGCCGATCAATTACTAGGTGCGCAATTAAGTTTCCGGGTTTTTTTACCAATAAAAAATCGAAAATTTCAACACAAATACAAAAAATGGTTCATTCGAAGTATTGTCCCTCGCTATTTACACATTTATGCCATCTCTCTGGCAATACATAAATACCGCGACGATAAAAAGACGTGTCTTTAGAGAAACCATTCGACCAACCAATTTTGTACTGCACCGCAATTGGCCAAGTGTAGCCCACCCAAGCCATGCGCCGTCGACTGGAACAGGTGATAGTCTGATTCGCCATCTGGCGAATATGGCGGGTGCGGTAGCAGATCCCATTTCAGAGTTTTTATGGTGTCCTGGACGATGAAACTGCGATGACACGGAGCGTTGTCGTGCTGCAATATCACACGTTCGTGTCTCGTGTCCCATTCTGGCCGTTTTTCGAGCATTGCGTGGTTCAAATTGATTAGTTGTGATCGGTAGCGATGCCCATGAACAGTTTTGCCCGGTTTCAGCAGCTCATAGTACACGATTCCTTTCTGGTCCCACCAAACGCAGAGCATTGTCTTTCTTTCGAAGCGATTTGGCCGTGCCGTCGATGTTAACGCTTCGCCAAGTGAAAGCCACGATTTTCTACGTTTGGGATTCTCGAAATATATCCATTTTTCATCGCCAGCAATAATTCGATGCAGGAAACATTTTCTGTTCTGCTGCAACAGCAACATTTCGGAAGTGGTTCTTCGATTTTCCATTTGTCTCTGAGTCAACTCATGCGCCACCCACTTTCCTTCCTTATGAATGTTTCCCATGGCGTGCAAACGTTTCAAAATACATTGCCGAGTCACATTTAATGTCTCGGCAAGTTGATCTTCTGTTTGAGTGTCATCTTCATCTAATAACGCTTGCAGATCGGCGTTCGCAAATGTTGGCGGTCTTACCGAGCGCTCCTTGTCACCAGTCCCAAAATCACCACTTTTGAACCGCTTGAACCAATCCTCACCCCTAACTCCTCAAGTAACGGACCTGCTTCAGCTGCTGTTGTTTTTTAGATTGAAGCAGAAAAGCAATGCTTCCCGCAAATGCTGTTTATTTGGCACCAACTTTGACATTTTCGAGGTTAGAAAAAAGGTCGTTGCGTTGCGATATTTGTATATATTACGACTGGGTATTCTTAACAGATGTCCAAGCTATAAAGAAACCCAATTTCAGACCTGTATGCCGACTACATGTGTCGCTAGCGCCATCCATGTGGAAACCCGGGAACTTAGTTGCGCACCTAGTAAAACACCCGATTGGCTGGTGCAGCGGTCTGGAACGATGACTGCAACTATATAAGGAATACCTGAGACACGAGAGCTTCAGAGATCATGAGGACTCGGAGTTGAGACGTCAAGGCGACAACACGTACGAGACAACCCAACGATATTCACGCGACAAAAAACAACTATAATACAAATTCCCTCCCGGTGGAAACCGAGGACAATAACCAGCAGCTTAGCCCCACACCTGTGATAATGGGAAAAACCAAAAAACGACGCGCCATCGCGAGCAATGACGACAACAGCACGAAGAACCGGAAAAAGACCAACAGTATCTCAACAAGCAACAGATATGACAGCCTTTCCGCCCTAGACTCGGACGAAGAAGATCAAATGACAGTGGACTCGGATCTCAATACCAAAAGCGCAAAAAGCGATAAACCCTCACCGATAGTGATAAACAGTGCAAAACTCGATGCAGAAGCCAAAGCCAAAATTCACCTTGACGTACTGAAAAACCACAAGGGATCAACACTCAAATTTGCAGCAGCAACAATTATTGTCTATCCAAACAATAATGAGGACTTCACTCAGATCACATCCAAATTAAAAAATGACTCGCGGGACTTCCACACATACGCGACGTCCAGCCAACGAGAGAAGAAATTCGTCATCAAAGGACTACCTCCACTCGACGAAAAGGACATAGTGGACGACCTATCCCAAGCAGGACTCATGCCTCTAAAAATAAAAAAGATGAAACTAGCGCAAGCAAACAACTCAGACCGAGTCCTTTACTTCGCCTCTTTCAAAGCTGACACAGACCTGAGACAAATCAAAAGCACAAAATATATTTGCTCTGTCAAAGTCAAGTGGGACAACTACAAAAACCCGAAGCAGATCTCCCAGTGCTACCGCTGCCAAGGGTTCAACCATGGGACAGCGTACTGCTACAGGGAGCCGAGATGCGTGAAATGCGTGGGTAACCATCTCACGAAGGATTGCGTCAAATCAGCCGAAGACAAACCGCAGTGTGTGAACTGCCAAAAAGAGCACCCTGCAAACGCAACCTGTTGCGAAGTCTACCAGCAACACCTCAGAAGGAGGAAGGAGCAGCATCAGCGAAGCCAGCAGCCAAAACATCAACGATTTCAGCCACACCTCGAGCCAATCAACGATACAAATTTCCCAGCACTGCCCAATCGACCAACGGGGCGCCTCAAGGCCAGCGAGGAAGGGACAGAACAACCAAATACCAAACACAACAACAACTGCTCCTATAGCGCTAAAGTAAACCAAGACGCAAACACAGGTAATGCTAGGGACCCTAGAACTAGACCGAGAAGTAAGCCAGTCCCTCAAGAGCTAACACTTAATAGACAGGACCCCCCAGTTATAGACGAAAACGAAAACTTTACCGGCCAACAAGTCACAAATAACGATACACTCAATAACATAGTAAAAGAAATCCAAACACTCAAATCCCTCTGCGACATGAACAGGATGCTGGAAATGTTCAGAGAACTAAACAGTCAGTTAGCCACGTGCTCAGACCACATCGCCAAATGCCAAGCATTTTATAACGTCATACTTAAATATGTGTAACAAAGTCGTGACCATAGACCAAAAATTACATATTATCCATTGGAACGCAAATGGGCTGAAAAGTAATCTAGTAGAACTATCAAGCTTAATCGATAAAATGAAGATAGATATTATCCTAGTAAACGAAACCAAACTCAAACTAAAGGACAAATGCAAAATTCCCGGATTCCAGTGTTTCAGAAAAGACAGACCAGGCGATGTTGCTGGGGGAGGTGTAGCAATATATTGCAAAAATAATATTGAATGCTCTGAATTAAACATAGACACAATCTCTCTTGAAGCTCACGCAATACAATTAAAAAACAATCTAGTAATCTCTTCAATTTATGCCAAGCCGCAGACAACAATATTACACGCCGATCTGAACAAAATATTTAACCTGGCAAACTCCGTCCTAGCCATTGGCGATTTTAATGCCAAACATGCAAGCTGGCACTGCTACAGCAGCAACATGAACGGCAGAAACATTCTTAATTATTCAAATCTGACAAACACAGTGATAATAGCCCCAGACAACTTCACTCTGTTCCCCTACAACCAAGCACTCCCAAGCGTGGTAGACTTTGGCCTAGCTAAAAACATAAATAACATCACAGTAGAAACGATAAACGATTTGGACTCCGATCATCTCCCAGTTAAATTCACACTAAGAACTGCACGCATTGAAAAAGTTGAGAGATTACGACTAGACTATAAAAAAGCAAACTGGAAAGAATTTACAAAATTACTAAATGACAAAATAACAATAGATCCAAACTTAAAATCCAAAACAGATATAGATAATTGCACGACTAAACTCACAAATCTCATTAGAGGAACAATGCAGATAACGATTCCCACAACCAAATGCAACAGCGTATCCATTACCCTCTCGGAAAACATCCCAAAACTGATTAAAGCAAGAAATAGAGCACGCAGATTGTACCAACGGACTCAAAATATGCAATATAAAATCATACAAACCAAAGTATCAGCTAGGGTCAGGCAATTGATTAGAGAGCACTCAAACGAAAAATGGGAACAAAAATTGAAATCTTTGAAAATACAGGATAACTCGATCTGGAAGATGGCGAAAGCCTTCACTAGGCAGTCTGAAGCGATTATCCCCACACTTCACGGAACGCAGGGCCTTGCAATCAGCAATAAAGAAAAAGCTAACGCCCTCGCGGAAAACTTCGAAAAAGTCCATCATTTAACAGAAAACATGAGCAGCAACAACCATTGCGCCTCAGTAACCAGAAAATTCAGAGATATTTGCGACAAACAAGTAGATGTCCTAGACATAGTGTACACCTCTCCCAGAGAAATCTTACAAGCAATTAAGAGAACCCGACCCAAAAAAGCCCCGGGACCAGACGGAATTCAAAATATTGTCCTCAAACACTTGCCACAGAAAGCAATAGTACAGCTGACATACATCTTTAATGCATGCTTTAAACTTAGCCACTTCCCGACACCGTGGAAGCACGCAAACGTCTTAGCCTTCCCCAAACCAGGGAAAGATAGGCTCTTCCCGCAAAATTATCGTCCTATTAGCCTCCTCAACACCTGTAGTAAAGTTTTTGAAAAAATTATTTTAAATCGCCTCAAGCAACATGAAACGCAAAACAATCAACTCATACAAGAGCAATTCGGATTTCGGGAAAAACACAACACGGCTCAACAACTCGTCAGATTAACAAACCACATAAGTTCCCAATTCAACATTAACAAAGCAACAGCGATAGCATTACTTGACATAGAAAAAGCGTTTGACACAGTGTGGCACAAGGGACTGATATTCAAGCTGGACAATCTTAACATTCCACCATATCTAACTAAAACGATAACTAACTACCTCTCAAATAGAACTTTCACGGTCATGGCAAACGGAGAACCCTCGACGAAACAGAACATAGCAGCAGGAGTACCGCAAGGCTCCATTCTAGGGCCGGTATTGTTCCTTTATTTTATAAACGACATCCCTAAAACAGATAAAACTCAGCTAGCCCTATTTGCAGACGACACGGCAGTATTCTCGAGCTCCTGGAGCAAAAAAGTAGCGCAAAATAACGTCCAGGCCCACGTAAAAGCAATCTCCGAACACTTCAATAGATGGAAAATTAAAATTAATGAAGCCAAAACAGAGCTAGTCATTTTCAGCAGGAAAACAAAACATGTCGACTTACCACCATTTACCATAAACAATATAGTTATCCCCCCTAAGAAAGAAGCAAAATATCTAGGAGTAATATTGGATGATAAACTAACCTTCACCAAACACATAAACGCGATTAAAAGTAAAGCCCAAAAAATTAAAGGAATATTATACTATCTCATTAACCAGAAAAGCGTCCTCAACAGAAAAAATAAGTTACTACTATATAATGCCATCATCAAACCGATCTTGCTCTACGCGGCCCCGGTCTGGAGCAATACGTGCAAAACGAACATTAAAAAAATTCAAGTAGTCCAAAACAAAATCCTACGAAACATAACAAAAGCTGAGTGGTACACAACAAACAAACAAATCCAAGACCAAACGGGAGTCAAAGATATCTACAAAGAAATATATGACAGGACACAAAAATTCTATAAAGAACAAACCCAACACATCCCTCTCCTCCAAGACGTGGGCACCCTAACTCAAGACAACGCACCGTTCAAAATAAAGTATAAACTACCCCACCAAATCCTCCTAGGGTAAACACATAGCATGAACAGCTCAAAGCACCCACATCCTCTGTAAATAGTGTAAATATGTCTAGATATAAGAAAATTCTACTTAGATATAAGGAAACATAAAACACGGGTATGTTTTTTCAATTTTTAATCTGTGATTTCAAATAAATACCTTGCCAAAGCACTGATTAATACATAAACAAATCCCACCACGTGAACAATAACTAGTTAAATTCTAAGGAATAGGAATAGTTAGCCTAAGAGAAAAACAATGTAATAAACACCATGTTACCAAAACAATGATAAATAAAGAGATTTTACTACTACTACGAGAGCTTCAGTATCGGAGCTCTCAGCGCTGATGATGCAAACTGTAACCTTTGCAAAACGTCGGCACATTGCTGATCCTCAACACGGCCTTCACCCGGAAGCCACATACTCGTTTCAATATCTTAATTACTTTAAGTTACCTGCACCGGTCTATGAGAAAAAAATTAGGGCTGATTGTTAATAAAAAAATGAACGATACGACTGACTTCGTTGTAAACTATAATGACAATTATTTAATTAAATACTACTAAAAGTATTAGTAACAAGATGTTGATTGTGAATTGATTGTGATTATATTTAATAGAATAAGATAATGTTTGTTTTGTACGATTCAGTTAATATTCCTTTGTGAAGATCATGACAAGACTGACCTTGTTATTTTTTTTAAGTGAGAGGTTCAATAATGCACACATTGTGAAGGTAAAAAGTTTATTTTCATAAGTTTAATTCCAGTTGTGCTGGAATGCTCAATAATTAATCCAGGAAATCAAGAGAGCAAGGAAAACATCAATAACTCAGCATTTGTTTTTTATTTGCTTTAGTCATTGGTTATACGTAATAAGTTAAGGATGTTAAAGTTTTAACAAAAAGAAAGAGATTCGTGCTATCCTTCGAGAAAAACATTGTACGGCGTCTCTCGGGTGTTGATAGTAAATTTAGTTCAAGCCGGTGAGTTTCATTTAACGTTGCGTGTTCACCAAGTGCATAAGTATTGAAGGATTGCTAAGGGAATCGTGATTGAGATTGTTTTGCGGGCACGAGCCATTGTTCTCCCGTAATTTCAGATATCGATTAAATTCGGTAAATCCAACCACGTGGATACTCGGTTTAAGCCGCTAATAGTTCGTTGCAACCACGCTGTCGTCTGAGACCTGGCGTTGCGTAAAGCAAAAAGACTTGTTTGCGCCAATTCCACTTCGAGAACACACAAAATCTGATGGTTTCTGTTATGTGGCCTGCAGATAAATTCTCGATACATCTGAAAAAAATATTATTTATCTGTACATATTATTTTAATTGATTTCACTTTTGTTTTTTTTTCGACACGCAGATTGCTTTTAAGTTTAACTATGTAATTTTCTCAGAGCACTTTGTAAATTTTCTTACAATTGACACTGTACAGTCGTACATCAACGTAAATTAATCAATAAAAGTTGTTTCTGTATCATCGTAATATTTTTAATATGTACTTTAATAAACGGGCATTATTGAAAAATTACTAATCATCTTTCCTCATAATTTAGCAGATCTATTTACCTTATTGTCTTCGTCTTCCATTTGTATTTATAATTCATCGTAGGGATAATACTTTCTTCGATGATTTATATTCAATTGATTTTCTACCAATTCAATGTATACGTTGCATATGCTCACATCGAAATTTTATTAGAGTGACTCGATGTTTATTTGGTTCATATTAAGCTGATGCTCTATCTGCCATTTATTCGATTGGTGTGAAACCAATTTTGATAGAACTTACTGTATGCAGCTTCAACCATGTTATTTCAGTTTTTAGAACCTACTCCGTCATTCAGGGCAAACCAACATATAGTTGGATTGACTATAGCAGCGTTGGGGGGTTTTCTTTTAAAATATATCTTCAGTGGTACGGACTATACATGAACTGTTATCAAAAATATTATGTATTGACTGAAATATGCTCTGCAATTCATTCAAAGCACACATGTTTCATTCTACTGTATATGTTTTTCGGTGAACTATATATTTTGAAAATGCTTTTAAGGGAGGGATTACCGACCCAACCGTTCGGTATGTTCAAATAAAGTTTGGTTTCAGGACACCGGAATTATAATTGAAAGTACTCTTTGCGTTTTTGGATCAAGAAGAAGTTTGGTTGCCGGAAATAAATATATATTTGTAATTCAACCAAATCTCGCAGTCAATTCAATCGTTCATATCGTTCGTCACCCGCAACTGCAGGATTTGGTTGATTCAAACAATTTTTTTTTTACGGTACCAAACGTTTTTCTGAATGCAGCGCTCTCGTTCGATCTAGTTGTATAGTACAGTTTTAATTATTGATTACTTTTAAGTAAATCATGTTTTCAGTTTTTTTCGCTTTCTATATGTTTCCCACTTTTTTCTTGCTCGCATATTTTGCCTTCATATTGATACATTTCTTCTCATTTTCTGACCCTTCCGCCCGCCCTGTTATCCGCCCTATATTTCTTATATTTATATTATTATTTTTACGCGAAATGTAAAAAAATATTGTTGCGAAAAGAATATTATGAAATAGTAAATTACGTGGTGGAAATAAAAATAATAACAACACGTACTTTAGACGGAAGGCATATTTGCGCGACAACCTCTTCCTTTGCGGTCGACCCATTATTGTTCTGTTTCGTATTATGACTACAACTTTCACTGTCCACAAATCACGATATAACAGTCCGATATTAAATTATTTTTCTAGCGTTAGAACATAAATTTGCTTCGCAGTCACAAAACACATGGTCGCCTGTAAGTCCCGACGACCTGTTGAAGCTCGTGTATACAAAGATGACACGCGGCATATAGACTGCCCTTGGCATCACTAAAAAGTATGCGAAAGGAAAAAATTTACAATAAATATCTTCTGTTCTGGCAAACGACTTGATGTTTTGAATTTTTTCGTGGGTGGATTTTTAAACGTGGGTTTTAAATGGATAAAAATCCAAAAATACCAAGATTCAGCGCCCTGCGTTTATTTGAAGCGAGTAGAATGTAGCTTCTATTTGACGTTTTAACATTCAAAATATCTTGATTAGTTTAAAGAACCAGTTTTTTGCCGGGAAAAAAAATTTTTAAATGGAAAAAAATAAGAAGAATGAATTCTGTCTAGTTAGCACTAGCCAGAATTAATAAAAATTTGACGAAGTATCGTGCTTTTATTCAGTTTTTTGACACTCAAATATCTTAATATTTCCTGAAATGCGAGTGTCTTAAAAGAAGTTTTCCGGAAAGAACTGTAAATATACACATAACAAAAATTATAAAATTATTAAATCAATTAATTGTATTTCTTGTTAACTCCCACCTATCGGCGAGGAGTAGAGAACATAAAGCTGGAGTTTATTTCGTCCGTTTCGGTATGTTTTCGTGGCGCTATCTACTATGAAACGAAATTTGAAATTTGGTTCCGGTAGCACGGCTTATCGAGTACGCTATGTGAGACGAGTATTCGAAGAACTCGGGTACTCGATAAAGTTCGAGTATACCCGTCTGATCACACCCGACAGATTCGGGTACCCGAAAAATTCGGGAACTCGATCCGAATCATAGTCTAATTACCCGACCCGACCCGACCCGAACAATTCTGCTACCCGCACACCCTTAGTACTTTCTATACTTCTCAGCAATAAATATGATTGCTGCATACGCGCTGTCAAATTCAACGGTAAAAATGACGCAAACATGATATTTTTGCTCATGGAACGTGGCATTTCGGAGAAAGAAAAAAATCAATTTTCAAAAAAAAAATTTAACAGGCGCAGTTTTATTCTCATGTTTGAAAGTGTAATAATATTCGTTTGTCAATTTCTCATTGAGAAATAACCAATATACTCTCAGACAATAAAAAATTTCATTGTCTCACTCGGTTTTTTGTTTGAAAAATGAACTGTATTTTGAAAGTTTAATATCACCCTGTAGTTCCAATATTTCTTTATTACACAATTTCTTTTCTGCTACATTGGTATATTGGTATATTTAAACTTATTAAATAGAAACATTAATTTTTAGTACTCTAAATTTTTTCTAAAGACATTTATATACTTAATTTTCTTGTCCACACATTTAGAGACAAAACAAATTCCCAATATGCCAATTTAGCAGAAGATAAATTTGATATAAAAAAAGTATAGGAAATATAAAAAGGTTATAACTTTCAACATCCAAAAAATGCTCCGCATAACAACAAGTTACCAAATGGACTTTTTTTTACTTTTAGCGGGTTAAGGCATTACCCCCACTTGTAGCGCAAAAAAGGCCTTTTTCATGAATTTTTTTAAAGAAAACTACAATACTTTTTTAATCGATCAATATACCATCTTAAAGAACACATCTTGAAGAACTTTCAGTAATTTTTTTATTGAAAAATATTACATTGTTTAGTGGCAAATGGCCGTCAATGAAATGATGTTTTTATATACACGGTTTGCGGTGACCAACATTGCGGCGAAGTGGATCATCTGAAAAAAAAATGCGGATGGATTTAGTCGAATATAAGCATAAACTAGTCTTTAATCGAAGGATTTTAAAATATATTCATTTTTCACAAAATGGCGGACAGTCAAAGTTAATGGTTCGATTTTAACGAAAAAAACGGCCGTTTTTTGGCTATAAAACGGCCACTTTTTTCGAAAAAAAAATCGAACGATTAAAGACTACATTTTTATGTATTAAATAAGCTTGCAAAATTTCAAGAAGATCGGTTCATTAGTGTTTGAGTAATCTTGGTCAACGACTTCAGAAATGCAATTTTGAGAAAAACGCGTTTAAAGTTTCAATTTCCGGTCGTTTACACAACGGATTCTTCTCTTTCAACGCTCATATCTGAGTCAATTTTGTTCGGATCGACTTGAAATTTTCAGGACATATTCTCAGATACTTATACTTCAAAAAAATGCAATAAAAAAAATCGATTTTTTTCAAAATCGCTAGTGGGGATAACCCCTTAATTCGTTATTTTATAATGAAAAATTGACAAATAAAAGTAACTTTGAGAAAATAAAGAGAACATTTATTTGTTGAAAAAAAAGTATTAATATTTTTTCTTTCCACAAATTGTCACTGTTCGTGATCGAAAATATTCGTAAATGTTGAATAGCAAATTTTTTTCACCTAACGTGCGAAATAATCGTGGTCAAAACTTATAACATTTCTTCACTTCTTTTACCCAATTCAAAACCTTCATAATTCGGGCCACACAAAAAAATACAAGAAACTTTACGCTCAGCATACTTTCTGTGGAAAAAAACTGGGAAAAACTGGAAAAAATGCCCAATCATAATAGTCGCGATAGTCACCTGCAAAGATCTCATAACTTTTGTATTGGAGTAACAAAAGCTCAGAATAGAGAGGGTCATCCAAGGAAAATGGGTCTGATTGCGTCATTAATCAAACAAATTTTTCCTTGTCTTTAGACTTTATTGCAAAAAGAGAAATCGAGCACTTTTCCACTGCGACGTTTCTTTTGACTTATTAATTACAAAGGGACAAATACAATTTTCTAAGTGGAAGCCAGAAAACTAGGGATTCTCAGCTTCAACGTGCTCTTTTAAATTTTCTCACTACTTGATACCTTCCCACCATTTAGGTTCAAACATTGTGGATGAATTATCAAATGATGAGAACGAGTTTGGCATCAGTTGTTCTATAGGCAGAATTATTTAAGAAAATGACATTTAATGTGGAAAACCAAATGAATTGCACTTATAACTCTGCGTACAGTAAGTGCAAAAACTGCACATCGCAGTGTGCTCTCTGCGCTTTATGAGAGGTGCAAGCTCTTTGTGGATACTTTTGTGCCGCAAACAAATTTTCTTTTGTATACTCGCAATAGTGTCCATGCGAAGAACGACAAGTGATGGAAGAAATGATTTGTTAAACTATCTCTACGGTACTGTTTATGTTGAAAAATCTTAGTAATATTTAAAAATATTCTTTACAGAGATTCAGTAAATCATCAGAATATTTTTCTCGCCAGTAAACACTAACAAGTTTTGGGCAAGTTATTCGCTTTGCCACTGCTTGTCAAAATTTTCTGATAATTTACGAGGAAAATCTTCTGATAACTTACTGAATCCTTCTAAATAAAGTTATAAAATGTTAGTCAAAGTTTTGCACATAAATAGAACTGTGGAAGAGAAAGTTTAACAAAATATTGCTTCCATCACTTGTAATTGTTGGCATGGACAATATTATGAATACAGCGGAGGGTGAGATTTTTCTAATTTTCATATCTGAACGTTTTTTGGTTTACATGGTTCAGAAATTTGTTCACGACACAAAAGTATCCACAGAGAGCTTGTGTTTCTGCTGAGTGTAGGAAGCATACTGTGAAGTGCAGCTTTTCCATTCACTGTACACACAGTCATAAACACTGGTGCAATTCTTCTTTACGACACGAGATAGAATTCTTTAAAATAATTATGAGCATTCATAGAACACATGATGCCACGCGTGTTCACACTGTTTTATGATGCACTGACAAAGTTTGTATGACAAACTGAAAAAATCTTATTGTGAGACGGTAAGAGGCTGAGACCGTAACTTTCCCCCAAACGAATTTCGAGCAAGAACGACTTTTTTCTGACTTTAAATTATGCTTTTATAGCTTATAATATCGCGTGCGATTAAACGATTGCACACAATAAAGAAATTCGTTCTTAGGGAAAAAATTAATGAGGAATGTGAGTACATAACCTCAAAGTCGCCCGATAAATACGTCACCCACGCGGCTCGCACGATGAAACTATGCGTAAGCCCGTCGGACTTCACAAACTGGAACACTCCGCACCGAATTTTCTTTTTCGTCGAAAAATAATTTAAAAACACAATTGTTGAACACCACCGCACAATTTTCGACATTCGTTGAATTCAAGCTGTCACTTTCTCGGCTCACCGATTTCGAGCCAACTCGACGTACATACGTCGTCTGCAGAGAATGCGTCCTGAGCGCCTCGCTGGAATTCGCGGGAACTGAGTCTCGCCAACATCGTGCGAGATTTGTTCGAAATTATCAGCAATTACCTACTAATTGTAGACACCCACGGATTTCTTGAAATATGCGGAGGAATGAGATGATTGAGGTGCCAAAATACGTGTTTTTAACGTGGCTACGCGGCTCTCCTCCCCTCCAAGTCGTGGCATTAGTCGAACTTTGTATTTTATATCATTTTTATCACGGCGTCAGCATGGTAATGCAATCTACTTAATTTTTTTTCGTTTCAACAAATTTGATGAGAAGAAAGCCGTTCGTCTATCAATTTGACATTGTCTGGTCAAATTTCGTGATATTCGGAAGAGCCGTCTAAGAAATCCGTGGATATCTACTATTCCGATCTGTTATACCGACGGCGATGGGGTACCATTCCCTCTTAAGAAAACCAAAGCTCTACGTCGGTCAAGAAAACTGAAAATTAAGTCGACAATAGCGCAATTGTTCTCGTCGAGGAAAAAAATTATTTCACCACGGAATAAATATTGCAACGGTACAAAGGGGACTACAGTAATATAGGGTGTCTTAAAAGGACCTGATATTTGAATTTATCAATAAAACGTGTTATTTATTTAAAAAATACGAATATTTTTGTCTTAATGTAAGTTCCAAAAATGGAAGTTATGGGTGGAACACAATATCCGTCAAATGTTATGCATTTCATGCATAACAGGCCGTCTCGTCCCTGTTTGCAAACGTTCACTCTTTAGCCGAAATTTTTTATAACATTTTTGCATAATTGCGGACTATTTTGAACAATGGTGCGTCAAATTGTTTCCTTGAGCTCCGGAATGGACTGTGGATCATTGGCATACACTTTTCCTTTCAGAAAACCCCAAAGAAAGAACTCCAATGGCGTAAAATCGCACGATCTTGGTGGCCAATTCATATCGCCGCGGCGCGAGAGAATGAAACATCGTCACAACCATGCAGCATCGTCTGCAATAACTGCATTGTTTCGCCCGCAGTTTGGCAGGTTGCGCGATCTTGTCGAAAGAATATGTCTACCAAGTCTATGTGGCTTATACCATTTATAGGATATTGTATTCCACACATAACCTTCATTTTTGTACGTTATATTAAAATAAAAATATTCGTACTTTTCAAATAAACAATACGTTTTATGGGAAAGGTTCCGAACCCCCCTCCCCCCAAACGAACTGAAATGTTGCACAAACCTTCCTTTTAATATTCTAAGAGAACCCCTAAAGGGACTTTTGGCGACGCGCAATAGTTTTTGGGTTTGGGTTTGTTTAGGTATTTTGTTTCGACAAAACGGAAAACGCGACACATATATAGGTACGAACGGATACGTAGCAGATATACGTATAGTCGGCGCGCGTTAAAAAGAAATTATAATTCAATATCTCGAAAACTATTGCGCGTCGCCAAAAATCTCTTTAAAGGTTTTCGTACACTTAAAAGGAAAGTTTGTGCAAAATTTCAGTTCAATCGGACGGGGGCTTCAAAAACTGACCCTAAAAAAAATTATAAATGCATTATCACGAAAACTATTGCTAGTCGCCAAAAATACCTTTAGGGGTTGTCTTAAAATATTAAAAGAAAGGTTTGTGCAAAAATTCAGCTCGATCGGAGGGGAGGGAATCAGGAACCTTATGCCGTTTTATTAATAAATGTATATGTCAGGTCATTTTGAGACGCCCTTTGTTAATAATTGTCATTGTCAAGCACAAGAAGATAATGCCGTTTGTACTTTACGCAGATTTGGAATGTTTGTTCGGACCGGTCGCAGCAGCGCGAGCTACCAATGTAAATTATCAGAACTACCTATACATCCCATAGTATTGCCTGCTGTGAGCATTGTAGTTTCAATCACACTATCTCGGAGTAAAGAGTATTTCGTGGAAAGAACCGCGCTAAATAGTTCATGCGCAAATTAGAAGAACTGGCCACCTCAGTGCATGGCATTTTTCAGACCGTAGTACGAATGAAACCTTTGAGCAACGACGAAAGTCGAAGTTTCAAGTTGGTTGTAATATATCACGTTTGTGAAAAACCATTTGCTTATACGAACATAAGAAGCGGAAATTACTATCACTTGACTGGAAACTTTCGTGGTGCTGCTTATGAAAGTTGTCATTTGAATCAAAAAATTCCTCATGTGTTCCCATAATTTTTCACAACTTGTCCGAATATTACGTACATTTTTTTATAATCGCATTGGCTCGAACCTTGGAAGGATCGTTGAGTCATTTGGCGATTAATAAAGAAAGATTGAGACTGTATTGAGGAGATTTCAGATAGCTCTGCAACGGGGGATACATCTTGGAAGTTGATTTCGTGACATTTGGTTGACATAATAGCCTTGATGTCTCTCCTTGGAGCACTCAAAGAAAATTATTGACCACGCTATGCGAAAAGAACAATATGTCACTCACTGTACACATTTTAAAAGACGTCTAAAATTGGGAGTACGCCACACAAAAATGCAATCCTCGAAATTTAAACTTTGCGCTTTGCTAGAAAAAAAAACATTCATTGCTGTGAATACGGAATTGAGAACAAAATATGCCGATGAACTTGAAAACATTTTTCATAAACTCCTGAATAACGAGGTCTTTGGTAAAATGATGGAAAATGCGAAGAAACATCGTGAGTGTGGCTTGTAAAAAGGCGAAAGGGGTAGTTGGGAGGGAAAGCGCAGATCGCCAAGCCTACGTTCCATAGCTTCACCATATTTGACCATGCCATAGTTATAATGACGGTCTTACATACAGGTCCGACAACAACGGGAGTTGGGGTAGGCACACTTAGCGGCTGCGTTTTTTATTCCGATTTTTACCGCTTGGTGCGCGACGGCAAAAGCAAGTGGTGTGCGACGAAGAGAGAAATATCACTTCTGTCTCTTTCCCTCCTGACCGCAGCGCATGCGCCGTTCGCCCTAACTTTATTTACCACATTGTCATGTAAGCTGCATAATTACGAAAGCAATAAAAAAATTATGTATTGTTTGGAAAATCGTGCAGTTTTTCTCCGCCCGGGTGAGTGAATGGCCTCCGTTTCTAAGTCTAGCTTGCGTTAATTGGCTAACCCGCTTGGGCCGCGTGCGCGCGCACTCTGTCGGGACGAATGCGGCCTCCCAGCTTGCTTCGAGCGGCCATCATCTACTAAAAGGGAGCTACTGTCCCCTTCCCCCACCGCACCAAGATTCTCATCGGATAATTTTGCCGATTTAAAAGAAAGATGATTACCATTAAAATCGTTGTAATTGAGGTTTTATATATATCCCGCAAATTTATTTCAATACGTAAGCAGCTGCTATAAATATGAATGATATTCACTTTTAATATTGCGAGAAGATAGATTAGGATAGTTTGCTCAGCTCATCTGCCTCGTATTTTGGGGTCATGCCACTCGGCTTGTTTTTTTTTCACCTGTGATTTCGTAATCGTAGGATTAATTATGAATCTGCAACGAATCATTTGTGAAATTCAAGCAGCAATGATAAACATGAACAATCTTCGTACAGGAGGCCGTGCTGAAAAATTCTCCTCTTGCTATGTAAACACGATAAAAAAAATTGTCACGGGAAATCGCGTCTCACCTCATTGTATATGGTTGAGAGTAAAGGTTATATTGATAATCACGCAACAAAAACAGGCGTAAACACCTTGGAGCCTAGGGAATCGAAAAGTAAGGAGCATAATGTGCCTACCCCCACCTCGAAAATTTAGCTTTGTTGCAAGACCTGTATGTTGTAAGGCTATGGTTATAATTGAGCTTAATAGAGCATACGTTTAATAAGCGCATATGCACAAGATTTTCCGTTCTCGATATCTCCAATTTCTGCATTAATGATTTTCACTACTATTACACACTCGAAAAATTCAACGATCGAGCACAATGGTTCTATATAGATACTGCTAGTCTCATTCATCACACCAGCGTGCGTGACATTCACGAAACGATAAAGCCTGACATTGGTAAATTTGACACGTCTGAATAGTCAGAAAACAATCCGTCTGATCGCCCCGGCGAAATAAGAAAGTATCAGGCCTCATGAAAGATGTGAATAATGGTCGTATTATGACAGAATTGGTAGGCTTGAGTCGAAATTGTGTTTGTTTAAAATCGTCAACTGTGACGATGTAAAAAGGAGAACTAAGGGTATTAAGGGAACTAGGCATCGAAAAATCTCTAGTTTCTTTTGTATTCTGGTACTACAATCTCTTCCAAGCATTTTGGCGCAAAGAAAACTGAAACATTCGCAAAATTGAGCTCGGGAAAGCAATAAAACACCGATACTCCACTGGTTTCGACGCCAAGTAATTTAAAAAAATGATGAGTACCACTGCCATAAAAAAGGATGAGCACTGCTGTCTCGGACAACGAACACGCTGCGACCCTTTATACAGCCGATCTTACGACAGGCCTACGATGTTTTAACTTTGAATTGAAATTACGCGAAAACACGGTGATGACTGAAAAATCTAATGACATTTTACTAATGTAATGTGACCTTTTCCTAACGATTTTATTTCGGTCATTTTTCGATCCGTCTACTCAATCTTGAGATCTCGTAATATTCGGCCGAATTTTCGAGCGGATTTATACCACAGAATTGTTCCAAACTTGTCGTTCCGGACTCACTTCATAGCGTTACGCTATGAAAAGTAACGCACGATGTGCGACGTTTTTCAACTCGCCACCCCAAACAAACGAGCCGTCTTCTGCTGGCGCTAATAGTCCAGTCAAAAGTGGCCACAGTAAAAGAACGTTGCGACCGCTTAGTGAAACATGTATTCTTATGTTAATCCCCCGGGGAATCAGATCTAGGAATTTAAACTATTAACAGTGAAGAAAAGGGTTCAATACCGAAAAATATGCATTATTTCAAGAACGAGGAGGAAATCGCAAAAACCTTTAGAACAAAAGTTGCAGAATGGAAGATTTTACCCCGTAGGTGTGTACGATTTGTTTCTCTATCTCCAATAGTTTCGCCGTAAAATTTAAAAACCCAATTCACATCACTACTTTGAACGCGCGTGTGACGAAATCGAGGAATTTGATGACCACTGTACTGGAACCTAACCGCACCTTACCCTCTCACCGGCACCTTGCACGTGTTTGGGGTCGAAGGTCCTCGAAGCTCGGTCGGGTATCTTCGGCAGCTTAGTGTATATAGCTAAACTGTGGGATTGTGAAAACTCTGCTACCGGCTGTATTTCCTTTCGCACGATATCCATCGGGACTATATATGTTTTTCGGCTAACAGCTCTCGAAAATAAGCGACCGGCATTCTCGAAATTACGTTGTATATGAATTTGTTAATTATATATATAAATAAAACATTCATATTCCCAAATATATTTTTTTTAATTTATGATAAGGAATAAAAATTAATATGTTGAGACGTACAGGTCCGTCTCAGGCGCCATACCCCCACCACAAATTCAAACAAACCGGCCCATTATGAGAGTAGGGGAGGGGGAATAATAAATCATAACAAGTGGATAGGTACGACCTCTGAAAAACACAAGTAAACACAAAAACTGAAGGTCACAAAACAATAAGCGGAAGGAAAGACGAGTGAGAGAAGAAAAAACAGAAAATAAACAAAAACAGTAGAGAAAGGGAACGATAGGTAAAAAGTAAGGGAAGGGGAAAAGTCGTTGGAAAGAAAACAGAGAAAGTAACAAAAAAACAAAGGAAGCATAAATGTATTTAAAACATGAAAAAAGTTAGCAATAAAGGGAATGATGGGTAATTGGTAAGGGAAGGGGAATAATAAACAATAAAATACGAGTATAAAAGAGGAGGAAAGTCGGAGGAACGGCACTTCTTCTTCTTCTACTCTTTGTGGATTGACAAGTACCACTTAGCCTAGTACCACCTATCCGGAGGGGAAAGGCATAAAGAGGGGAACCTTAAAAAACAAGAAAAAGAAGGAGTCACCATCGAAGAGTCGAGGAGTCACCATCGAAGAGAAGACTTTTTACGTGGATTAACAAGTACCACTTTGCAAAGTACCACCTATTTGGAGGGGAACCTTAAAGAAACGGAAAAAGAAGAGAATTAGGATATAGTTTTTTACCAATAAATACTGAAATAAAAACCAGGATAGGAATAAGAAAAAAGAGCACTAAAAAACATTAAGGATAAACAAAGGAAGAATAAATTACGAAAGCATAGATAGAAAATTAGTATTAGGAGAATAGAAATTGCGAGGAGGTATCAGAAATACTAGGCAACAATACACACACACACACACGCGCGCGCGCGCGCGCGCACGCACACACACACACACACACACACACACACACACACACACACACACACACACACACACGCACACGCGCGCGCGCGCGCGCACACATACACACACACACACACACACACACACACACACACACACACCAACACCTGTAAAACACAAAATATCCGCAAGGGCTCCCGAAAGTATCAGGAGAACCTGAAGGTCAGAGAAACGCGTCGCGAATTCCAAGCGCCACAGGCGAGTGCGCGCCGCACGACGCCACGCCGCGAATAGTAGTACGATAGGAGAGGGGGAAGAGTATTACCAACCGACGGTAAAGCGATCGCACATTTATCATCCGAGCGAGTCCGCAACTCGAGTATTGTACCGACCGAGACGCGATACATTAAAACACACAAAATACACTTTAGCGACACAAACAACATACCACACTTGTACACAGGAATCGTTTAACATTATATCGAGTAAAAAATACTGAATAAATGTCATTTTATTATCAAATACCTCCAAAACAAAGAGTTTAAATTAATTTCTTCCCTGATCGAGTCCCGAACAAATAAAATTTATTGTAACAAATTCCGACCCGTTACAATGTATATGAGGCATTCCACGCCATTTCACCTAGCCCGTGACCCCGACCATGATTGATTTAACTGATTTTTTTTTGTAAAATTGTACCAAATCAAACCCAGATAGACAGTTGTGATCATTACGCCGTGCATACAATTGATGGAGCAAATTTTACAGCATATTGACTACATGTCATGATGCAATGCCGTGAACTCATTTAGTACCAGGTGTGTAAGTATGAAACCGGAATTTGCCCATAGGTGGCGCTAGATGTCGATGCAGTTACCGACACATCACGTCAGCGGTGTCTTGTTATTGTATTGATATCCGACAAAGATTTCCAACTCACAATAACACGAGTTTCATTCAGTAGCATTAGTTTATTAGAGATAAACATGTCGAGTTTTGTGCCAACAAATTACGATTTGCCGACAGCACTCCTTTTCTGTTTTCATCTGAAGAAAACCGCAGCCGAATCGCATCGAATGCTTGTGGAGGCGTTTGGTGAGCATGCTCTCGGTAAAACACAGTGTTTCGAGTGGTTCAAACGGTTCAAAAGTGGCGATTTTGACGTGAGGAACGAAGAACGTGGAAGACCACCGAAAAAGTTTGAAGACGCTGACCTGCAAGCCTTGTTGGACGAAGACGACGCTCAAACACAACAACAACTGGCGGATGTACCTACGGTAATGATATGATACTTTGTATCATATCATTACAATAAACGTGTTTTTTCTGTACAAAAATTCCGGCTTCATACTTACACACCTGGTATAGTGAATGTACAAAGCATTTTGATCTCAATATGTCGTTTACAAATGCATCATACGTTTGAAGCATTTGTAACAAAATTTAAAAAAAAATCCGGAAACGCTTCAGTGGATCGATTTGATTTTTTTTTTGGTGCTTGTTATGATCAAACGTGTTACGAAATAAAATTATAAAACATCTTGCGAAAGATTGAGGTTAAAAAAAATAATGTTCCTTGTTTTATTGAACTCATTTAGTATAATGAATGTACAAAGCATTTTGATCTCAATATGTCGTTTACAAATGCATCGTACGTTTGAAACATTTGTTACAAAATTTAAAAAAATAAAAATTCCGGAAACGCTTCGGTGGATCGATTTGATTTTTTTTGGTACTTGTTACGATCAAACGTGTTAGGAAATAAAATTATAGAGCATCTTGCGAAAGATTAAGGTTTAAAAAAAAATAATGTTCCTTGTTTTATTTTTTTTACTATAATCCACTTGGCGTACAATAACGATTTTTTTTTCATATAATCTTTGGGCACCTTGTTAGATTATATAATTTTTTCAAAACGATCGGTTTGGTACGCCACAGTGAAACAGTCTTTACGCCAAAAAGAAACAGACTTTATTGATATATTTTAGTTATATATCTATATAACTAAAATATATCAATAAAGTGTGTTTCTTTTTTTCACTGTGGCGTACCAAGCCGATCATTTAGTCACATATCAGACTTTATTGATATATTTTAGTTATATATCTATATAACTAAAATATATCAATAAAGTGTTTCTTCTTTTTCACTGGGGCGTACCAAACCGATCATTTTGAAAAAATTATATAATCTAATAAGGTGCCCAAATATTACGTGAAAGAATTTTCGCTATTGTACCCCAAGGGGATTATAGTAAAAAATAATAAAACAAGGAACATTATTTTTTTTTCAAACCTTAATCTTTGGCAAGATGTTATATAATTTTATTTCGTAACACATTTGATCGGAACAAGTACCAAAAAAAATCAAATCGATCCACTGTACCGTTTCCGGAAAAAAAATTTTTTTTTGATACTAAAAAAAAAAAATTCATTTTTCTAAAACCACTGCGTTGACGGGCATGACATTTTCAGAATTCTTTTTTATACCTCAGAATATACTCCAAATTTCGCTCGAAAAAATGCGGGGGCAATTTTTCCCTTCTTATCCGGCCATGACCTTTCGCGGCAGGTAATTATTCTGATTCTTCTTCTATCAGATCACTATGTTGACAAATTGGAGGGTGGAAACCATTGTAAAAGCAAGGGAAGCACAAAGGCTTACAACACCACGAACATAAAATGAACGTAATACCACCGCAACCACATTTAACCTTAAAGATTCTATGTCTTCTCCTTGTAAGTGATACATTCGATGAGTGCAATATGACGGCGATATGTATATTCGTCAGTGATACATCCCATAAGCGCAATATAACGGCGATATGCATAAAATCCAGAATGATACAAATAGGCAGACACAAAGGAAGTTTGCACACGTGTTAGAATGGCTAGGTAGGTAGCGCGCTCAGCTCTCAAATTATAAGACGTGGTTCAAAGCGTAGGTAGATACAAAATTTAACTAGGCAGAATACGTTTATTTATCATTTAGGCAGGAACATAAATTAAGGGTATGGGGATATAAAAATCCTACCAGATTTTTTAATCAATATTTTCGGATTTTTTTCATTTTTCTCGCTATGACACTCATATGAGCTCCATATGAGCACAGCATAGTTGGGTCACGTCATGCCGCTAATATGAGCTCCGTATGAGTACAGCATAGTTCCGTCACGCCATGCCGCTAATATGAGCTCCGTATGAGCACTACAGTTTCTTAACGCCGTGACACCCATATGAGCCCCATATGCACTCACTTATTGTTACATATTCGTGTGCCAAATTTGCTAGTCTGATGCATTCACTGCATGCATATTCGCGTGAGAACAACTTTGCTTCATTTGGATGTATTATTGTGAATCATCATGTGACGCAAATATGGCTTCAACGGGAGCACTCATAAGGGATACACAGCTGTGAGACTTTCTATGCCGCAGTGATGATGTACATATGATGTCAATATGAGGTACATCCGTCTATCTGGGAAGGTATATCCACACCGTTTAAACGCTGATAACTCATGAACTAATTGAAATATCGACAAATGTCAGTACATATTTTTCTTCATTGTAAATCATACTTTGGTCAAAAAATATGAAAAATCATCAATTATCAATGTCAAGGTTTTTTGCTTCTAAAGTGAAAACTATATTTTTGTAAAAATGATTAACTTTTTTTAGTCTCTAAAATACATTAACCCTCTCTGTGATTTTTAAGACTATTCTCATCGTGAGCGCTATTAATGATCTCGTGATTTCCAATTCGGCTCCGATAGGCCTAAAACGTTTTCTTTTTAATTTGTGCTGGACTAAACGAAAAAAGTTTTTCTATTCAAAATGATGTTGAATATAAAATCTTTTTCAAAAATAATTTCCAATCCAAAATATTTTTAAAAATGATTTTGAATAAAAAATCCTCAAACAAACCCAAAAAATTCAGATTTCCGTTAAATTCAGCATAAATAATAAACAAATTCTCGCCTGTCGCATCCAAATTGGAAATCACAAGATCATTAAAAGCATTATTGGGGATTAAAATGATAAAAATCTTCTCAAAAAATATAATTCATTCGAAAAAAATAGACGGAAAAATGGGGTCGCTATAAGACTAGTGTTAAAAATCATAGAGAGGGTGACTCTATTTTAGAGAATTAATAATAAAATCAAGTTATTCATCTTAAAAAAAAATAGTTGTCACTTTAGAAGCAACAAAAATGTTGACATTGATAATTGATCATTTTTTCATCATTTTTAACGAAAGTATCCTTAAAAATGAAAGAGAAATATATATCGATATTTGTCGATTTCTCAATTAGTTCAGGAGTTATCAGCGTTTAAAGATTTCCAAAACTTCCGAGGTAGACATTTTTTGGAAAATTATAACTCCTTAAATAGAAGAGATAAAAATCTAGAAATTGGTGTGGATATTCCTTTCAAGTGGTACAATTTTACAAACAAAAAAAAATCAGGAAAAAAACGGTCAGGGTCTCGGGCTAGGTGAAATAGCGTGGAATGCCTCATATACACTTATTATTACTAATACTTTGTGGGGAAAAATGGAAACACTACAACCAAAACGTAGGAAGGTTTTTTTCATTTAAAAATAAACACATTTATTTTTCAAGTCATAGTACTTATAATTATGTTGGACACATAAAACATTTGAACACGACACAACAATAAACATTTGTACATAAAAAAATTGAATTTTAGCCGTGGAGACATGCCATTTTGTAGGTTCTTTTTTGTAAAAGTTTCATTATGGTAACCATCGTAACATCAACGTTTTTTAATTGAAAAATAGTGCAAATAATCATCGGATACGTAATAAACGTTTTTTTCCGAGTAAATACCATTTTTTTTTTAATGACAATGACTTTTATGTTTAAATGTATTTTTTCGCTTGTAAGTTCGGCTTTGTTTTTTTGCTGGAGAAGTATAATGTATAACAATCTTAGACGCGCTTTCATGTTTTTATAATTCGAACATTTTTTTGTTTCTTTTCTGGATAAAATATCTTGCAGCTACGATGTTTACCGTGGACTCATTTTTATTAACCGTCCCCTGTATAACGCGTATCTCCTGTTCTCTGATGGTATTATTACTAAAATATATCGTACGGGCGATCGATCAATATAACATCTCCTCTGTCTCGAGATCATCTTCATCTTCCTCCAGCCATGTAATATCGTGTTGATATTTCTGTGCGTCGTCTTCTGCGATATTAAACGGTTAACTCCGTTGACTATCCTACTCTAGTGGTGCTATTAATTCCAGACAAACCTGAACTGAATCCGCGACCCACAGTTAGTGTCCTCCCCTTGTAAGTTTAAAAATTGACTTTCGAATCCAATACTTCAATTCCAGTAATTTATCGATGAGTATAATGAATATTAAATAAGCAAGTGTGCTTTCGTTTCATTTTGAAACGATTAATTAAAAAGCAAACTGATCCGGTTTTAAATTGATATATGGGTATTATAGCATAATCTAACTTCAACTCACCTATAATTTCCCTTGCTCCAAGTGCACAAATTTATGTATATATTGTAACGTTGCGTTACCATATAGAGGCTATCCGAGAAAGGTGAGGTAAGCGGGCTGGCGTAGCTCAGTTGGTCAGAGCAGTCGACCGGCAATCGAAAGGTCCCGGGTTCGAATCCCGGCCCAGAAACGCACCGCATTTTTTTCGGATAGTTCTCCTCAGTTTTTTCGGGGGATTATAATATACACATTTAATAATTTAAGAAGTTCGTCGCATTTTTATTTAAAAGAGGTACTTTTCTGTACGTCGCTTTTATTGATTAACGCTCTGCTTTGATACGAGATACACCCCGCCACGCCACCCAATGACGCCAAAAAGACGTTCCGCTTCAATATAATGCTCTGTTCCCGCTCTTTTTATTTCAGTGTACAAAATATTAGCCGGTAACGAATTTGTAATTTTCTATGCCGTACCTAACATAAGCCCGTGGAAGACACCCGATTGGTTCCGGGGGCTCTCGAGCCTGGTTGTAGGTTGACGCGCCACGCCGGCGAGAGGGGAAGCCGCCGCACCTCTGGGCTGCCGAAAATAGCCGATCGAACGTCGGGGACTCCCGAACGAAGCGCGGTAGCGGCCGTGCAAGAGCGAGAAAGAGAGGAGGCACCAGCGATGCTCATATCTCTCGATTTCGTCACGTCCGTGTGCCTCGCGCATTTATAGTATTGGTATGAATTTATTTTTCACTTTTATGGCTAAACTATTGGAGATAGAGAAAAGCATTGTATATACACCTACGAGGTAAAGTCTTCCATTCTACAACTTTTTTTCGAAACTTTTTTGCGATTTCGTCCTCGTTCTCGAAATAATGTATATTTTTCGGTTTTCAACCGTTTTCTTCACTGTTAATAGTTAAAATTCCTAGAAATTCGGATTCCCCGGGTCGATTAACATAAGAATACATGTTTCACTAAGCGGTCGCAAAATTTTTGACTTTAGCCACTTTTGACTGGACTATAACCTCCGAAGTAGGGTTAGAGCGTGACAGTTATAGCGTAAAGTGAAAGGCAGTGAAAGTGTAATGTGAGTGAAAAAAATAATTAAACGGCCCTTCTTAGGGCTATATTAATTTGACGAAGGTTGTAACCTCAAGGAAAAAACAAACGGCCTTTTTCAGAGCTAAAAATAAATTTGACAAAATTAGTATAACTGTGACAGTTCTAACGCACGTCCTCTGAGGGGGGGGTGCGGGGCGGCGGGTTCACGCGGGGAGGGGTATGACGTCACGCGGGGAGGGGGACTCGGTGGAGAGGCTGACGTCACGCGGGGAGGGGGAAATCGTTGGAGCGGAGGAGGGGGGTATATATCGATTATCGATTAATTGATCATCGATTATTGATCTTTATTTAAAATTTATTGTTGATTTATTTTGTCTTATATTGTTTACTTCGTGGATTTTATTATTTAGCGACTGTCGCCAGAGAGCCAAGTTGGTTGACCCGTGTCGCTGAGAGAAGCGATCGGATTACACGTATGCATGAGAGAGAGCGAGAATGAGAGATGGAGCGACCACATCGCATGCATGTGAGATAGAGCGAGATATACATTTAACTTCAGACATTCACCGACTAAAGCAGTTGGGTTTGTTGGGTGAAATCCCAAACAAACCCAAACAAACCCACGAACGTCTTCGAACATGTATTGAACGCTTTCGAATGTCTCCGAACGTCTCTTGAACGTCTCACGAACGTCTCTTGAACGTCTCCGAACGTATCCGAACGTCTCATGAACGTCTCCCGAACGTCTCTTGAACGTCTCCGAACGTCTCCGAACGTCTCACGAACGTCTCATGAACGTCTCCGAACGTCTCTTGAACGTCTCACGAACGTCTCCGAACGTCTCCGAACGTCTCACGAACGTCTCATGAACGTCTCCGAACGTCTCATGAACGTCTCACGAACGTCTCATGAACGTCTCCGAACGTCTCACGAACGTCTCACAAACGTCTCCGAACGTCTCATGAACGTCTCCGAACGTCTCATGAACGTCTCCGAACGTCTGTCGAACGTCTCACGAACGTCTCCGAACGTCTGACGAATGTCTCACGAACGTCTCCGAACGTCTGACGAACGTCTGACGAACGTCTGACGAACGTCTCACGGACGTCTCCGAACGTCTCTTGAACGTCTCTCAAACGTCTCTCGAACGTCTCCGAACGTCTCACGAACGTCTCCGAACGTCTCATGAACGTCTTACGAACGTCTCACGAACGTCTCCGACCGTCTCACGAACGTCTCCGAACGTCTCATGAACGTCTCACGAACGTCTCACGTACGTCTCTCGAATGTTTGAGAGCAATATTTTATACAACTGTGTAATCTCATAACAGATAATGTAACAAAGAAAGGGGTGAGGAGATTTAAAAAATCACATAATGTCACATTTCGTTTATTTGCATGAATCGTTATGATTCAACCACCAATTAAACATTTTAAATACATTTTGTAATGCACCATTTTTTTCATGCTTTTCGCATCGTAGAGTATAGCTTACGCCTAATTTACTTAAGGTATCCATATCGCCAAAGTCCACGTCCAACGTTTCAATAACTAGATCATTTTTCATATTTATTATATCAGCTAGCCATTCTCGTTTTTCATGGCCGTCAACATATACGATAGGATACATATCGTCTTCCGTTGGACCCACAACTGCAGTCGTTATTAAACCTTGAGCCATGCTATATGGAACGTTTCCATAGGCCCACTTTAGACCATGATGATTCCGAATCAACCATGACGCTTCGTATCTCTCAAATTTTGTGAGAAGTCTCCACGGTATGATACTCGCGAAAATGTAATGAGAGAGCACACATTCCGCTCTCAGAATCGCTACTTCCTTCACGACAAAGTTTCTCCCAACAATGAAACCTTGTAGATCGACAAATGTAGGTACAGACATAACGAAGATGGCTCGACCAAGTCGATAGCAAGATCAATTGATGACTGACGTCAATATTTAAGAAACTCGTCTTTAAATCATTTATTTATCGAGCGGGGGGTTACTTGCTGATCTATACAATTTTACGAACCATGTTTGTCAATGGACAATATTCAACAACGCGATCTTGCAAGATCAAACAATAGGCAGTAGTATTTGGTGGCAAATCTTCCTTACATTCAAACTCTATTCGCACATCCACGGTAGCATTTTTCACAGACTCGTTCTGACGCGAGCAATCGATAACCGTGAGAGGGCCGTTATATTGAAACTTTGCAATAGTGAGCAAAGAATTATCACTATTACAGCCGTAATAAGATTTACGAAATTGAGAGTACATATTGAACAAAATGGCGAATCTGTTTTTGTCAAAGTCCAAATTCAAGTCATCGTAAGGATAGGATTCCGAGTTGAGATAAAGTTTAACATTGGCGAGCTTGCAGTCGTCGAATAGTGTAATGTCCTTTGCCATAGAATTTTTTTTTGCCAGTCTGCAGCGCAAATATTACATATCTTGGTTTCTCTAGCTGGGAGGCAGCTTTCACAGTCCATGAGTGTTTCGTTGTGCTTTGAAGCAGTGGATACTCGTATAGATCCTAAGAGCGAAAGCTCATATTCAAGTATCGCCCACTCTCCAATGTTCGAAGTAATGACAATTTAGTTTTCTCATTTAATATTACGTGAGGCATACGCCATTGTATTTTGAGCAATTCAACTTCTGCCTCTACTAATGGATGCTGACTGAATACGCAATTGTTATCATTGCGCGAACGTATCAGAATTAGCTCATGACGAGCATTGATAACTACGCGCTTGTAATCTTCACAGAATCCTAGCAATATGTTGAGAGGTACACGAAATTGAAATATTTTCCCCCATTATTATGTGTTACATCCCACGCAGCATTTTTCAAAGTATGACTCCTCTCAGGGCTTAGAGAGATGTAGTTTTTAATCGTGGTTGTTATTCCAACGTTTCGATTGCGATCAATCTCCACACCATCGAGCTCATAATGAACTTCATCAAACATGAATGCAACGCAATTGTTTCCCAATACTACTATTGCTTGATCATCTGGTTTTTTAAGCACCGTGAACTTTCCCTCAACGTAGAGAAAACTTTCAGATGGTAGGGTGTACAAGTCTTGGTGTTGTATAGGAATTCGTATTTCATCGCTGTGTCCAAACGTTGAGTTGGCATACGGATTGTACGTATGAGTCTCAATTTTGATGATACGATCGTCAAAGATAGGCTCCCCACTGATATTCAAAACGTCAGTCATTCTTTTGCCTCAAGTATGTCGTACAATAAATCCCAGAGATTCTAAAAATTCACGATTCGCTGCACTGAGTTTCTTCTTTGCGGGTAATTTAACACTCAATGCCGCTTGTCTTCTTGCAAGAGTATTACCGTGTGGGATCGTATTATCTCGCGTAGAAATATTGTCTCTGGCATATTCCGTGTCGTACAGAACGAGCATCACAAGCGTCGCTTTCGTATGTGCAATCTCACCGTAATTTCTTCTCCTCGAAAATCGAGTAGTTTTCCCTTTTGATCCACGATAAGTATCGTTAGATCCGTAATGCTCCGCACATCGATCGGAGGATAAATGATTTGCGCAGGCGTTTCCGATATCTTATATCCTGGTGGCACGCTCGGCGAAAATTCATGTATCGTGTGTACACGCTCGCCATTGCTGTGCGCACCAGTGGTGACACTACATTCTATGCGGATAATGTTGACATTCATTATGTTTATCGGTACATCAGATTCCTGCCATTTCCAGGGATGCAGTATTCGATTTGATGAAAATCCCAACAGGGATCCTACGTTGTCAGGTTTACTGAAATTTATTCTGTACGCACATTTGATTTCGCCCTTTAGTGTATTATGATTAGCGCGTAGCACGATTGGGTATTCGCCATTTTCATCGAGGTCATCGTTATCAACCTTTCGAGGAACAATTTCATTTTCAGCATCATCACCGCTATCAACCCCTTTGAGTAAAATTGCACGATTCAGATACGCATTTATGGCTCTCAGTTCATACGATCCTTCAGGGATTATAATTTCCTTGTCATCATTGTCAAAGTAAAATTTGTTGTTTGATGAATTCACATTTGGTATTGTGTGATAAGTTTCGAAATCCGTCAAACCGAGCTCATAACAGCCATCATTGAAATCTATAGCGGGAAAATAATTTGCGGTTAGAAGGCTACTCTTGCCGGTCAACGTAAGCGTCAGTGACATGTTTCCCTCGAATACTGAGTTGATTGACACATTGTCACGGCTTAAATACATATTGATCATCGACGTTTTGGAGAAATTGCAAGCACAATTGCCCGCAAATACTCTGATTATAATTCTGATAAGATGTTCGATTGTATTGTATTTTTGTGGTATTTGGTCCAAAATATCGCACCAACTCCTTGGGCGGTCGAAGATTTCCAAAACTATCAAAATATATTATATGACTCCCCCTCTTGGCATAGGCTACCCAATGCGTACCGGGGCCATCGGCATCATCCAAATTTACTATACCGCTCTTATCTAGTTGCACGCCACCATAAACTGGTAAATTATTGCGCATGAAGACCCCTCTGAAGAATGGTATGCGTATGCGCCTGGCTAAGCATTCCAATTGTACATTAGTTGTTACACCCATGGGCATTTTCACCGAGTTTTGGCGTTTTTTTTTCTTAGTTGGACATCCTTGTCTACGCTTGTAGGGAGCGAGATAGAGCCCATAGCCTTCTATAGCTCGATTATGACGTTGTATTTCTTCAAGTTGACGTTGCGCCGCTTTGCTATCATTCACAGCCTTTGCTATCCCAGCTGCCCCACCAGCCAGTGAACCAAGAACTCCCAGTAATGGTAACATTGGCAAAATTCCGCCACGCTTTGCTATCGGCAGTATTCTCTTCTTAACGGGTTTTTTCTTCTTTGTCGATGAGTTCTTTGTCTTCATTCCCATGCCAAATTTCGTTTTTGCTTTCATAGCTGCATAAACAGCGGTCGCTGCTGTTTTCTCGCCAAAAGTCGAATCTCTCGCAGTAATACGTTTTCGTGCCGTTGTTGCAAGTATATTATCCGCAACGTGTCTTTCGCCTAAATGATTGCTTCGAGAATAGGCTATATCGTGGTCGCGACAAGCTGCATCCAATGGATTTATACCACGATCACCCCGTGCCAATCTCTGCTCTAACTGAGTGCCTGGTCCACAAAATTGGTATCCGGGAATATGTAACTCGATCGGAAGTGCATTTATTGCACGATTTAACAAACCGTTGCCTTTTCTCTTTGACATTCGGCATAATTATTTATAAACGGTGCTGGACCGTCAATGTGTATTAGCTGTCCCGGTAAATTCCAATGGCGCGTGCATCGGCGATATTGCTGTACTTCCGAATCAGCCTTTATATGTTCGGGAAGCCTCTCCCACAAAATGTCAACGAAGCGATGAAAATTTTGTAACAAAACAATTTTTGGAATAAACTGTAATTGATGAGCCGTTAAGCGGAGAATACTGCAGTCGTCCGATAGGTACAAAAACATTCTCAGTACTGAGCGGATTTGGCTCGGTGCACTCCTATAAATACTCCTCACACGACGCATTTTGGGCGAATGTGTGTTTGGATTCGAGAGAGAAAACATGCGTTTCGTGCAACAAGCGACGGTGATTCAAGTGACCAATTTCGACGATAGAGTAATGGAGGGCCAACAAGTACGCAAGCATGGAGACATGCTGCCACTTACGATACGCAGCATTATTTGCGGTCCTTCAAATTGTGGGAAAACCAATGTTTTGTTAAGTTTAATAGAAAGCCTAAATGGTGTTCGTTTTGAAAACCTATATGTATACTCGAAATCGCTTCAACAGCCAAAATATAAATATTTGGAAAATCTGCTGACATCGATTAACGAAATCGGCTATTTTAAATTCTCGAATAATAGTGATGTTATCCCACCGCACGAAGCGCTTCCGAACTCCATTTTTATTTTCGATGACGTAGCATGTGACAAGCAAAATACAGGAAGAGAGTACTTTGCGATGGGCAGACACTCGAGCGTTGATTGTTTCTACCTTTGCCAAACATATGCCAAGGTTCCCAAGCATCTTATACGCGACAATGTGAATCTGTTTATTTTATTTAAACAAGATCGTACAAACTTGAAACATGTTTACAATGAACATGTAAATACGGACATGTCATATGAAGATTTTCTGGTGTTATGTCAAAAATGTTGGCAACACAAATATGGTTTCATGGTGATTGACAAAGATAGCTCATTGTCCGGTGGTCGATATAGAAATGGATTTAACGAGTTTGCAATACCGTAATGTAGTCAGTCGGCATTGAGACATCAGCTGTGCAACGACCGACAAATAATTTCGTGTGGGCATGATGACGACGATTGATACTGATGAAAAGATTGCCAGGGAAATTGCGAAAACAAGCTACTCAATACGCAAAAAATATCAAGCTTTGAAGACTGGAAAAATGGAAGAAGATCTTGCATTGGAGAGACACTTCAAGCCAATCACCGAACCTCTCAAGCAGATTGTTGAGCAATCAGTTGCTGTTGAATCTCTTGAGCCGGAAATCGAATCGTTGAGTATGTCGGAAGCAAGGGACCTAGAGAAGGATGTGAAACAAGGAACAAAGCGCACACGTTCGTTATTTCAAGATTCGCTGGTAACTTCTACACCGAATCAGTTGAAACGCAAGCGACGAAAGGAATCTCTGGATGATACGTCGATGGCTGCTGTACCCTTGCAACCAGCCACCATTGTTGAAGAAGACGTTTTTGAGACTACACCCGAATCATTCGTGTCTACAGTTCAACGCCAATTACAAACGGCTGAAGGTCAAAATACATTGCGCGAACATTTCGGTCCACTCGGTCAACAATATATTTCATCTATTCTTTCACAAGACAAAAATTCCAGCATGGATTACGTGTATGGTGTCAAATTTACCAATGAAGGAATGATGTTAGGTGATAAGCGTTTCGATGTGGATAATGATGATAATATATTCATCGATGGCATAAAATACTTGGGAACCCCTGGACTCTATGAGCTAATTTTCAAGAGAATTCCCGACGATGCAATATACACCGAGGAAGACAAAAACAAATATAAAAGTATGTTGTTGGCAACAAATGCACATCGACGTGGTAGCAATATACTCAATCCTGTATTGGGTAACAAAGGCTTCAAGTATAAATATATAATTGGACCATTAACTTTCGACCGAAAAACTGGAAGAGGTATAGAAATACCGCTCGCCATGACGTTAAATAACAACAAAATCGATTACGTGCATTGGAATGATCCCAATGAGTTGGTCGATCGTTTGCGCTTGTTGGAAGCTTCACGACACGCGGGTAACAACGCTCACGACAATGAGATAATGTCGATTATTGAGGAACTTCGCGAAGCCGGTCTCATTATAAATTAACCAATGCATCGATAATAATGATCATTCCTTCATCGCTATTGATACCGAGATGTCGATCAATAAATTCCGATCATCGCTTGGAGCGCAGGATAATTCATACTATCAGTGGACTGGGCTAATAAGAAATTATACATGTGATAATGCTCTCTGTCTAACGTCTAGTGGCTTCGATGCAAGATCACGTAAAATACGAGGCGTCGCTCTACCTGAAGGGGTTTACGATGCTGCTAATAAACGTTACGTGGAAATGAAAATCAAACTGTTAACAGAACGTCTGGATGAATTTGAGCAGAAATTCATCGCACTAGAGGATACGCTTCGAATAACTATGAACGATACGTCTAAAACGATTCAGTATGTAACCGACGCTGTAGCTGACACAACGCAGGAAGATTTGTAAAAATCGTCTGGTCAAACACACGATATGCTCGGAGAAGAAAAAACGTCCGAAGAAAAGCAGCTCGTGGAGGAATTACATGCACCAGCAAGAAAAAACTTTCTGCGAAGACGTGTCATCGTACGTGGGTATGATGATTTGTCTCAGGCTGACGTAGTCGAAATGCGGCCGTATTCGCGTTTCAACAAAGGCTACAATTACATTCTCACCGGCATCGATGTGTTGAGCAAGTATGCATGGGCCGTACCCTTGAAAAGTAAAACTGGCAACGAAATGAGTACAACGATCGCGAAAATCATACACGATCATAGCAGATATCCGAAAAATCTTCAGACCGACAAAGGAAGAGAATTTTACAATCTAAACGTGCAACAACTCATGAAGAAATACAACATCAATCATTATTCGACGTACTCTATTATGAAGGCCTCGGTCGTCGAACGATTCAATCGCACTCTCAAAAATAATATTTGGAAAATGTTTACCCTCAATGGTAATTACAAGTGGATCGATGCGTTACCACAACTCGTTATGAAGTACAATGCTCGAAAGCATCGTACGATTGGCATGAGGCCCATCCACGTTACTCCTGCGATCGCGGAGAAACTCTTAACCACCGTATAAAGCAATGTGAAAATTGCGGCTCCTGCAAGATTCACAGTCAATGATTTTGTGCGCGTAAGCAAATTCAAGACAATATTTGAAAAGGGTTTCACACCAAATTGGACCACCGAAGTGTTTAAAATCGTCAAGGTGCAGCAAACTTATCCTGTAACGTACCTAGTCGAGGACTGAAGTGGAAATCCAATAGTCGGAGGATTCTACGAATACGAACTGCAACGTGTTGCCAATCCAAACATATATTTCGTGGAGAAGATAATACGCAAAAAGGGCAATGATGTTTATGTTAAATGGTTGGGAATGGATAAATCTCAAAACTCGTGGATACACAAAAATAACATATTGTAATAACTTGAATAAAGTATATGAAAAATGCAATAAACTTTATTTACAATAAGCATACCATTTTATTTATGTATACATTCACCATTCCTTATAAAAATAAATTATTATATCCTGTAAATATTAACATACTCGCATTATATATAACATGCATATTTTCCAATATATATCAAATTTACATTACTACATTCATTATATCTATCCATTTTTATTTTATAACAATATATACAATGTAGCCTAACAAACACATTTACAATGCTATTTTATAATGACCCCAGGGTAGAGTGTCCGTACTTTTTGGCACGATATACCGCTTGTCATCGTGTGGACTTAGAGCAATTTTTGACTCTGAAATAGTGTAAACTTCGTGCAGCTTCGATCTTATGCAAGACTGCTGACGAGTCATCTCAATTTCTTCCCGTAAACAGCGAGTGTAGTCATTGAAATTTATTGTTCGCGCGACGACATTACTTTTCAAACCTTTCATCTTTTTCGTGTCTTTTTTACCATCGACTCGCAAAGCGTACATTTTTGCTCTCAATCCCACAAATTCCGTCATTACCATACCATTGTTTTCATCTTTCATGAGACCGGGCACTTTCTTGTTGACTAACGGTAAACCGTACACGTTTTCCATCGGGTAATCGCTCGTATCAAATTTGTCAATATTACGCTTCATATCGTCGTAAACGTCGTCAGACTTGATGTGGTATATGAGACTATCGGTATCGGTATACATGACCTTGCAGTTTTGCTGATACAGCGGAATCATGAATTCGTGGTGAAACTCATATAAACATGTTTTCGAAATGTCGAGTATACACATACCCACATAAATCGGCTTGTTAAATTTTACCTCCAGATTTCGCAACTCGACTGCAATACGATTTTCCGAAAAGATACTTCGACTGTGAAAATTTGGTTTAGCGATCATTGCCTCTGCCCCATACCGTCCCTCCCACTTCGTTACAAATTTCACGTCTACATGGTTTCGCACGTTTTCCATCGTTTTACCAAATACTGCATTGTTCATTAATTTATACAAATTTTTCTCGAAATCATTTGTAGCACGTGTTCGAAATTGTGTGTTCAATTCGATGTATGAACGCAACCAGGGGGATTGAGTGAATTTCAAAATTCGGTGTATTTTCGCTACTTTAAGTCCATGACGCATACACTGCTGCAAATTGCGATAGTGTATCACGTAAGGCTTCTTATCGCATACGGTTGCGAGCAATTTCTCTTGGCGCTTGCCAGGTGGTTTGTCGCGTGTCGGACAAAATGGAAGGTCACTGTGCGAATCATGCCAACGTTGCGGATATTCGAGATCGACTTCGAGAACGTAGCCTACAGGCGAATCTAGCGCTATGGATAATACGTCAAAATTCGATGTGTCGTCGATCCATTGAAAATCAGCATAAGGCAAAGGTTGACACATTGCCCATCCATACAAGTTGTTCACATCGAAGTACATCAGGTATGATGATGATTTCAATGGATCGTACGATGGCATGTACTTGTTATTAGCATGTGCATATCTGTTTGAACATTGGCTTAAACCTCCGCGTATACCTCGCTCGATGAATAAAATCATGTCGATGTCGGTCAATAATTCAAACGTAATGTGCGTATATTTCAACATGGCGTCCCAAGTATATCCGGGAAGGGTGTAATAATACGCCGGATCAAGCCCATAACTTTCAATACACGCATCACGGAAATTTTCGAAAATATCTGCTAATAACAAGACATCCGTCTTCAAATACAAATCGCTATATTCACCAAGTGTTTGAATGGAAAACCGCTCCCAGGCATTCTCAGCGTGAATGTACTCGCTCGCACTGATCGTTTCCCCGGTCAAGGAACTGTAAAATGAGTCGCGCGGCGGCAAACACGTGTCTTCCAATCTGCTGACATGGTCAATGTATTCGTACGGGAAAACACCTATTCGTGTTAATAATGTAAAATCATCCATCGGTAGGCCATCAAATTGTGAGCGTAAAATTTTCAGTTTGTCCGTCGTTAAAAATGATGCCAATTTCTCAAGACTTGTGGTTAGAAATTTATATGAATCAATGAAGCGTAATTTAATTTGGTTTTTTGTTTTTTCGGTAGTAGTTTGAACAGTTTTCGTGAACGAAATATATTTTTCTTTTGTTATTGGAAGCACGTAAGCTTTCCCTTCGAGCGCGGTGGCCACTTCCTTGATTATAAAATGCGCATCATAGCCAGACAAATTGTCAAAAACTACCGGGATGAAAAATGATTGTTTGAAATTTAGATTACAATTCGAATGGGCGGGGCCTCTGTAACGCCCAGTTAAATGACAATGATCGCGAACTCGTGTATCGGTTTGTGCAAAATCTTCTTCACATATGTGACACTTAATCGCGCTTCGAAATTCAAGCTCCTCGTCGGATGTTAACTGTACCATGGGGATATTTGAAGATAAAATATCTTTTACATGCAAAGCTGCATTTTTTAGTTCTTCGACGAACCATGCAATGCAATCGCTACTGTATGAACAATGTACGTAGTATGCGATACTAGAAACCTCGTGGTGTTGGTACATGTTTTGTTCATTCGTTTTCGCAAGAACGCACTCAAGATCTGCGTATATTACGAATGGAAGTTGCTCCTTATGATTGAAGTTTTTAAAAGTGAGCCACTTGTTCGCATCGTTCGGTAGACGGATGGCACAGTCGTTGATCTGGCCACAGTCCACAGTGTGCACTTGCAATTTTTGCTCCGAATGAAAGTAGTATAGACATCTGCGAAAATAAACAAAAAATCAGTTGTGAACTAATTATTTTCATACATTGAATTATATCAAATCTGCGTACCTATCACAGATATATTTCTGTCCATCGTGTTTAGTCAACTGTGAGCTGACGAGCCTTGATAAATTCTTGATCCACGCGAAATGTCCAACGATGATTTGCTGCGGATCTTCCACGTAGAGCAAATTGACATGCCTTTCTCTCTTTCGCTCACTCACGCGAATTGGAAAAGTGCTGTCGTTCTCAATGGTGTATACATTGATTGAAATGTCATTACGAATTTCAAATTTTTTAATTTGATTCAGAGTCATTGGAAACTGAATGTCTTTAACATTTAGTACTGTCGAGTAGTGCGGATATGAAGATTCACGCGCACTGTCACGTTGGGCTGGATACAGAGCAGCGACTACGGACCATGCGAAACATGCTTGATCACTCGATTTCACATTAACAACTGCTCTTTTCAGCATTATCGACCGCGATAACATTATGTGGCATCCCGCACGCACTGGATTATATTTATTTATATTTATAGTCAAGTTATATATTCATGACAATGCCCACCCGCTGTCGAGTTCCTGAAACTCTTCGAGTGATGTTGAAATGGGGTCAATAACTCTTTGATCGTACCACTCGCGTAAATCAGACGTCTTGAAAAGTTCATAGTTTTTAGTATTAATGCTTTTATTTGCACGCTTGTCACCCGCCACAAATTCACCGTTAAAAACGGTATTAATTTTCACACTACCATGATTGTTGATAATGGTTTGAACGCGTGAAAGCACGACATCACCAGCGTCTTTGAGAAATTGTTGAGGTTCGATGTGGTTGTGATTTATGACTACACCAGTCAAGATACGACCCTCGAACGCCGTATCAATTTCTCGCCATATGAATCCATGATTGTCATATCCAGCACCCGTGTGTATGAAACGTTGACGCACCGAATTCTTGAAGCCTTCAAGTCGCGCAATTTGGGCTACCAACGATTGACGATTTCCAATCGAAAATCGCGGTCGTTTAATTCGACTTTGTTCTTCTAACGACTCGATATACTCGTCACATCGTTGTTCCCACACAACGTACTCTTCGACCGAACTAATTTGAGCCCCTTGCTCGCAAAGATTTTTTTCAATATTATCCGTCATGTCACTGCGCGAGGCACTCCGCGATCAATTCAAACATTGACTGAAAGTGTGTACCTCTCAATCACGATTTATATTCCATTTCTATAACAACTGCATCCTTGGTGCCGTGTGCATTTTTTCGTTATATATTTTTCTGCAGACTTCACGATTTTGCTAACATGAATTTCTTCGACGGGATTCACGAAGCACTCGCAGAATCAATCGCATAATTTTATTCTTTCGTGAATATCTCAGGCATTTTGACCTTGAGATGACACGTGATGCTGAATCGATATTTTAGCGGTGCTTTTTTCCTATGTACGCTGAAAGTGTGTACCTCTCAATCACGATTTATATTCATTTTCTATAACAACTGCAGCCTTGGTGCCGTGTGCATTTGTTCATTATATATTTTTCTACAGCCTTTTAGATTTTTGCTGACACCAACTTCTTCGATGAGATCCGCGAAGCGTTTACAATATCATTCGCATAATTTTATTCTTTTGCGAATGTCCCAGGCGTTTTGGCCTTGAAATGCAATAGATGTTCGAAGACGTGCGCGGCAGTTTGTTTGGGCTTTCACCCAAATAAACCCAATCGTCTTTATACATGCAGATGAGTCGCTCTATCTCGCATGCATGCGATGCGGTCGCTTCATCTCTCATTCTCGCCCTCTCTCTCTCTCACGCATACGTGTAATCCGATCGCTTCTCTCAGCGACACGGGTCAACCAACTTGGCTCTCTGGCGAAAGTCGCTAAATAATAAAATCGATGAAGTAAACAATATAAGACAAAATAAATGAGTAATAAATTTTAAATAGATAAAAATCAATAATCGATGATCAATTAATTGATAATCGATATATACCCCAGACGTTCGTGGGTTTGTTTGGGTTTGTTTGGGATTTCACCCAACAAACCCAACTGCTTTAATCGGTGAATGTCTGAAGTTAAATGCATATCTCGCTTTATCTCACATGCATGCGATGCGGTCGCTTCATCTCTCATTCTCGCTCTCTCTCGTGCATACGTGTAATCCGATCGCTTCTCTCACCGACACGGGTCAACCAACTTGGCTCTCTGGCGACAGTCGCTAAATAATAAAATCCATGAAGTAAACAATATAAGACAAAATAAATGAGTAATAAATTTTAAATAGATAAAAATCAATAATCGATGATCAATTAATTGATAATCGATATATACCCCAGACGTTCGTGGGTTTGTTTGGGTTTGTTTGGGATTTCACCCAACAAACCCAACTGCTTTAATCGGTGAATGTCTGAAGTTAAATGCATATCTCGCTTTATCTCACATGCATGCGATGCGGTCGCTTCATCTCTCATTCTCGCTCTCTCTCGTGCATACGTGTAATCCGATCGCTTCTCTCACCGACACGGGTCAACCAACTTGGCTCTCTGGCGACAGTCGCTAAATAATAAAATCCATGAAGTAAACAATATGAGACAAAATAAATTAACAATAAATTTTAAATAACGATCAATAATCGATGATCAATTAATCGATAATCGATATATACCCCCCTCCTCCGCTCCAACGATTTCCCCCTCCCCGCGTGACGTCAGCCTCTCCACCGAGTCCCCCTCCCCGCGTGACGTCATACCCCTCCCCGCATGAACCCCCCCGCCCCGCACCGCCCCTCAGAGGACCTGCGTTAGAACTGTCACAGTTATACTACTGACAAAGGTCCTTGCTATCGCAGATTCGAACCTCATAAAATTCTCTGAATTTATGGATCGGAGGGCAATAATCGATTTACGTAATAACGGAAAAAATAAAGGCCAGAGATGTAAAATTTTCTGGCATCGAATAAAGGTGTGGGAAAATATCAGGTATTGGAAACTAAAGATGAAGAAAAAGATCGGTGTCCTTCAACATCGTGAGATAAAAGGATCCTCATAGTCTCATGAATTGAAGAATCATTCGCGACCATTGCAGAGGTACTGCGTTACGCAAAAGTTCAAGAGCCCAAAGTACCGACATTCGCCACGGATGGTGCCGCCCCACGTACTGCAGTTCACTGTGACCTGCTGCATTGGCAAGCTCGAGGTGGAGGCATTTGCAGACTCCAAGAAAAAGACGAAGCATAATATGGCCTAAGCGATGCTTGACAAACTCGTGAGAAGTACAAGTTCCAAAAAGTCACAACACGACCTGATGCCCAACGACTCCCGGCAACCTGCGATCAACATCACTGAGTACATAGCAAAACTCAACATGCTGGCCCTGAAGATAGAAAAGCCATTGACAGCGGTCGGTCAGCCGAGCGAAGAGACTGTATACCCGTTTGGAGAATTACATAGTATAAAAAGAACCCCGATGACGACAAACCCCAACACGACTCTCGGTAATTCTCATCTGGTGTTGAAACGTAGCTACGAGCCACTCGTCAAGCTAGGCACAGTTGAACTCATCAACAAGAATCAATGCTCCAGCTCGATACAACGAGCTAACAAACAGGAGACCCTCGATGATGTGACAAGCGTCCTCGGCTTTAGCGTCGAGTACGATATTCCTCTTGAACACCCCTGAGCACATGATCGTAGTATGCATAAGGTTTACTCTGAATGCTTGGATTGTTAATTTATTCTATAAAATGTCTTCGACCATTTCGATTATATTGATGTTCTCTTAGTTCTTCAACATACTTTAAGAAAACGAATTTTTAATTTTATATATAATACAAATTTAGATCACTATTTAATTTAGACAAAGATCTACAACTAGAAGCTCGAAAACCGCGGGTTTTTAGCATAAAACCCGGACATTTATTGCCGAATAGTTTTTACCTTACCAATAAAATGAAACAAGTTTAAATAGTTGTAATGTGTCATTTTTAATTTGTCTATCTAAAATGTTATGAAAATAGGTAGGTATTATAAAAGATGCCACATCATTACAGATCTCAAATTAACTACTACAATACAATCAGTATTAACTGGTTTGTTACAATCTTTCGTATATCAGAGCGTAAGCTTTACAAAATTAAAATTAAATCGTCTCTAGTAAACAAAAATGGTCTATCTATAAGTTATAGTTCAAAACATCTACTTTCTATCTTCCTTCGCTCTGGTAACAAAATTAAATGAAAAGATTAGTGAAACTAAATATTAAGTCTACTTTCTCCCTTTTATTAGGGAACAAAAATCAATCTTCTAATTAAAGAAACTAAACTTTCTTCTCTAAACAAAAAATAAATCATCTAATAATTAAATCTATTGAAAACATGTAAAATTAAATCTTCTAAAATGAACAAATCTAAACATCAAGTCTACTTTCTCTCTTCTATCAAAGCCGTCGTCTAGTGTGATGGGTCGAAAAAATCAATTGATTTAAATTGCAGTTTCTGACAGTATAATTTGCGCTGAATTTTTTCGTTTTTGAACTATTAAAAAATTCGAAAAATGATCCGAGTTATGGCCCTTTACAAGGGTCACAGCAATCGGAGTAACCGACTACCTGAGCTGCGCACGACCTTTTCGAGCGCTCTATCCGCCTGTTGTTTATTGAGATTGATTATTAATATTGTAATCCTCAAATATTAATGAGCTCTTTGAGCAAGAAGAAAGTGTGATATATGGTACTGGTATCTCAGGCTGAGTGTAAGTTTGAGGATTTCATAATACTTGTGCATGTACCGTTCTTCCAACTTAAATACGTTTTTTTCAAAACTATATTTTTCAACTTTTTAGGCAAGATCTTTCGAAAACTAATCGACCGATTTACTTCGAATTTAAACCACACTTAGTGTATACTGGTATCTGTTACGTATACTAGAATCATCTCGATAAAAATATATTAATTATTTTTAACATTCATCATAATTCATAATGATTGCCTGAAAAATCGTTATGTTAGGATACACCGTCGCCATTCGTTAAATTTTTTTCTCTTTCATTCTAGCAAGCGTAATAATGACACACTTACAGATTATCTTTTTTTTTGTTTCCCGGTCACCGGGACCTGAGATATCATGCTCAAAAAACGACGACATCCATTTTTTTCTAGCCACATTAATTTTATAGCCATAATTAATTAACCAAATACCTGTAACTTTGTTGACAATTAACATTCGTCAATGTGTAAAAATGTATGTATTCTTCATTTCTTGTTTAATAAACCACGAAAACATAACATGTCCTGTCGGATGGTTCTCGAGAAAAAAAATCAAAGCATGACCGCATTTCTCTATCTTCATATTAGACGGCGGGTTTGAGGATCAAAAACAAATCTCCTAATTAAAGAAAATAAACTTTCTTTTTTGAACGAAAAAATATAATAATTAAAGAAGCTAAAAAAATCTACCTCGATTTAATTTGATAGGTTATTTATTTTTTTTAATTTTGGTGACATACTTTTACTTTTCAGGATTTCGATATTTATCAGTTTTTCCAATAGACTTCAGAATGGCTTCCTTCGTCAGAAGAAATTAATGAAAATGAAGACAATTAAAGTCTCTGAAATCATATTTTGTTTTGACCTGTGACAAAACCGTTTCTGTGCTCAATACATTTCTTTTTTTGCAATTTTCAATAATTCCGCGTACAAATGTGCATTTCGTGTTCAAAAAAAAAAAATTGACCAAACTTGATTTGCAGTTTAAAGTTTGTCTCGCTAGCTTAGATTTTGACTGAAAGATTTTTAATTCACTCATTCATCTAGCAATGTTGTCGTCGATTTCGATGGTCTTGTCTTTTAAAAATAAAACAATGATTTCAATAACGGTCCATAGAGTATTCTCATTTTTATTAGGCAAAGACATCCAGTCGAACTTATCAAATTGTTATAAACGTTTTATCCAACCTTCAATGTACGTTTTCATTTCGTTATAGAAATTCAAAGCGCATTTCTTAAACTCAGTCTTAGAGTTTTCGTTTTGTTTGCTTAAAATGCTCTTAACCTTCACCGGCAAAAAGCTTTTTTTCATACGGTCATCTAAGTTTTTCGTGATGGATGCAAGTATCTTTTTGTGTCTCAGTTGCGGAATTATCACTTTTTTCTATCTTTTGTATTTTTGAGTGTACAATGTGCATAATTGAATGTATACGAAATAAATACGCTTCCGGGAGAGGGTCTTTAATAATAATAATAAAATAATATTTTATTGGCTGATAGAGCTTGAGAAGTCGCTCGAAAGCTGGAAGCAGACTTAGTCAACGCGTCTTTGAATGATAGAGTAGCTACTTGTATTCGACATCACCTGTAGCACAGAATTCTTCAAGACATTCGGTTCAGACCGCATCCAGTGGCAGTAAATCACATCCATAGTGTACTCCGTTGTTAATAATGTGTGCAGAGCAACCAACATCAACTATGTTGAGGTTCGGACTTTCTTTGAGGTTATGGAAAACATTGTTGATTCCTTGTTGTTCTCTTGCACCGAAGTTTATGTTACAGTTGGCTCCAGAAAACGCAATACATTTTAAAAGAGGTCATGCTCGTGGCGTTGTTTTATAATAAGCTCAGTAATTGTGTCAGATGTCTCATTTGCTGTACACTCTATTTTAAGGAGCTTTAAAGTGATTTCTTTCTTGTAGTTATCAAAATACTGAACAATAATAGGAAATAGTGTTTTGTTTCCATGATTACTAGCATCAGTAGACATGCTTATGAATGGTACAGCTTGAAAATCACTTTTTAGTTCGATAACCGATGGAGGGATTGGCAGGCACCCCGGTTACTATAGCAGTAGCTTTCTTACGATTACATATAATCTTTTTGGCCGTATGTGACCCTGAAAACAATTCGCGACTGAAAGCACAAGTGCAATCTAAAGAATTAAAAGACATGTCATCATATACTGTATGGTATGGCATTGCGCCTTCAGCTGCTCGAATAAGCATACGTCACGTTTTGGCGCCGCTGATTTCGCGCAAGGACGTTTAGGCGCAGCGATGTTTTGGCGCGAGTACGTTTTGGCGCGGAGACGTTTTGGCGTGGGGACGCTTTTGCAGGAATGTACTGGCGCATAAGCAAATCCGAATAAAGTCGAATAAACCATAACAACACACAATACACACACACAAGATTTGTATTTATACAGAGAAGCCACGTAATGTAATTTCATGAAAAGAAAACCCAAACGAACCCAAAAAACAAACCCCAACAAGCCCGAACAAAAAAAAACAACAAAACCAAGCAAATTTTTTTTTATTTGGCCGATGTACCCAAACAAACCCGAACAACGAACCCAAAAAAAAAACCCGACAAAAAAACAATAAAACTAAACCAAAAAAATGATTCTGTTGATGATTTTTTTATTTGGCTGATATTTCTATACATTTTTTATTATTTAAAAGGAGTATTCATCTTTTTTTTAAATGTATTCCTGAAACAGCTCAAGATTTAGGCCTATGACATATGGTTTATCATGGACACACGAGTCGTGGTGCTAAACCAACTTGTGCTGGTGCCGGAAAACCCTGATATCAAAACGTCCCTGCGCCAAAACGTCCTTGCGCCAGATCGACAGCGCCAAAACGTCCCTGAGGCAAAGCGTCCCCGCATCCAAATGTCTCGTGCCAAAACGGTCGCGCCCACGGTCGAGCACTGCTCCCGCTCTGATAAGGTGGTCTTCAGAGCTTGATCTAACAAAAAAATGTTGCAATGATTGATGTATTTGCCAGGCTTTTCAAATTTGTTTTGGGTTTTTGTGTGTTTAAGTGCTATTTTATATCAGTAACACCCTTATTTGCTATCGAAGTATTCGTCGAACAAATTGTACAAAAAGCCGCCCAATCGTATTTTCCTGTTTTTCATCATTGGAAATTTATTTTGCAAATCGCTATTAAATGAACATTTACACTTACGTGTTTTGAGACCTGGAGTGAAAAAAGGAAACCTCGAAGTTAAAACCTTTGGTAGGTATCTATATCTTGTACTAATAAGAACACATTTACAATTGCATACCTACGTGAAAAGACGTACCGCAGTATCGTGATCGCCACCGCGCCACACATAAATTCGCACTGTATCCGCTCGCTACTTTACTAACATAAGCTGAGAGGGGAGAACCAGTCGACGGTCGGTTGGTGGACGGCGCTGCGCCGGCACGGGGCGGGCTGATAACGCGGGAAACTTCAAAATCCGGACTGTATACAAAACCCCACCCGGACGCCCTCCAAACTAGGACAAATCCGGAGCAACCCGGACGAATGGCAAGCCTAGCTACAACTAGCTACGTATGCTATTTTCCAGATTTTTATGAATTCAAATATCTGGAAATACTTTTCCGTGCTCAATATGAATTTCAAACTATAGGCGTATAGTTTCTTCAGACATATTCGAAATTCACTGCTCTTTAACTTAAAGCTTAATGAGAAAGGGTTCTTTTTCGTTTTAAAAATATGTGAAATCCCTTTTCAAAACTTTCAAAAGGTAAAAAAAAGAACGCCAAGTTATAAAAAATTTCCCCGAAAACATGATCGCAGGTTTTACTGTATTAAAAATTCTGATTTATCTCAGAATATTTTTTATTTAAATTTAAACAATGACTTTATTATATCTTTTCAATTCAAATGTATAAAAAAATGAAATAACTTTTTATAAAATAGGCAAGTAAATTTATTAAACATTTTGTAGACAAAATTATTAAACCTTCGGAATGATATTATTCTAAAATTTTATTTTTATTTAAAAAATCATCTTCCTGTTGTAACAAAAATTGGTATCACCATTGTATGAAAGCACAACGTAAGTACGACATGAGTACACTGGAAATGCTGTGCAACGACTTAGCGTGCATGATTAAGTAAAAAAGGTTGCAAAGATACAGCATTTTCCGTCCCGTCCGCCTTCCGCCGAACAAAAAAGTTTTACGACAATGTATATATATTTTAAATTGTAACGTCGGATCAACTGCCAGGGTTATTAATGTTGGGATTACTGCCTCTTGCGTTAGTGGAATTCGGCCAGAGATGCATTGTTATATGGTGTTATTGGTGTGTACGTCGGTCCACTCAATTCACGTTACCGTGTAGGAGCTACGTTATATCCACCACTGATAAATATGCGACTGTCCTCGGATAAGATATCTAGTATAGTCATATCTATCGAAATATAGCGCCATAGGTGTCAGGAGTAATCCTGAGATAAGTTGCGTTGGAGATTCGGCTTCAGTCCGATTTTACGTTTCGGCCCTCTGGTTCGGGTCCTCTTCAGAAATGATATTTTTCTGTATAAATTATAATACACAAATTTTACCAATCACGTTTGAAAGAGTTATTTACATGGGCGTTTTGTGTTATGATTGCGTTATAGAATTGTTGTGTCATTTTGTATAACAATTATGTTAATTCTGTTTTGGTGATAGCTATATTAATATGATATAAATAATTTCTTATATTGCGTTAATTATTTTTATGTATCGGTGTTTGAAATGTGTGATGTGTGAGAGCGAGGGTTATTATATTATGGAATTATAAAGACATGAAATATGAGAAATAACTAACCTCGATGTTGTTGATATTTCAGGCTTTTGCGTATATTCGGAAGGTTATTTCGAAAAACAATATTTATGGGAATAAATAATGTTTCGTTGGAATATACTCAATAGATAGAGATTTTATCGTTTTTCGGCGATTTTTATTATCTGTAATGGATAAATAATTATAAAAAAGTTTTGTGTTTTATTAGTGAAAATTTAATGTACGTGATTGATTTGAAAGAATTTACATTTTTCCATTACATGTTGAGTTGTGTGGTCACAGAAAGTTCGAGAAAAACTGAGTGGTGTATTAATTTCCTGAAGCTTATTTACTACTAGTCTTTGTACTGCGAAACGGAGGAGAAAGATCCTTTAGGCAGTGACGTGTCAAGGAAAATAAAATAGGTGCGTCAAGTTAGGGGTATTTAAAATTAATTTATAATGACCTTAAAATTAGCTTATAATGTCAATATATTAATTAACTTATAGTGTCGATAATTTTAAAATTGTTATGTGAGGTAAAGTATTGTAAAATGTTTTGATAGTTATATTATAGAGTTATAGATTGAGCTTAGTTTTTGTAAAATGTAATGCACGCCAAGTCGTTGCACAGCATTTCCAGTGATACATACATACAGTACTTGTGTGATGCACATACGTTGTACTTTTATATAACCTTGATTCGACGTTTTTATTATGATAGTAATATGGTTTCTTAAAATAATATGTTGAGAAAAATAGTATTTCTAGGGTTTGACCATTTTGTGTACATTTCTAGTAAATTTGCTTGGCTTTTGCATAAACAATTATATCACTTCTTTTGTACGATTGAATTTAAAAAGTAATAATGTAAAAAAAAGTATTGTTTGAAAAAAAATCACAAGTATTTCGAGGTTAATTTAAATTTTATAGATAGTGAAACGACCGACAATTTTTTCGTCGGCACTTTTTTATTACTTGGTGTTTTTTTTTACTTGTCTAATTTTTTTAAAGGGGATTTCATATCTCTTTGAAATAAATATATGTACAGGGCTACTGGTTATTGGTCACGATCCCTTGAAAGGGTTATAGGTCATTTTCCGCTGTCAAATAACCTAACAATGTTTTATGCAAAAGTCAACCAATTTCGAGATATTATTTTTATGATTCAACTTTAAACATGAATATAGTATATCCAAATTGTATAAAAACCATGTATATAAATGAATATGGATGTGAATAGCAGAGTATAGCATATCTCAAAAAAATACTACAAAAGTCGCATTCTTAATTAAAGCCCCCAGTCGATCTTAAATTTACCAAATGGTCAAATTACCGATCACGAGGAGTTTTTTAATGAACATTTTTGGATAATTCAATGAGTGATTTAGTTCGACATAAACATTCCAATCGACAAATTATTTTCGAAAGCCAGGCAAGAACGCGCCAACTAAATAGTACCTACATGCAAACGAGATTAAAATTAAGTTGCCATTGTAATACAAACAAAGCAACCAACCACAATAAATAATAACGTGCGACCATAAATGCAAAAAATAATATAATAACGTTTAATAAAACTCAAACAATCCCAAAATCCTTAAGAATTCATTTGAGAACTCGAAATATCGCTTTTGGATGGCCGCTATTCGTCCACCGGAGTGTGGTATTGCGACGTAGATTAATAAACAAACGTAATCGATGACGAGCCGGGCGAGCACCGCCAATCATCTTATTCCGTGTGTATTCAAACTTTGCTGAGCTTCTCTTCTTAACCATGCGCGCTAAGTCGTTGCGCATAATTTCAAGTATACTTGTGTGGTACTTACATTGTACTTTTATTGGGAGTACAAATAAGTCTCCTCCGTTTGACAAAAGATGGCCCCACCAGGAGGTCATGGTTGAAATTATCAGATGTAAAACGTCATATCGTAAGATTTGGTATCAGCATCAGATAATTTTTTTGTGCGAAAATGTCGAGTTTTGGGTCGAATAAGCGTCATTTGCGGGACCTGTTGATTTACTTCTTTAATTTGAAAAAATCTGCAGTTAGGACGCATCGATTGCTTGTAGAAGCATATGGTGAGGCTGCTTTAGGGTAGTACGAGCGTGCAGTCTTGATATCTACATTTTTTTTTTAAATTTTAACCAGACATTTTTCATATCATTATGCGTGTTTGAGTGAAATTTGAGAATAGTCGGCGATTTAGATTGGGAGATAATGGGGTTTTCAATTGCAACTTTGAATGTTGCAGGGTCTGCATTGATGAGCCTGAAGTTTGCATTGTTGGATTCCAACGAAAATCATTGAATTTTTTATTATTTTTAATTAATTTTTTTTCGGGTACATTATGACTCCAGAATATCTGTACAGGCTATACAAAATGTTTAAAAAACATTTGGGGGCCCAGAATCCACCCTTATTGAGGGGTTGAAAGTGAAAAAAAATTATATCTCGGGTGATAATGACATTCCCAGTTTTTTTATTTGCGGCATCAATTTTGGGCGTCTGCGAAAAGCCACAAAAAAATTAGCAACAATTTCCAACTTCCGGAACCCACCCTTAGAGGGGAGTGAAAGTCGAATGAAAATCGTATTTCCACTGGTAAACAATTTCTCAGTTTTTTATTTGCGCTGATTGTTCCTAGTACCTAAAGAGACCTACAAAAAATTGGGAACGATTTTCAACTAACGCAACCCGCCCTTATCGGGGGTGGGAGAAGGGGTGAAATTAGAATAAAAATTGTATTTCCGGCTATAAAGGGATTCCCAGTTTTTTTAATTGCGAAAAGCGGAAATACGCTTTTCATTCCACTTTCACTCCCCCATAAGGGTGAGTTCCGGAAGTTGGAAATCGTTGCCAATTTTTTGTGGCTTTCGTTAGGTACTAGGAACGCTCGCCCACGTCTTTTCCTAAGAAGATTGATACTTCCATCGTTAGAATGCGATGCGAATTAATTTTTTGGTTGGCTGATGGTTTTTCTGGACAAAATTTCCTACGAGAATCGGTTACTTATTTTTCAAGATGCTCATTTAGAGATCTACAATTCGAAAATGCAAAAAAATAGATCATAGTAAAAATAAGGCAATACAAATTTAAACTAAATCATTCTTTACGTTCGAGCAATCCAAACAAACTCCAACACCATCCTTTCTATGCACGGGTCATTTAAGCGTTTTTTTTCACACTATTCTTGAGGTTGTACTGTTTTCTCACTCCCGCTTGAGCGTCTGCCTACATTTCAAATCCGCTCTCATCTAGCTACAGTGCCACGCTTGATTTTTTGGCATACTAGGCAGCACGTGCAGTGCGTCTACGGGAAGGGACCGTATTACTTCGTGTGCGAGTAAATATACCTCGCTTCAACGAGCTAGCGCTGCGTGCGAAGCCTTCCCCCAACGCTCTCAGCCAACAGACATAAGTCCCGCCGAATGAATAATTTCCGGGATAAACTTCCGAAAAGCGAAATCCGAATTACGATGTGAAATTTGGCATACACCTTCCTTTTAATAGTTCAAGAGATCCCCTAAAAGGATTGGTGGCGAGGCGCCATAGTTGTCGAGATGTCGATTTTTGAACGTCACTTTTTTTAACGCGCTCCTACTATATCTAGCTGGCAGGTTAAGCTGTCTATACCTATATATGTTTTCGCGCGCTCCGTTTTGTGCGAATGGTGTAGAGTCCGTGGAACACTGGCGGCGCAGAGCACCTCGGATGTGCGTGTGGAATGGTAGGGTGCGTGAAACACTAGTGTAGGCGCGGATCACCGCGAATCTACGTGCAATATTGAGATAGACACAGAGCGTTGTAAATTCATTTTTTGTTTGTTATTCCCCAGGTCATTTTTTGCAGATGTAATAGATTTTTGAAGTTCATTTATTAACTTTAAATCGTTTTGGGATTTTATATATTTTTTGCTTGTCCAGTGGCTGATTTTTCTTTGTTTTTGCCTGTTTCTAATTCTTGGGATTTTGCATGGCTTTTAACATTTTTTGGATTTTGTAGTTTTCAATTTTTTTAAATTATATTTTACGTGGTACATCATTATAATGCTTGGTAACTGGGCGCTGCAGCAATGGAAAAAGGGTTCCTACCCTTTAGATAGTAATATAGACATAGTAGGAGCGCGGTAAAAGAACAACTTTCAAAAACTGATATCTCGAAAACTTTGGCGCGTCGCCAAAAATCCTTTTAAAGGATCTCTTTAAATATTAAAAGGAAGGTGTATGCCAAATGTCAGAACGAAATTCGGTTTCCGCTTTTCGTATGTTTAGCCAAACACATTATCAACAGGAGTCAGGTGGACTTAGCTTTACAATTATTTTTTCCGTAATTCCCGGTTCTGAACAACGGTGGGTTACGTGAATCTAATAGCATTGCGAACTTCAATTGAGGTCTCTCCCGAAGAATCCCCTCAAAAGCCTTTCGAGGCGTCACCGAAATATTGACCGACTCGGAGAAGATTGAATATGTACAAATCGGCTGTTTGTCCCACGCATTGCCTCTTGGTCGGTTCGACACTTCCCTTCAAATCGCATAGTATAGGAAGCGCATATTACTATACTCGGGTCTACTGTAATACTCGGGTCCAGTGCGGCCAGATCGCGCGTAAAAGTTACCCCCTCTCTAGTCTGTTACGCGCTCATCACACAATCATAGTAGCGTGCGTCCGTGAGCGAGCGACGCTCGGACATCTTCATAAAGAGCTGAGCGCGGTCGAAGTTTCCCGACCGCGCCTGCGGCAGCTACACGAATGCATGAACGCTGAGCGCGTTCATGTGCGGCCAAGCCGAAACGAAGGCTTCGAGGGAAAGAGCAATCTGAGCACGATTCGGGCGTGACGTCACCCGACGGCACGCCCGAGGCTTTTAGATGATGTCAATGCTTATAAATAGGCTCTTGATTCTCTGCGTTATTAATGTATACAAAAAACTGTATCGTGCACTCTGGTCGCTTATTTTTTTTAGTTTATACGTTAATTTAAATATAAAAATAAATCCTAATTACAACTTATTTATCTTCTAAAAAATTGTTTACCCTTTACTCACATCCGTCCTTATTCCAAATAAATTATAATTCATAAAAGTAAGCGGAAATATATTTATATTCGTATTATTATATTAATTCTCATAGTTTCATCAAGCGATAAAGCATTATCCCCAAAAACAATCCAATCATCCATCCGGCCGCAAATCGTAAGTACCAGAAAGTGTACATATACTACAAGCGATGAGGAGGTTCCGTTGGTAGCGTTCCTGACTTTGGTCCGCAGGGGCGCGGGATCGTTCCCCGCGCTCAGTGCTTTTTATTATTATTATATTATTACTATTAATTCTTATTTGATTAGTCATCATTATCATTTTAATTAGTTATCTTTAAGTGCCAAATAATTTATCGCGCACTGTGATTGCTTATTTTATTAGTTTGTACGTTAATTTAAATATAATGATAAATCTAAATAACAACTTATTTATCTTCCAAAAAATTGATTACGCTTTACTCACACCGAGTTGCGATTCGCGGCCGGATAGATAATTGACTTGTTTTTGGGGATAGTGCTTTATCGCTTGATGAAAGTATGAGAATGAATATAATAATACGAATATAAATATATTTCCGCTTATTTTATGAATGACAATTTATTTAGCATAGGGACGGGTGTGAGTAAAGCGTAAAAAATTTCTAGAAGATAAATAAGTTGTATATTAGACTTATTATTATATTCAAATTAACGGACAAACTAATAAAGTAATCGGTCAAAGTGCGCGACAAATTTTTCGACACTAAAAGATAACCAATTAAAATAATAATGATAACTAATAAAAATAACTAATCAAATAAGAATTAATAGTAATAATAATAAAAAATAAAAAAAGCACAGCGCAGAGAACGATCCCGCGCCCCTGCGGACCGAAGCCAGGAACGCTACCAACGGGACCATCTCATCGCTTGTAGAATATATGCACTTTCTGGTACTTACGATTCGCGGCCGGATGGATTATTGGCTTGTTTTTGGAGATAATGCTTTACCGCTTGATGAAAGTATGAGAATTATAATAATACGAATATAAATATATTTCCGCTTACTTTTATGAATTATAATTTATTTGGCATAAGGACGGGTGTGACTAAAGCATAAACAATTTTTTAGAAGATAAATAAGTTTTAATTTAGATTTATTATTATATTTAAATTAACGTATAAACTAAAAAAATAATTATAAACTAAAATAATAATAATCGCGATCAGAGTTCGCGATACATTTTTTTGTATACATTAAGAACGCAAAGAATCAAGAGCTAAATAAGCATTGAAATCATCTAAAAGCCTCGCGCGTGCCGTCGGGTGACGTCACGCGCGAGTCGTGCTCAGATTGTTTTTTCCCTCGAAGCCTTCGTTTCGGCTTGGCCGCACATGAACGTGCTCAGCGTCCATGGATTGGTGTAGCTGCTGAAGGCGCGGTCGGGAAACTTTGACCGCGCTCAGCTCTTTCCGAAGATGCTTGAGCGTCGCTCGCTCACGGACACGCGCTACTATGATTGTATGATGGGCGCGTAAGAGACTAGAGAGGGGGTAACTTTTACGCGCGAACTGGCTGCACTGTTCGGGTCTCTCCCATGTACAGCCGATGGTGCATTCTCACTCGCACCCGCGCGCTGCGCTACGTCTTGCAAAGCGACTATTCTCCTCTCGCGTGCGCGTATGTTTACATTTTCTATTCATTCGTTTCTGTTTCAAAGCAGTGCTGGAGTGCCTTCGGGTGTCTTTGCTTCCTTCGACAATTGCGACCGTGCGAAATTATATGCATGAGATCCATCGAGTTCCTTCATGTTCGACTATGGGTATCCCACTATTACTAGTCCGCGCATTACGTCGGGCCTAACATCACCCCTTTTATCCAGCAAATCTTTCATCTAAGTTGGGAATATATTTCGCGCCGGCTAATTTTCTCAAAATGAAGAAAATGACTTCTTTACGGGAAAGAGCCTCATATTGATCACTTTTTTATGCCTTAATTATTCCACAGTTTTTATATGTTACAATTATCCGATAACGTTGGTAAAGGATATTCTTTAGGAAAGGACCTTTTTCATAACTTTGGAGTTTCCATCGTTGGTAGGAAATGATTTTTTTTCTCCATTTTTAGTTTGTTTTCTTTTTGGCATTATAGAAACAGGTTTGGGTTGTTACACAAATTGGAAATTTTAAATAATTTTTTACGATATTTCAATTTTATACTTTCCAAATTTCAGTTATGCAGGCATATTAAGAAATGTTGAAAGCATATCCCTGATTTTTTAAAATAAACACCGACTGTAGGATTGTTTATGGCAGGTGGATGAATTACTACCCGGGTCAAATTGTCCCGCAGTGTCACAATCGTGGCAAAAAATAAATTTGTCGTTGTCATTGTCAATAATATTTTCTCGAAAATCGAGATTTACACTACCAACCACCCCCCGCCCCTAAGTATAAAAAAAATCGATCCCCCGAATTAAGTCCAGGTGAATTCCTATTTCGACTGGACTACTTGCAGTAAACTCTTGCGCCGTGCTCATTAAATAGCATAAACATACGAAGCGCGCCCTACTATATTTGTAATTATGGTGCTTTCTCGATTGGGCCTTCCCCCGTCCTACGGACGATGTTGAGTTTGCACTCGCACCCGCGCGTATTGCTATACTTGATGAGACCATCCCTTCTCCTCTCGCCTGATCGTCTGCTCGTTCGGTTATTGCTGGAGTGCCGTCGGTTAGGTTCGGGTACCTTCAACACCACTAGTGGAACCGACAAAAAAATGGAACACCACCTTGACTCACTCTTGTGCGTACATAACGTGCGATACGGCGAGTGCGATAATGTGACTCTGTGCGTGTTTCACTACTACAAACCAGCCTGTCTAGCCGAAGTTACCCCCACTACTTTTTTTCAGGCCGCGTCTCGTTAACGCGGATTCCGTCCGCGTCTAATCGTCGATTATTGATCATTTTTGTCGCGATTTTTTACTATCCATTGACCCGCGTAAAGAAAAGATGGTGTTGGAGTTTGTTTGGATTGCTCGAACGTGAAGAATGATTTAGTTTATATTTTTCTGTCTTATTTTCCCTCAACAAATTTTTTGAATTTTTGAATGATCGATCTTTAAATGAGCATCTAGAAAAATGAGTAAACGATTTTTTAGGCAGAGTTTTCCAGGAAAACCTTGAGCATATCCAAAAACTAATTCGCATGGCACTCTAACGATGGTAGTTTCAATCTTCTTAGAAAAAGCCGTGGGAAAAGAGGGAAATCGCCTTATGTTGTTTACTCCAATAAGGTGGGGTTCTGAAAAAGTGCATGTTTCTTCGTTGACAATTATTTGCGAATTTCACTGTGAAAAAAGCCGAGCAATTTTCTCAAATGGGTAGCCCGATAGTGATAAAGCCTCGCAAGGGTATCGATTCGGCATAATGCGCCCATAGGGGTGGGTTCGGGAAGTTGGAAATCGTTGCCAATTTTTTTGTGGCTTTCGTTAGGTACTAGGAACGATCGGCGCAAACAAAAGAACCGGGAATCCCTTTATCGCCGGAAATACAATTTTTATTCGAATTTCACCCCCTCTACCGCCCCCGATAAGGGCGGGTTCCGGAAGTTGGAAATCGTTGCCAATTTTTTTGTGGATTTCCTTAGGTACTAGGAACGATCGGCGCTAATAAAAAAACTGGGAATCCCTTTATCGCCGGAAATACAATTTTTATTCGAATTTGAGCCCCTCCCCCCCCCCCCCCCGATAAGGGCGGGTTCCGGAAGTGGGAAATTGTTGTCAATTTTTTTGTGGCTTTTTGTTAGGTACTAGGAACGATCGGCGCAAATAAAAAAACCGGGAATCCCTTTATCGCCGGAAATACAATTTTTATTCGAATTTGACCCCCTCTCCCACGCCCGATAAGGGCGGGTTCCGGAAGTTGAAAATCGTTGCCAATTTTTTTGTGGCTTTCTTGGGTACTAGGAATGATCGGCGCAGAAAAAATAGGAATCCCTTTATCACAGGAAATACAATTTTTTATCCAATTTCACTCCCTCTCCCACCCCCGATAAGGGCGGGTTCCGGAAGTTGGAAATCGTTGCCAATTTTTTTGTGACTTTCGATAGGTACTAGGAACGATCGGCGCAAATTAAAAAACTGGGAATCCGTTTATCGCCGGAAATACAATTTTTATTCGAATTTTGTCCCCTCTCCCACCCCCGATGACGGCGGGTCCCGGAAGTTGGAAATCGTTGCCAATTTTTTTGTGGTTTTCCTTAGATACTAGGAACGATCGGCGCAAATAGAAAAAGTGGGAATCCCTTTATCCCCGGAAATACAATTTTTATTCGAATTTGACCCCCTCTCCCACCCACGATAAGGGCAGGTTACGGAAGTGGGAAATCGTTGCCAATTTTTTGGTGGCTTTTGTTAGGTACTAGTAACGATCGGCGCAAATAAAAAAACCGGAAATCCCTTTATCGGCGGAAATGCAATACTTATTCGAATTTCACCCCTTCTCCCACGCCCGATAAGGGCGGGTTCCGGAAGTTGGAAATCGTTGCCAATTTCTTTGTGGCTTTCGTTGGGTACTAGGAACGATTGTCGCAAAAAAAAACTGGGAATCCCTTTATCGCCGGAAATATAATTTTTATTCGAATTTGACCCCCTCTCCGACTTCCGGTAAGGGCGGGTTCCGGAAGTGGGAAATCGTTGCCAATTTTTTTGTGGCTTTCGTTAGGTACTAGGAACGATCGGCGCAAATAAAAAAACCGGGAATCCCTTTATCGCCGGAAATACAATTTTTATTCGAATTTCACCCCTTCTCCCACGCCCGATAAGGGCGTGTTCCGGAAGTTGGAAATCGTTGCCAATTTTTTTGTGGCTTTCGTTGGGTACTAGGAACGATCGGCGCAAATTAAAAAACTGGGAATCCGTTTATCGCCGGAAATACAATTTTTATTCGAATTTTACCCCCTCTCCCACCCCCGATGACGGCGGGTCCCGGAAGTTGGAAATCGTTGCCAATTTTTTTGTGGCTTTCCTTAGATACTAGGAACGATCGGCGCAAATAGAAAAAGTGGGAATCCCTTTATCCCCGGAAATATAATTTTTATTCGAATTTGACCCCCTCTCCCACCCACGATAAGGGCAGGTTACGGAAGTGGGAAATCGTTGCCAATTTTTTGGTGGCTTTTGTTAGGTACTAGTAACGATCGGCGCAAATAAAAAAACCGGAAAACCCTTTATCGGCGGAAATGCAATACTTATTCGAATTTCACCCCTTCTCCCACGCCCGATAAGGGCGGGTTCCGGAAGTTGGAAATCGTTGCCAATTTTTTTGTGACTTTCGATAGGTACTAGGAACGATCGGCGCAAATTAAAAAACTGGGAATCCGTTTATCGCCGGAAATACAATTTTTATTCGAATTTTACCCCCTCTCCCACCCCCGATGACGGCGGGTCCCGGAAGTTGGAAATCGTTGCCAATTTTTTTGTGGCTTTCCTTAGATACTAGGAACGATCGGCGCAAATAGAAAAAGTGGGAATCCCTTTATCCCCGGAAATACAATTTTTATTCGAATTTGACCCCCTCTCCCACCCACGATAAGGGCAGGTTACGGAAGTGGGAAATCGTTGCCAATTTTTTGGTGGCTTTTGTTAGGTACTAGTAACGATCGGCGCAAATAAAAAAACCGGAAATCCCTTTATCGGCGGAAATGCAATACTTATTCGAATTTCACCCCTTCTCCCACGCCCGATAAGGGCGGGTTCCGGAAGTTGGAAATCGTTGCCAATTTCTTTGTGGCTTTCGTTGGGTACTAGGAACGATTGTCGCAAAAAAAAACTGGGAATCCCTTTATCGCCGGAAATATAATTTTTATTCGAATTTGACCCCCTCTCCGACTTCCGGTAAGGGCGGGTTCCGGAAGTGGGAAATCGTTGCCAATTTTTTTGTGGCTTTCGTTAGGTACTAGGAACGATCGGCGCAAATAAAAAAACCGGGAATCCCTTTATCGCCGGAAATACAATTTTTATTCGAATTTCACCCCTTCTCCCACGCCCGATAAGGGCGTGTTCCGGAAGTTGGAAATCGTTGCCAATTTTTTTGTGGCTTTCGTTGGGTAATAAGAACGATCGGCGCAAATAAATAAACTGGGAATCTCTTTATCGCCGGAAATACAATTTTTATTCGAATTTGACCCCCTCACCCACTCCGATAAGGGCGGGTTCCGTTAGTTAAAAATCGTTCCCAATTTTTTTGTAGGACTCTTTAGGTACTAGGAACAATCAGCGCAAATAAAAAACTGAGAAATTCTTTACCAACGGAAATACAATTTTCATTCGACTTTCACCCCCCCCCCCCCTATCCTAAGGGTAGGTTCCGGAAGTTGGAAATCGTTGCTATTTTTTTTTGTGGCTTTTCGCAGACGCCCAAAATTGATGCCGCAAATAAAAAAACTGGGAATGTCATTATCACCCGAGATATAATTTTTTTTCACTTTCAACCCCTCAATAAGGGTGGATTCTGGGCCCCCAAATGTTTTTTAAACATTTTGTATAGCCTGTACAGATATTCTGGAGTCATAATGTACCCGAAAAAAATTAATTAAAAATAAAAAAAATTCAAAGATTTTCGTTGGAATCCAACGATGCAAACTTCAGGCTCATCTGCATTGAATATTTAGACAAAATAATTTTCCGTAACGAATATTTGTCTCCTATAATAAGAAGACATATGGCACCACCGTATCGTTCCACGTATCCAACGACGTGAGTTGGCGCGGCATATTTAAAATAATACTGCAACACAAATTTTTATTCGGCAGTCATTTTTAATCGAACAAAGTTTTTAATTAGTTATGAATGAACCAACAGTTTTATTTGTTAAAGAAGATAACATAAACAATATAAAGTATTGATATTTATAATGCAAATATTCCTTTATGACAACGTTTTAAACTTTAGGCCCACGATAATTTTTTTTCTCTAAATATTCAACAATACTGGTCTGTGGTGTTGCCATATGGCTTCTTATTATAGGGGACAAATCCTTTTCACGGAAAATTATTCTGTCTAAATCTCAATGCAGGTCCTGCAGTGTTTAAAGTTGCAATTTTAAAACCCATTATCTCTCAATCTAAATAGTTGCCTGTTCTGAAATTTCACTAAAACATGCATAATGATATAATGGTTAAAATTTGAACAAATTCTATAGAAATCAAGATTGCGTGCTCGTACCACCTTAAGTGAGAGAAGCTGGCGTGAGTGATTTCAAACATTTAAGAACAGTGACGTTGACGTTGAAGACCAAAAACGTAGCGGAAGGCCGAAAGTGCACTGTGCCGAAAGATTCGTGCCAAACGCAAGAGTTTCCGCAAATGACGCTTATTCGGCTGAAAACTCGACACTTTCGCACGTAAAAATTATGTGATGCTAATACAAAATCGCGAATATTTCAAGGTTATGGCCTTTTTTTCTGATTATTTCTGATTATGGTCAGATGTCCAACCTTACGATATGACGTTTTACATATGACGATTTCAACCATAACCTCCTAGTGGGGCCATCTTTTGTCAAACGGAGGATACTTATTTGTACTCCCAATATATAATGGTGACACCAATTTCATTTTAAAGGAGTAAGGTGATTTTTTAAAATAAAAATAAAATAATACGCAAAATATCATTCCTAAAGGTCTGCATAGACTACGACACTTATTGCGACACAAATGTCTGACACTAATGTCCGTTCTGTTCACACATAAGACGGTTTCGGTGTCCCAGAAAGTGTCTGTACTGTGATGTCGCTACACAAGTGTCTCAGGCGTTCACACACAAAACTACTGACACAGCTGCAGTACCCGCTCGGATGCCATGGAGAAACGCCGTGCGGCGGCAGCCGTAATTTCGTGCGCTGTTATTAAGGGGCTATACCAGTGCGACACTTTAAAAAGATCGATTTTTTTGGCCTTTTTCGACAGTTTATTCTTTCAAGAATATCATTATCATTTAAATTATATATGTCAATATCATTTTATCTTGCAAAAATCGATAGTTAAATCTCTAAACGCATTTTTCTCGAAATGAGATTTTTCAAATATGCTGACAGTGTAACTCAAAGAGATCCGATTGACTTCAAATTTGAACTGAGTACTCTTGGATATATTTACTCTACAATGACGTAGGATATTTTTGATTGGATGAAAATTGACGATTTGGCATTGAAAAAAACGACCATTTTATAGGCAAGAAAAGAGACTTTTTTCATAACTACGCTATTTTGTTAGATTTTGATATTTTTCAAAAATCCTACGTCATTGTACAGGAAATACCTTCTAGTTTAACGACATTTTTTTCCTTTTTCGGTTTCAGCTACTCAATCAGCCGGAATCATGTCAGCAGTGGAGGAACTTTTTTTTGCGCCTGCGAAGGCAGCGCATTAGTCGCTTGGATCTCAATATTTACCTATGAAAAAATTATTTAATATAGGACAAATATATTTTTAATTTTCCAAAAGATTTAATTGAGTACTTTTCGTCCAAAAAGTCCTGAAAATCACCCAAATTTCCAGCGTTCACAGTGGTATAGCCCCTTAAGCTGTGTTCTTAAATTATTAATTTTTCTGCCAACTTTAGCCTATATTGTGCCAAACTGTTTCGCCAAGCATTGAAGTGCTGCCTGTTTTTTTACTCTATTTTTTATAATCAGCACAACATATTTGCCAAAGTTCAGGCAGTCCTTTCACAAAAAATATCAAATTTTTAATGCTCTCCTTGCTCCACGTAATGGCCATTTTGATTTAACGCGGGTCGTGAGTGTCTGGATAATTTCGCGCCGGTTCGAAAACTTGGACACTGCCGCAGACACTCCGACACAACCTGTTCACACGGCGCTCGACGCGACACCTAGCGAGATGTCGCAATAAATGTCCCGAGATCAGACAGTGGTGTTCACACACAGACACTCGATGTATACATTCAGTGTATACACCAAAGTGTCATAGTGTAAACCTACCTTAAGGGTTAATAATTTTGTTTACAATTTTTTTAGTAATCTTGCTTGGCTATTTTATAAAAAGTTACTTCACTTCATTGTACATTTAAATTGAAAATATGTAATAAAACCACTATTTAAATAAAAATAAAAAATATTCTAAAATAAATCAGACTTTTTGACATGGTTCCGAAAATATCGCTTGTTTTAATAAGCGATATTTTCGAAATAATTTTTTATCGCTTGGCGTTCTTTTTTTACTTTTTCAAATAATCTTCGACATGAGTTAGCAATACATGACGCGTTTCAATATCAGAATTTCATCCGAATGACCGTAGGTAGATCAGAAAAGTAATATAATTATTTGGTTCGAATAAAAACCACTCGATCGTTTCATCGATGGGAAATTAAGTTTTTGGTTTAACGCTTGCGAATTATACAAAAAACAATATTTCCACAATCCTCTACGTATTTCTGTAGCTTTACTCGTGTAAATTAATAGAAATACATTTTTTTTCTATAATCAAATTTGCGTCATTCATACTGCATGCCACGGAGCGTCTCAAATTCAACATGCCTCGCCAGATTGGCTCCAGTATCACCATTTCGTTTAATTTTTAAATGTAAATTTCTTTTTGTTCACTTGAAGATATGACTAATAACATCCTTGAATATTAGAATTCTCTTAGTTGTCCTTCTACCAAAAAAAAATCGCGAAATATCACTCAACTTTGAACGTTCACAGTGATGTAATCCCTCAAGGTAAAACGAGCGTGCGCTCTTGATTTCTATTGATTTTGTTCACATTTTAACGCGACATTGTTCATATCATTATACATGTTTGAGTGAAGTTTCACAAAAGTTGACAATTTAGATTGGGAGATAATGGGTTTTTAAATAGCAGCTTGTAACACTGCAGGGTCTGCAATGACCAAAAGTCAGGTCACGTAATTCTCGGTATCATTCTATTGTGGTTATTAATTGTGAAAAAAGTTTCGATTCTCTTTACTATTCCATTTTGCTAAAAACGTTCAGTAACGACAGAATAACTGTCGGCAAAAAATATTTGTTCCCTATAATAAGAAGACATTATGCAACACCGCGGAACAGTATTGTTCAATATTTCGAGACAAAAAATTAGTGTTCCTAGAGCTAAAACCTGTTATCGTAAATAAAAAGTAAAAAACATTAGTAATTTGACATTGTGTATGTTATTTCCATGTGCCTTCTTATAGGGCACAAATATTTTTTATAGACACTCACTCTGTCTAAATTTAAGGCGGTCCTCTAGTTTCTCGGGTCGAAAGAATCGATTTTTTTTCCCATAAATCACATCTACAACATGTGTAGAAAATGTGTTCCAAAGGATTTTTCGATATTCGAAGTGGTTCACAAGTTACGGCCCTAGAACGGAGCAAGTATACAGAGCGCGCGCCGGGCTGCTCCGAAAGCCGAACGGCGCTGACCATTGTATTGATATCCCTAAATCTAACTGCTACCTGAACCTTTTGTAAATTAGGCCCGAGTAAAGGGGAGCCGACACCGTTGACAGACACTTGCGAATATTGACTAAGACGCCGTGAAGCATCGGTTCGTTCAGTTTTGCTGTGGAAGTTGCGAAGCGTACTATATTTTCTCTTGCGAGTCGCACATAGCTGATTTTTTGAAAATAATTTTCAAAATGTTAAAGAAAGGAAGTAGAGACGCCCCGGCTCGTTACGATCAACCTAAAAAGCGAAAATTCGCAGGCAACCGACACACTATTGAACAAGACAAGTCGTTTACATCGGTGTCAGCGAAGAAACTTCGTCAAAATAAAAATTTTGAAGTGAACGTTGAACAGACTGTTTTGTATTGTATTTTGAATTTTGTGAGTGTATTTTCAACCATTTCTTCGGCTGTTATTTGTAAAGAGTGCAAAAGTACGGTCACTTTCCATCAACGTGATATACGAGGATTGGGCTTTAAAATTTCTACGGCGTGCAAGTGCGAGAAAGAAAAAGAAATAGATTCATGCCCAAAAATCGGTAAAGCCTACGACGTAAATCGTCGCTTAGTTTTCGTGATCCGTTTGTTGGGAGTCGGTTATGAAGGCTATAGAATTTTCTGTGGACTGAGGGATATGGGACAAGGTTTTGCTTTGAACACGTACTATTCAATATTAGAAAATATTCACTCAGCTTCTTCGGCCGTTTTTGATACAGTGTTGTCGATTGCGGTTAATCAAGAAAAGGAAGTCCTTCAAGAACAAGGAAAAGCAGAAAATGAATTCACCGTATCTGGAGATGGTACATGGAAAAAAGAGGATTTTCATCTTTATTCGGAGTTTCAACTTTAATTACCAAGTACACCGGTAAAGTGGTTGATGGGTGTGTAATGAGTAGTTTTTGTGCTGGATGCAATTTGTAGAAAAATAAAAAAAATAGTGATCCAGTTGAATATGCAGGATGGCTCGCTGATCATGAAGAAAATTGTACTCGAAATCATACTGGAAGATCTGGGAAGATGGAAATAGCTGCAGTTGTGAAAATGTTTTCCCGTTCAGTAGATAAACATCAAGGTCGATATACGACATACATAGGAAATGGTGACAGCAAGACATTCAACGGTATTTTGAAGGCAGAACCATATGGAGAAGATGTTGTTGTTGTAAAAAAAGAGTGTCTTGGACACGTTGAAAAGAGGATGGGGACTCGACTCCGAAATGAAAAAATCTAATAAAGGCATTGGTGGGAAAGGTGCAGGAAAACTCACTGATAAATTGATTGGTGAGATGACAACGTATAATGAATTAGATATTCGGAGACATCCAGATTCTATCGAGGTAATGAGAAAGGAAATTTGGGCAACATTCTTTCACAAGATTTCCACAGACACCAATCCACAGTATCAAAATTGTCCTGCAGGCGAATCTATTTGGTGCAAATGGCGCAGAGCTGAGTTTCTCAGAGAGGCTGAGCAATTCAAACACAATAAACCGCCTCTTTCTGAAGCAGTTCAAAAAGTTATAAAGTCAATTTATGAGGATTTATCCAAAGAAGAATTGTTAAGCAGATGCCTGGGAGCGGAAACTCAAAATAATAACGAGTCGCTCAATTTGTTAATCTGGACTTTTGCTCCGAAGCACCTCCATTCTGGGCCAAAAGTGGTTGAAATCGCCACGTTTCTCGCTGTCATAATCTTCAACGAAGGATTCAAATCTATCCTGAAGACCTTGGAAACCATTGGAGTGAAAATCGGCCCACAAGCTAAAGGATATGTTCAACAGCGTGATAGCTCTCGGATCGACCATTCAGAAAGGCGCACGAGTGATGTTGTAAAACAGGCCCGAATCGCGAAAAGGGAAGTCGGAGCAGCTCTGTGTGACTTCCAAGAAGAAGAGGAAGGCCTATTGTATGGTCAAGGCATAGCAGATTGACGGTGAGATGAAATTTTTAGTATAAATCACATACGCGAACTTTCAAACGCGTTTTTCTCGAAACACCATTTTTCGAAACGGTGACCACGATATTTCAGAAACTACTACACCGATCTTGTTCAAATTTATACAGCATCTTTAATATGTTATAAGCCAGCGATTGAACTAGGAATATCATGATTGCTTCGATAGTTTTTTTTGTACGAGCGAAAAACTTAAGAAAAAATGAGTAAAAAATTGAATGTAATTTTCAAAAGTGTATAAAAAAGTCAATTTTTGTAATTTAGAATTCACTCTAGTTCAATCGCTAGTCTTAAATATGAAAATTAAAATGCCGTTTGGTTTTTTGATTTCAGATAAGCAGAACAGCCGCAATCTTGGTCACCGTCAAGCACCTCTTTTACTTGATGTTTTCCTGTCGGCCACTATAACTTTTATTCTATTATATATTTTGACTTCAAAAAATTTGTAAAGCTTATTTAAATGTTAATAAAGATTATGCAAAAACAATGAGATTGATTATTTCAATGCTTTGCCCGTAAAAAAACCGCCGAGAAACTAGAGGACTGCCTTAAATGCAAATCCTACAGTGTTAAAAGTTGCAATTCTAAAACCCATTATCTCCGAATCTAAATAGTCGGCTGTTCTGAAATTTTACTGAAACATGCATAATGATACAATGCCTGGTGAAAAATTTGAACAAAATCTATACAAATCAACAGCGCACGCTCGTTCTAGCTTGACGCGTTTCATCCTTGACCATTCAATTCTGTTGGGCTGGAGGTTTGGATTAGTTGACGCTGACTATGAGATGATGGTAGCCGTAACCATTGAGATGCAAGAAGGCCCTAGCATCTTCGGCATTCGTTTTCAAACCGACATACGTAAACGAAAGGCCTTGCACAGATTGGTGGTGCGATCCTTAGCGAGATATTGTTTCTGGACGAAGCCGAAGAGTTCGATAAGTTCCTCGAGGTCAGCGTCGCTGATGCTCTCGGAGAGATTGGAGACAGAGGTGATATCCTCGCGACACTGAGACTGTATACTGTGGCCGCGACAATTGACGCCATTTCTCATCCTCGGCAGTACGTACTTGCTGCCCTGGATAAATCCGATGGTCTATCTGGATGGTAAATCCGACGCTACATTGGTTCTGGTTCCTACATGATAACCCAGGTACCGTACCTACCACGTATGTGCGTATGGTACCGGTACCGGTATTAGTATGGTGAGGATACAAAAACGGTATATTTTACTATTGTACAGTGAACCAGTACCATATTAGTTACACATACATTTGCGTGGAGCAGTGTACTACCGTACAGGTACACTGTAGGATACAATCTCTGTACGCCATACTAAAAGTATGCGTCTCCATCAGGGTGAAGCTATCGAGGAATCGTCACAGGTCCACAAATCATCCGTGTTTGAGACGTGGCAGTTAGAGTTCGTAGGCAAACGGTGTTGAACTTTCGTGCTTCATTTTGGTCGCACACTGCTCAGAAAATCGAGGCTTTTGAGGGGTAGTGACAATGGCTATGGATCATCGGAAAATATGCTATCTGCGATTTTGTGACGAATAAATACCGAGGTATTCCTGCGAAGAGCAAATAAACTTAAGTTTGTTGCATCGGAGCCGTTGGCCGTTTGACACATCGGCGAGCTTCCCGCTCGCCGATGCGAGGGAAGATCGTGGCAAATGACAAAGTATGTAAATTAAGGTTATGAGAAAGGCCATATTTTTTATTCTTACGTCAATATAAATTCCAGCGATACGATCGTGCTATCAAAATTCGAGGACACACGATAATATCCATATGAACGCAGGTACGGGAAAATTGCGTCGATGTGAAGAATCCGTGAACTTCGCGTGCCGCCGTTATCGCGTCGAAGGGACACTTGGCATCATCGTCGGTAAAAACAGAAGAAAAACAGAGAAAAAAAGTGAGACTCGAAAAACTTTGCGAGTCTCACTTTCACCGTAAGCAAACTCACTCATTAATTTTAGTCAATGTTGCTCTTCGGAGACGCCGAGAAACTTCAAGTGTAGAAGAACGATGTAATTAATCTAACGCGACAAAACACCGCGGTTCCGATCCAAGCAACTGCCCGGCGGTACGAGAGATGGGGGGCGCTGCGTGTCAGGGCTTTGGGGGTTTGTCACGTACCCCAATAACGTAATTACAAGAGGGTTTTGGTTTCTCACTATATTTATTGGTTTGTAATTGTTCTTTATTTTGTAATCAGTCTTCTTTCCTTTATCGACTATGACTCTCGCGTGCTGCTCGTTTCTTAGACCGGAAGAGAATGAACCGCTACGTATCTAGCGGGTAGCTGGAAAAGCTGTTTCCCCTAGGCGTCCGAACGCCGGGGAGTTATAGTTTGCTTCCGTTGTCGCTGTGGTGCCTTTCCTTGTGCGACCTTCTCTGTCGGTACAACAGCTTGAGCAGGTGACGATTCCGCCACAGGGCCTTTACATATGGCATATTCGATTTGATGTAGTGTATATTTTGAAATCGGCGACTGTGGAATAGTTTTCGCGGTAAAAAATGGTTAGGAAATTCGGTCGAATATTATAAGATCTCACGATTGAGTAGACGGATTGAAAAATGACCCAAACAAAATCGTTAGAACAAAATCATATTTCATTGGTCAAATGTCATTTAATTTTCTATTCGTCGCCGCGTTTTCGAGTAATATCACACAGGGCCTTTACGCACAGCCTATTTTTTAATCACGTCATTTGATCACATTAACTATGAAACCAGTTGGTGAGGAAATTTCTACATATTAGATAGATAGAATTCTTATATAGACAATATAGATTGTTTTGGAGAATAATAACGAAATACAGAAATTAAGTCAATGTGTTTTTTTTTTTCGTTGGGGAAGCAGTATCAAACAAGATCTGATTATAGATATAAGCAAATTCATGAGAATTTTGAATCCAGACAAAACTTTTACAAATTATCACACATATTTACATATTATAATACGCTACATAGATAATGAACAATAACAAAATACAGAAATGAAGTTAATATGGTTATTTTTTGGTTGCGGCAGCCGTAACTAACAAAATGCATTTATAGACACAAGAAAATTAATAAGAATATTGAATTACGACAAAAGTTTTACAAATTATCACACATCATATTCACACTAAAAATGCGCTGTACAGATTAAGAATAATGGCGAAATACAGAAATTAAGACAATATTTTTTTTCGTTGCCGAAGCAGTAACAGATTTTATTTATAGACACAAGAAAATTCATAAGAATTTTGAATCCAGATAAAAGTTTTACCGCAACGAAAAAAAAAAACATTGACTTAAGTTCTGTATTTCGTTATTATTCAATGTCTGTAGAGCGTATCATAATGTGTGATAATTTGTATATGTTTCCTCTAGATTCAACATTCTTATGAATTTTGTGAGAGTGATAAATTATTATCTCGTCACGAGAGGACCCTTTTTAGCGCGATCGGTCTACGGAAATAACAATGCACAAAAAATTAAAACGAAAGACAATAGGAAAAAATAAAAACTTCAAGATCGATTTATCTGTAAAGTGCATCTTAACATGTGAATATGATGTGTGATCATTTGTAAAAGTTTTGTCTGGATTGAAAGTTTTTATGAATTTTCTTGTGTCTATAAATGAATTTTGTTTGTCAGTGCTTCCGCAACGAAAAAGAAACACTGACTCAATTTCTGTATTTCGTTATTATGAACGTTATTCGTGAATATGATGTGTGATCATTTGTGAAAGGTTTGTCTGGATTCAAAATTCTCATGAATTTTCGTGTATCTAGAAATACATTTTGTTTGTTACTGCTTCCGCAACAGAAAATAAACATATTTATTTAATTCGGTTATTTCGTTATTATTCGTTATCTGTACAGCGTATCGTAATGAGTGATAATTTGTAGAAGTTTCATCTAGATTCAAAATGCTTATGAATTTTCTTCGGTCTATAAATAAATTTTGTTTGTTACTGCTTCCGCAACGAAAAAAACATATTGACCGAATTCAATTGATATTCTCCAAAACAATCTATATTCTTTATATAAGAATTCTATATATCTAATATATAGAAATTTCCTTCACCAACTGGTTTCACAATTAATTTGTTCCAATTACCGTTCCATATGAAGAAGCAGACGGGGCTTTTTGCAAATCGTACGGCACTGGTTTTACAATTAATGTGATCAAATTATCGCTCCATATGAAGTAGCAAAGGGTGTTTTCTGCATATTGTACGGCACTGGTTTATTGCTGACTTCAATTCGGTTCGGTAGGAGAACAGCGCCACCCTTTTGATCTGGATTTCCATCGACGTTTTTGGATCGTGATAGCCGTAGGCGTTCGTACTCCTAACGTCTAGTCTTCTTGATTCTGGGCGCGTAGGAATACACCGTGTGCACAGACCACGGTCGTATATACAGGTCTGGGCACTCCGTTAAAAAATGCGTGTCTCTAAGTGACTCCTCTCTTTGCACATTCCACCGTGGCGCTAGTGAAGGGGAAGCACATTTGTTTATACCGCGTTTACGGGGCATAGCATGCGCTTAGTTGTGGCGACGGTCGTATGTACGTTGTGGCCTAACCTCGTTTTGGCGGGGTGATGTTGAGTGTATCGTAGCGGCGGTTTATATTCAATACGGATTAAAAAATACAGAATGTCTATATATTGCGATGCCGGAGCGGTGCATGATTCCGGGATGCAGAAGTGGATACATAAATAACCCGTAACACGTCTCATTATTTCAAATTCCAAACGATTAAGAGTTGTGTGCTAAGTGCGTGAAGGCACTAACGCCAGAAATAAAAGGATAATTAAATTAGCGATGTACAAATTTACATTTCCTTGTGCGGAGCATGCCGACGATTTGATTTCGAACGCAGTTCACTATTATTTGCGGTTTCGTAGGCGCCCACTGACAGCCCAAAAAATGCGGCACTTCCAAAAAAATGTGGTGATACGAGAAAATATGCGAAATTACATACACATTAGGGATACAGGAAGGTGTACACCTTGTATATTAATAATAAACAAGTATTAAAAACTTAAAACTAAATTATTAATTATTATAATCTTTCCCATTTTCAGCTCGTTTTTTTTAATTTTAAACTATGGTAAATATTCGGAAGTGGGGATCCTGCTAGAATTAGGTTTGTCACGTCTCCGTAAACTTTTAATGTTTTGTTTAATAATATCAATAATTGGGTTTTTATTAACGGGTTTAACTTTTATTATTTTCCGACGACTTCGGCGCCTTGTGTCTCTGTGCGGTGTCGGATGGAGAAACGCCGTCAGTGAGACAGGATGTACCCGATTGAATTCCGCTGATCGAGCATCGCCTGATCCGCGGAGTTCGACCGTGGGACTTCGGCAGCGAGCGACTTTCCGCGGATGTTGTCAAAAACCACCACCGGAGCGACCACTTCGGGAGCGAGTGACTTTCCGTGGACGTTTTCAAAAACCCCCGCCGGAGTGATAGCCACCGAGCTAACATCGGTCCGGTGGCGGTGAATATTTGATAGTTCCCGTCTAGCCACGGAAGTAACCTGGTGTTGGGGTGTAACTCCAGTCGAAAGCAAATCGCGATGCCTGACTCCCGCGTCCCTTGATTGTTTCCTGGGCCTGGACCCCTATGCGCGCAAAAAGCGTTCCGCGTAACCATAATTCCCTTGCATTTGGAAGGTGGATACTATCCCCCAGTGAACCCGGCGCAAAAGGTGGTTGCACAGGATTGTGAGACTTGTACGTAGTCGATACCGACGCGATAAAGACGCATTAATTATTAAATATAATTCCATTCTACCGAAATAACATAAGAAAAAGCCGCGCCGTTAAATCACTTTGTATCGAATCTACCAGTTCTATATTCTTAAAATTAATGAGTGTGTATGGGTGTGTGGTGTGTGTGTGTGTGTGTGTGTGTGTGTGTGTGTGTGTGTGTGTGTGTGTGTGTGTGTGTGTGTGTGTGTGTTTACTCGTTCAGGCGTCAACAACATTGTAAGTCGGCTACTATTAATAAATAAACCATATTATAATCGGAAGCACTAAAGTATTCTGGCATCCACCCCTTCATCCTCCCAAAGAACTCGGGCCCGTATGGGACGAGCAGAGCAGCTCACAAAATAATATTTCACTCTGGAAACTCGGGGTACCGTTCGGTACGTAACACGTTAATTATTTTCGAATTTTTTTGTTTGGGTTATATATATATATATATATATATATGCCCAAACTATAATTTACGCGTAAATGTCGAATGTACTTCCTTTCCGTGGACGAAAAAAATATTATTGGATTAAGCGATACTTAAATCGGCCTATCTATGTCAAAGGCGATGAGTTTCATTAACTAATGGCCCATCGCTCATATTTTCGGTTTGTGCTTTTAGTTTTTGTGTTCGACTAATTAATTAGGATGTATTAATTTTGTATTACGGCCACGCGAAGGGAAAGACAATTCGCATGCGCGCATACTTTGCGCTCTCTCACACATGCCTCTGAGATAGCAGCGCTCCACGCTTTTGCGGCTAGTTCCGCAAAGAAAGGCGTCAGATAGAGGCACGTTTTGGGGGATACGGAATAAACGGGAGTGCCCAGACCTGTATATACGAGCGTGCCACAGACTCTCAGCGGTACGAATCGAGGTTGCGCGAGCCTCTATATCTATATCTATGGAAAAAAGTGTTAAGTGATACATAAAAGGAGGTATGTAGTGTATGTTACGATACAACCGAGGGACTGTATTCGATTCAACAAATCAACAAATCGACGACTGTGAAATAATTTTCGTGGCCAAAAAATCGTTCGAAAATTCGGGCGAATATTATGAGATCTCAAGATTGAGTAGACGGATCGAAAAATGACCCAAACAAAATCGATTAAAAAAATCATATTTCATTGGTCAAATGTCATTAAATTTTCGATTCGTCGCCGCGTTTTTGCGTAATATCGAATCAAAGTTAAAACGTCGTTTGCTAAAGCTCATCTTACTGTATAAAGATTCGCGGCGTGTTCGTCAGTTGGTCAGTGGCGTCGAGATCGGTGGCATCGATCAAATGCATCGCCTTTTTTTTATTACTTAGCGTCAAGACGCTGCCGCCTCTCTAGATATATATGGAATATATATTTTTTTAAATATATTAAAAAATACAAAATGTTTTAAAAATCGGAAATAAATCAAGTTTGTCCCGCACAGTCAACACAGATGAAACCTGGTGCTTGTCGTACATTCTACATGGTTTTATGGTTTGCCAGGTAGTATTGTCATGAGTTTTGAATTACGTAGACGGACGTTGTAAAGAATTCGAATTTCGGTGTAATTCATGTAAACTTGATAGAAATTTTGTTTTCCGTTCTTATATTCATGCTTACAGTATGTAAAGTGATCGCACGCAGAAAAAAATACCACTTATTACGAAAAAATATAGGGTCACACGGTGGTAAAAATTGTAGGGCAGGTCACACGGTGGACAAAATGATCCCAGCGCCCGACCGATTTTTTTTTGTATCGACTACCACGATGAAACTGCTGTCTCAAATCGTCCGACCCTCATCGATACTTACAAAGGACACTCCAAAGCACCCTTACAATGCAGGCCAGCCCTCTTGGCCGTCTACAACTTATAATAATTTTGGCTCAAAGTTGCGCGTTGGGTCGCCTGGACCTCGGGTGACCGTGGAAGGTTAAGAAGAAGAAGTGATGAAAAAATTCAAGCTGCATAATAATGCGTAAAAAGAAAATGTAAAAACCATCTTACTTACAAACTAAAACCATACAAAGCAATCCCGAAAAATGTTTTCTCTCCAATCTTGAGCAGAGCTGTCGAAGAAAAGCACATCAAGCGAAAGATATTGCGGTCGAGGTTCTGTCTTCTGGAGAGCATTATTACTCTCCAGCAGACCATCCATTGAATCAAACATGAGCGTAAGTCGATAGCAATAAATGCATTCCTTTTTTTCCGAAATACTGATGCTGAATGCCTCGCGAATATATTTGAGAAGAAAAAATCAGTCTTTGTATACAACTTATTGTGTGTGTGCGTGAGAGCGCACTCGAAGAATCGGAAAGGAACGTCGTGTCGTATCACTATCGCATCGGATGACTCAATACCCGTCAACAAATTATTAAACAATTTCTCAGAAGCGATTTCCAAGAAATCCGGCCCTCACTACTAAAACCCCCCTTCCTCCGGCGGGGAGGAAGGGGGGTTTTAGTCCCCTGTTACTACAAAGCACTTCAACTCTTTGTCAGTCGTTTCGCGGCCTCGCCCCCCCCCCTCACCCCGCACCATTGGTGAGGGCGGTGGAGGAGATCTTACTACCATCGGCCGGTAGGTAAGGCAGCCCTACCTTCGCTCGGTAAGTAGAGACCACCTATCGACAGTCGGTAATGGTGCGGGTCCTGATGAAAAACCTACTTGAACATTAAATAGCACGCTCACGAACCAATGGTTCGTGTCTTGGCTAATTCGGTCGGTTAATATCGGTAGTAGGAATCTTGGGTAAGGACACACACCATACGCTACTTACAACTTAACGAATACATTTAATGTAATCATTGATTATTCAAAAATGTGTATTATTATAAACAAGTGTAAAAAAATGGTTAAAAAATGTACGTTAAATATGACGATTATTTTATAACGAACAACTGGTAACAGCCAATCGGCCCCATGCATAAGGACAGTGAGCTCCCCTCATAGTTCACCTTCGACGGCTAACGGCACAGAAACCTTAATTTTCTTAATAGTTGTCTTGGGACTATGCGGTTAGAACTACCTGCAAAAATCTGATACAGAAACGAGTCGTGGGTACGCTTCTAAGTAACCTTTTTCTAAAAAAGTGATGCACGCGTACCCCGTAAATACTACACTCGAAATCTGGGTGTAAGGCAGTGGTGAATGTCGGCGCACTGCACTTGAGGTTATTCCCCACTACCACCATCCTTCTCTTAGATGGGTATAGAGGGGTAAGGAGGGAGCATTCCTCCCACTATACAGAATTGCGTAGAGGGAATCGCTCCACCCCCACTAGACAGATTACCTACACTGGAATTTTCTGCTCGATCAACGTCCGCAAATCTTGTGATCATGAAAAGAATTATTTTTCCGTATAAAAAAAGAAACATAATATTACTTGGATTTTTTGTTGCATCGGTTTATTTCCTGCAAATTGATTTATGTTAACTGGTACGGAACCGTGAAAAAGAAGAATGCGGCATTGTATTAGATACGCATGGGTTTTTAGTTTAGTGGAAAAAGGTATATGTACCAGGCCTAAAACGAATTCGTTATTACTCACGCGAATTTGGCGTATTATCGAAGGGATAACTCGCTACGAGAGCACCGCCATGGAGACTTCCTGAAAGTACGAACTGAATTTTCGATACCCATTGCTTCACCGCTTCCGTTTCCGGCTGACTCTTCTTGTTGTTCTGCTTGAAGTAATCCGGGAAATTACGATTAAGGTCGAAACCGCGAGCATTATAACGTCCTTGCCCACCCTCGCAGGAGCCCTCTTTTGAGACCTCAAAACCGTCTGGATTCATTGACGGCAAAATGTGTATACGAGTGTTGTCGAGCAGCCACGTTAAGTAAGGGTCCGTACCATATTTAGTTACGAATAACTGAAAATCGATTTATGAAAGAAAATTTATGTTATATACGCTTTCGTTGAAAAATGAAATGATGGCGAACATCTCCATGATTTTTCCGTCATTTTCAAATGGCTTTGTCTCTCTAAAATAATCATCGCGGAAATAGTTTTAACTTTAACTCCGCGTATAGAGTTTTGGAAAGTTCTCTGAAATCTGTCATTGGAAAATAATGATCGGAAAATAGTTTTAACTTTAACTTTGCGTTTAGACGTCTAGAAAGTTCCGCGCTGACCACATGGGGTCCAAATAACCCCAGATGTTTTCAAAAGGTGGCCGTACTACCACTATTGTTCTAATTAGATCAAGAAAATGGTTGATCATATATTTTACATCGCAGAACATGACAAACCCGCATAACGTCAAGCATCAAATGATGAAATGGTTAAAAATCTTACGCATGAAAATTCCAAGAAAATAAACTCTTTTACTGATAATCTTAACTATTTTATTCTAAATTATTTTGGTGGTCAAAGTTATGTGTGATACCCTTGAGACTGGGCATTTTTGGATAAAAATGTGTCTCATTGTGGGCGTTCCAATTGATGGAAAATATTTTCCGAACGGCTGTCGCCGACAATTGAAAACTTGCATTTGAAAAACGGTTTGCCCCATCTACAGAGAGAACTTCAAAGTTTTGCTAGAGCGCCCACTAAACCCCATTAGATGCCAAGAACCTACCGGTCAAATTTGTTGATTAGGTCAATTTGACTCCCAGTGACCACAGAGGAGTTATAAAAAAGATTAGAACCTTAAATGTTGTAGTTTTCCATTCATCAGTTGGAGTTTAGTTTAGCCATTCAGATAAGTTTTTTTAGAAATAAATAGCCCGGAATTTGTTTTAAAATCTTTGGGCAACTCCACGGCCTGGATAATATTTCTGATTAACGGAAGGTTACCGTCGAGAGGCATGAAAAATGCATGAACTTCGGGATTTTTTAAAAATATAAAATAAATACTTTTCGAAGTGGGTTTCTACTTGTTTTATCTTTCTATCAATGGAGAATAAATTCCAATTTTAATAAAAAACAAAAATCCAAAATGGCCGCTCCAGCTCCCGCCAAATAAAGGCGGGAACAAGGGCTCCACAGCCTTGCGAAGTAATTTGAAACAAAAACGGGTTAAACATTCCTAAACCAGACTACATTTAATCGTTTTTGTTTTGCGAAAACCCCTGGATACCAATATGGCAGCCGTTTGAGAAAAACCCAATGTTTTTGCCCGGTTTTTTTTTGTTAAATAGAAATAAAATGTTTAAATCAATTTTTGACACACATCGCTTCCTGATGGCCCCACAAATTGAATTTCCTTGCAATTGCGTTTCAATTTATGTGAATCGGATCATCTGTTGAAGCTGTAGAGCGCTCTGCGCGCTGAAAAAAATTCCGTGCCAGATAAACGCAATTAAAGTTAAACGTTATAAAAATGCGTATTTAATGTTTGTTTTTGTCAACCCACATAAACAAACGCACGTGCTCTAAACGCTTTAAAAGTGAAAATTATGCAACAAAAATGGAGTTTTTCATCGTCATCAAATTTCATCGTTCACTTGTCCTTAAGGTAGTATTGTTGTCTAGAAATTTGAGAAAAATGTTTTTTAAATTTAATTTAATTAATCTACAGACCTTTCTAAATACGTCTGTATAAAGCGTTAAATGATACTCATGAAATTAGCCAAGTTATATACAGTATAAAGAATACGCTAGGGGAGCACGGTCAAGGCGCACCAACCTTAAACGCGTTTTTCTCTAAACTATGCTTTTCAAATCAGGAACCATGACCTCTCGATAACCAATGGCCGCTTGAGTTCAGATTTGACATACAGGTTCAGTATATAGTTTTTCAACATTGGTAGCAGAATTGAAGGGAATTAATTTTTTTGAATATACAAATTACAAATATATAACTCGTAGAGTGGTCAGAAAAATAGGAAAAATGTATCATTAAAGTTTATCATGACGCTACTTTGTAATGTTTTACCGGTATCTTGTGCCAAACATCACAATACTCATACAGGTTGAGCATATGTTTATTTTTTTTTTCAGATTCATTGAACGTCCATAATAGTGGTCGTCAATTGGGTGCGGTTTCCGCGCACCGTTGTAAACGAATGTACAAAAGTCTATGATAATATTTTTTCTTTTTAATTTGTACACATTCTTGAATGATAAATAAACATCTGTATCAGTTTTCATTGTCTTGTTTTTAGTTATTCTATTCTAAAGATCACTTTCAAAACAGCGCTCTAGACAACAATACTGCCTTAAATCGAAGTTGTGACTTTTGTATCGTAGGCGTTTGCCTTCGCTTGGCTTCTTTAAAATTGTTGTGTGACCATTTTTCACAATATTATTCGCGTCCAAGAAAAAACACACTTTTGACTTCGAACACCTATAGGGTAAAAGTGGGATACATGCCGTAGGAAGATAGATGCCTCGATAGTAACCCAATAGAGTTAGAAACATACATTGACACGTTTACTCGCTCACACTGAGGCTGGTACATTCCATGTTATAGCATTAAACTTGTCAATGCGTATTTCTAGATATGTAGAGTTACTATCGAAGCATCTATCCTCCCACGGCAACAATCCCTCTTTTACCCTAAGTAGTGAACAAATTACCCTACAGAAATTTCAAAGGTAGGCTCGAATCACTGAAAGGCTCTCTTTTGAAATTCTCGAGTTATTAATTCGATTAAAAAAATAATCCTCCTGTGAGATCTACTGTCCTATAAAATTCATATATTTTATTTAACGTTGATAAAAATCATGGGTTCATTATAGTATCTACGTATTTTTAGGTTAACCCTTTGAAGCATACATTTTTCTTTACGTACACGTTTTTTTTTTGCACTTTCGTTGTTGATAACACCCGCTAAGTGAAAAATAAAGATTTTGATAGGTATGTTTTAGTAGTTAGTGAAGTCCTAGGAACCTTGAAACGCATTTACAGCCGCCATATTTAATTAAAAAATACTTTTGGATCGTCAAAATCTGAATTGAATTAGGTGTAACACCAGTGTTACACTATGCCGCAAAGGGTTAACTGTACTTTGAAAACATGGACGAATCCGTGGAAACATTTTATAGTTTTCCGAGCTCGGAAATAACTGTTCATCGATGTTTTCATTGTGTTTGACTTTGATTCTTCCAATGTTATATGATTCCACAATAAAACAAATTCGAAATTTGTTTTTTTATTTCTTTGCATTAAAAAAAATGTATATATTTTTTTCAATTCTGGATTCTTGTTGATAAATATCGAAGACGAACATCTCGGCATAGTCGTTTAGAAGTTAATTGCGAGTTTGGAAAATAAAATAAAATGATTGGGCTTAGGCTTAAATAAACTTGTGCTTTTTTTTACCGGCCGTTTATCGTGAAAAAAAAGATTATCCTGACGGATGACCAAAATTAACCGGTCATTCAAAATGTAGAACATTGAAACTACGAAACTCATTTTTTAGACTGACCACACGATACTTCTTCGTGAAAACACAGTAATTTGAAAATGACTAAAAAATGAGTGAAATGCGCATACACGGTGAACTTGCTCTAACCCATGAGCGCTGCATGCTATCACGCACGTACGCGGCGAAGGACGTTGCGCACTATTGTTACTTGTTAGGTACAGGGTGACAATTATAATGTGACCATGCATTTTTTGACAGGGTTACGCGGCCATTGTGGGACGTTTGGGGTGCACTTTTCGAAGAATTTTTTCAGCCCTCTTTGACAAAAAAATATAGCGTCTATGTCAGAAAAATAGTATCCGCAACAAAAGAAATATTTCGAAAAAAATGTTAATGGTATTCCACAGTTACAATAGTAAAGTCGATTTGATTTCGAATGTGGCAAACCCAGTTAGAGCTGATCTGAAAAATGTTATCATAGAGAAAAACAATATAAAAAATCAATATCAATCGATAATTCAAACTTAACCCCGAGGAACGGCGAAATTGGGTAAGCTGCAATCGGAGTAGGCGTCTGCGCTTCCACTGCTATCTTTTCGTCGCGGCTGTCGTGAAGTTGGGAATTTCACCGAGAAATGTCAAGCGATACCGAACGTTACGATGAAAAACGTTCGGGTGTGCGAGTGTCACATGGAAGACCAATGTCGAACGACGCAATGATGCAGTGGTCAGGCGGAATGGCCTTTATTTTTGTGCAGGTGTCACCAAATCGGGAAATATTACGACATCGGGAGCGCCAAATTTTGTACATTCCACATTGATATTTCGGCCAAAACAAACATTTTTTCAAGAGTGATAGAAATCAATGGAGACTGTGTGTGAAGGAGAGACTCTTGAAAGTGTTGCATTTTTTTTCGTTACCTGTCAAATATAAGGTATTTGAGGCCTACTAACGCGCAAAAAAGTAAGCTATACGTATTTTTTTGATCGGCGGAAAAACAGTTTTAAGGGGTGAAACGAACCCTCGAAAATAGGGGTGTTCTTTGTTTTTCGTCGATAACGTTATCGTTTTCATCTCCAATGTATAGTGCACAAAAAAATAAACATTGTTGCAATTTGATTTTTTTAAATATCTCGTACCGTTAAAACGTTATCGACGAAAAACGAAAAACATCCCCATTTTTGAGGGTGCGTTTCAGCCCTTAAAACCGTTTTTCCGCCGATAAAAAAATACGTATCGCGTACTTTTTGGTGCTTTATAACATTTCCAAATTTCAACAAAGTCGAAGGGTGTCAGCTGAGGGATGTTCCTTGTTAGTTTGTGATCCTACCTGTGTTTATTGTTTCTATAATCTTATTACGTAATCTCTGGTGTGTTCTCTCCATGAATTCGGAACACCCATTACTCCATCCAAGCCTACGAAATTTCGTCATACATTTCGTATAATCCACTGATCGAATGGAAACAGGCAGCTATTAGGTTCTTGAAGGAAATTGAGCTCATTCCATCGAAACTCTCAATACTGCCGGAGTATTGCAGTCTACCCATGAAGTTCGAGCTCAAGAAAGCGGCCAAGTTGGGGTGGGTGTGAAGATGCGCTTTGAAAAATACGAAGAAGAAGGATCTTAGAGGATGCAGGCGAAAGGAAAACCCGTTCACTAACACCTTCTTTGACGGGCTGACTTGTCGGGTAAACATCAAACGCAGTTTTGACGATCATCATCAGCTTCGTCGAAAAGATGAAAGTCTCCGACACGTTTCAAGAGTTTTTGCGTCCCCGGCGCAAAAAAACGACGATGAAGAGTTAAGGTGATCAACCGTCACCGATTATTACAGATATTGTCGAGAAGTAGCGGACGTAATAGTGTCGCACGAGCATCCTACCATCGGAGGTGAAGAGGAGATAGTCCAGATAGACGAGACGTTTATCACCAAACGCAAGTACAATCGCGGCCGCGTCAGAGAACAAATGACCACCACCGTCTTGGGACTGTACTACAAGGAGGGTAAAATTGGTCTATTTCCCAAAGTTAATTCCAAAAGCAAATCCGACCTGTGTCCTTATATCAGCAACGTTGCTAAGAACAGTAGTCGAATTTTCACCGCTAGTGCCGAGCAGTACGTCAGAGTGCGAAAACTGTTCAGTAAAAAACACCAATATTCCGCAATGGATTACAGCATAGGTGAATACGTGAGCAAAGAAGATCCGACTAGCACGATCAACGATTTAGAAAATCGGATGTAGAACTCCCTTAATTTCATGGCATGATCAAATTTCTACGAAATTCGATAAGAAGCTATGATATATTTTGGGAAGTTAGCATCTCATTTTTTTCAAAATACGGTTTCGATATTAAAATAAACGGAACTATTAATAGAACTTATCAAGAACTGTGGAACTATACGGGATGCTACTTTATCTGGAATTTATTTGTGAGATGCTAACCATTGAGGTCCTAACTTCACACACGTGAATACATGTGTGGGTGCTGGGCAACTCGGATGTGCGTGTGCAATTGTGGGGTGGATAGAATAATGATGTGGGCGCTGGGCAACTCGGACGTGCGTGTGCAATCGTGGGGTGGATAGAATACTGGTGTGGCCGCAGGGCAACTCGGGAGTGCGCGCACAATCGTGGGGGGCAAGGAGCACTGCCTTGGACGCATTTAGTAGAAGCGCAGTAAAATAAATAATTTGCAAAATTCGATTTGTCTGAATGGGCAAAATTTCAGCTGGATCACAAGGTAGACCTTTTCAAAACGTGATTTCATACGAACACGCGTACATGCGACAACCCTCGAATATCACCTCGGATTTCGTGGTATCACCGCATGTCGGCGAAAAAATAATTCAAAATCACAGAAAAGACTTGGCCATGAGTAAATAATGAAGCACGCGATTCTTGCGAGACACTTGACGACGGGCCTGATGATTTGAACCAGGCGAAGTGGATATACTGTATCGAGACTGAAAAAACGGTTTGCTCGTTCTCGAAGCCCAATGTAAGGGGTCAAATTAAAAAACAAAAAATTGATGTCGATTTATTGTTAAAGCGATCTTTAATTATTGATTTGGTCTTCTTTTTTCGCCACTTCGGCGGAACGTACTCAAAATGAAGGTCATTCGACATTAGTCTTCCATGTGACACTCGCACACTCAAACGCCTATGGCATCGTAATGTTAGCCATGGCTTGACATTCCCTGGTGAAATTCGCAACCTCGTGAGAGCCGCAGCGAGAATATAGCAGCGGACGCTCAGACGCCTACTCCGATTTCGTCTTACCCACCTCCGCCGTTCCGTCGAGTTAGGCCGGGACCACACTATGCCTTTCCGCCGGAGCGTTTTTGCCGAATCTATAGTGTAATATAAGCCGTAAAGTATGCATACGCTATAGATTCGGCAAAAACGCTCTGGTAGAACCGCAAATTGTGTACCCGGTCTTAAGGTTGAATTATCGTTCGAAATTCATTTTTTGATATTGTGTTTCACTATGACAAGAGGGGGAGAGAGGGGGAGAGAGGGGGAGAGAGGAGGAGAGAGGGAGAGAGAGGGGCGAGAGGGAGAGGGGGGGGGGGAGAGAGAGATATATCTTTTGCGGATATATTTTCAAAATATCCGCACTGATTGAAAATACTCCTAAAACATGGAATTGAATATTTTCTCACACTTAAACCTTATCGCCCTTTTCTTAAGGGTAAAATACCGTCGCGTAATTCAATTTAATTTGCGGGTTTGGTAAATTTTCAACTCGTATGCTTTGAAATTATTATGAATCCCATCGGTAATATGAATTTTATGTTTGGGTATACATGTATATATGTGGACTGAATTTCGGAAGAAGTGTGTAGTGAGCTGGAGCGAAGGGGGGGGGGGGACCCCTTAATCATAAGACTCATATATTCGAATTGGGACTCCCTCGACTTTGATTCGCAAATATTTAGAAACACACATACATTTCTATTATAACTAGTTATATATTTTATCATGATACTTTGATCGATACAAAGTATCGATTTGTAAGATCATCGTTCGTTAGTTTTATAAAGAGATCCATAAAATCGTAAACGTCGTTACCCATTACATGAACAGAGCCGCCGAGTGCAATTTTTCTTTTCGAAATTTTTACCGCGATGTTTTCGAAATATGCTTTTCAAGGCCGGTCCCCAAATATGTGGAAAACGGGTCGATAAATTCGGTAAAAATTTTATCCAAATTTTTTCGGATAAGTTGTTCCGGTCAGAACGTAACTTTTTTTGCTGAATTCTTCTTTTTGTCAGAAAGCCGGAAACTTAAAAATTCCAAATAGAAAAGTAAATGTAAATTTCAAGCGGTGCTATTTGGTTAGGTTTTTAATCATTCGACGTGGCGGGTTTTGTATTTTATATTTTGAGTAAATTTTCGAAATTTCTATTTCCATTTAACCGATTTTGCGAAAATAATTGCACAAATACATTAATTTTTTTGTCGTGTAGATAGGTGTTTCTTCTGAAAAACCAGTCATCCAAAAGTAAAAATAAAAATATAATAACAATAGTATTAATTGCATTCAGATAATATATATATAGTGAGACGTATAGGTCCGTCTCAGGCGTGAATCCCCCCACCACTTATTCGAAACAGCGATGTTGACAAGCGCAGTCACTGCCTCCAGGTGGTATTCGGGAAAAGAACAGACCGAGAAAAGGGCCAAGTGGCGCCATCCCTCGGAACGCGGAAAAGATAGAGACAAAAAGAAAAGAAAAATTGAGTAAATATTAAAGCAACATTTATTTAACAAAGGATGCTTGGGAAGGGGAAGAAAAACGCGGGAAATGAGGGGTATATAAGGGCCACCTCGAGAGAGGAAAGGCCTACTTGTTTCAAGTCAGTTTCAAAGCGAGTACCGAAACGAGATATTAGTACAGGCTTTTTAAGCGTGGAAAATATCGAACTAGGGAAAGCATTGGAGAAAACAAAGCAAGTGAGCACAATAAATTTGAGAATCTCTTTTATTGTGAAGGCCTTAGTACCGGACGCAAGTACCCACTGATTGGAGCGGGGAAAGTGACCGTTGAGGAAAGGAGCCGAAATAATAAAAGAGGAGGTAGAAAGAGAATTTTTGGAAATCTCTTTTTAAACGATTTTCACACGGGTCTCGAGCGGAAATGCCAGCCCTTTACTACTATGAAACGTGGACTTTGCCATTAGTAATGAAATAAGCGCATGTCTGAGCTCGAAAGGCAAGGAAGGCGACTGAACAAGGAAAGTGGCAAAGAGGAGCAAGTACAGAAAGGAAAGAATAGGCACCATCCGATTAGAAAAAGTGCGATAATCAGAGAAAAGAATGAAATCAAGAATCTCGTAGATATTAGAAAAAGAAAATTCTGTATTTTAAAGGAGAAAGCATAGAATCACGAAACTCGAAGCATCTCGCGCTAATAAACTCAGATTATTAAAGCTGACAGCCAGCTGGAGGCCTAGATGAAAACAGATAACGAGAGCGAGAGAGAAGGAACAACAACAAAGGGGGCAGTGGCCGAGCAAGGGCGAACCGGCGAAATCGCGAAGACCGCGCGACACACATAGGCACACACAATTGGAGCATTTAAAATTTCGAATACATACAAGTCAAAGATGTACATACAACGAACGTACACAAACACGAAACGGCGGCCATTATAGAAAAGGAGTGACTCGTTACCCGGGCAACGGAGGCTCACGAAATTCCGAAGACGTAGTAAGCCCCGCCTCCTCGGCACGCAACAGCCGAACCAACCGAGCGCGCGAAACCAAGATACAGGGCGATTCAAAATTTGTTTGTAACATGAGATGAAGCGAAATATGAATAAATCTTCGTTTATTTGTTGAGACATAAAAGGTTTACATTAATTTACTCCATTATCGTGCCCCGAATCCTCATAAATTTAATGTAACTAGCGGTGACCCGTTACATTTGGCGCCCAACGGGGGGCATGATAATAGTAAAGAAAAACCTGTAGAATAAAACAAAATAAATATGTCAGAACAAAATGAAGAAATATCTCTCCAATGGAAATCAACGACGGCTGATGGTCTATTAAGGATAGAAAGAGATAGAGCTCGACAAAATATCGGGCGTCTATCAGAAATTGCACCAGTAACCGAAGACAACCTTCAAAATGATAACACATTCAGGGTTGGAAGTAACGCCAATAATACCATGGGGGAAATAGATGAAACTTTGAGGTCAGCAATTATTGCAATAAATAAAATGAGGAACGAACAACGGCTGGATAGGAAAACAACCCAAAAGCAATTACAAGAACAGGATAAAAACTGCACCAACAGAAACAGAGCTACACAGGAGGAATTTAGGAAGACCTTGCGAAAGGAGGTGGAAAATTCAGAGGCGAGGAATGATCGGAAACTGATCATCGCACAGGGACTTATGGAAGACAAATTTGAGCAGATGAAGAGCGACAATAAAGAAGAAACTGAGCACATAGATGAACGTCTCAAGCAGGCCTTGGATAACCTGGCTCAAATCGCAGCATCATCAAGAAAGAAGGGTACCACCGTGACCGAGAATTCAAGGCGAATAACACGGTGTGAAGCAGTGCTTAAAAACCAAACAACCGGGTCCGTTCACAACGTCACGTGGAGCAGCAGACTAAATACCAGCCACATGTACGCCACCAAGCAAAAACCACCCACGTTCACAGGAGATGGCCGGGAAAGACCCATGCGATACCTGAAGGATTTCGAGGAATTTTGGAGGTTCACCGGACGTGGCGGTCTCCACTATATGATCAGCCAATCGCTCAAAGACGCAATTAAAGATTGGTGGTGTGTAGTGGAGGAACAAGTTCACACAATCGAAGAATTCGCTACGAAGTTCCGTGGAAGATATTGGAACGAGGAAATGCAAGATAATATCCGTCGAAATTTGGAATTTGGGCGGTACGATTACGACGGGCATAAGATGACACGAGCAGAATATGCCACCCGCATCATCGGCAACGCAAACGACCTGACAGAAAAACTAAAGGACGAACAAATAATAAAAAATTGGCCAAACATTTCGATGAACATACACGAATGGCGGTTCGTATTGACGCAACAAAAACGATCGAGGAATTCTTGGAAATACTCGAGGAAACTGAGGGAAGTGGTCCACCGAATCACAAAATGAATGGACCTAGGTTTCTCTGCCCGGTAACCAAACATGGAACCAAAGCAGCTTCCAAGGAAATAGAAGCTTTCAGCCCCAGAATAAACCTTGGGAAAATTCAGGAGCATGGCCACGAGCCGGAAGAGGTGAGCCCGGACCACGATGGGAACACACAGGACAGGGAGCAAGCCGACCCCTTAACCCGAATACCCCGGCTTGGAACTCAGCAATCGAGGGACCGCAGCACCAGCCTCAGCAAACATCCTGGCAAAGACAAGAAAAAGTTACGAAACAATTGGAAGGAGATAATAAAATACCCGAGACCAAACAGTCGGGAAACGAATAACGGTTGCGCCCGTAATGATGGAGTCCGAAGATCTGGAAGGACTATCGCGAGGCGCAACCAGTGATGACGAAGAGACCAAATATGCCCTTGAAGAAGCACGAGAGAGACAGCACAGGAACAAAAAGAAAAAAGCTAAGAAGAAAGAAATCAAGCAGAAATACAAAGTAATAGAGATAAACCTAGGAACAATAGAGAGAGACATTATCGAGCCAAAGAGGAAAGTAGAAGCCGTCATTAAAAGAAAAACAAACTGGTCAGATGACAACGTCGAACTAAGGATGAAAGTATGGAAATGGACCGAGAAGGCGACAGACACCATCCAACCGAAGGACAACAGGGAGAAGAAGGACGACGAAAAGAAGAAACGAGAAACAGAAGTGAACATCTGGGCGATGGAAGTCGATCAACCTCAACAGATGGAAAAATTCAATCAACCGAAACCCACCACCAATGGGAAAACAAAATCCACAGGCGGGACTAAGGAGGACCCCCAGCTGATAATGGAAACAAAACAATGGATCCAGGAGACCACCACGACGATGCCACCTAAGTCTTGGGTAATGAAGAAGCTAGAAAATAACTATCAAGACGGTCCAGCACTGTCAGGCACCAGCGTCAATTTAAGAGGAGCGTTCATGGGACGACGGTTCATGGAGGAGCAGCAGGGACGTCCAGGAATGAAGAAACTCCGAACAGATTGGTGGAAAGCAACGATAGGAATAAAGCTGGACAAGAAGTTCCTGAGGCCTTTAATGACGTGTCGGTTAGCCGGAGATCAGCTCCTGAGATGGGCATTACCACTAAAGGTCCATCATTTGGAAGTGGAACTTCTTCAAGGAGGAGGAAACCAGTTCGAGAAGACACCTGGGAAACCAACAGAAGAAAGAGACCTGAGCTCGAGAGGGGGAGACGCTCAGGCACCAATGCCAGCCAACGTGCCGTTGAACGATTTGGCACAGAAATTAGAGACACTGGAGGACCTACGGCAAAAGCAGGAAAATCTTAAGTGCATCCAGGATAGGTATGGGGATGCACGGGCGAAAACAAAACACCAAATGTACAAATGGGGCTCACAAAACCACATGCATAATGGAATGTGGAAGGCGCTTCTTTGGGAAGCTGCAAAAGAACCTCTGACAAATAAACATCGGGAGGTAGACGAACATCAAGCAACAACGAAAGTTTTCCGGATGCGGGATGGAAACCGAGGACGATCGGCACAGGCAATTCGGCGTACGAGTCAACAACAGAAGGGGGCAGTCCAAATGTCCAAGGCAGAAACCCGGAGCCACGGGTACGTGTCCAGGGCCGGTTGGAGGAGGCGGCGGAAGTAGACGTCGAAAGGGATGAAGGAGGTTCGCAAAAGTGGCGGGAAAGTCGTTACGCGAAAAGCTGGAGTGAGACGAACTGAGAGAAAATGTCGGTTTCTGCCAGTAAAAAAAAACTATTTTCTGTATAGCGTGCATGGAAGTATGTTCTAGCATATGCGGAAAACGTGATGTTTATTTTTATTTCGTTCTTTAATTATTTAATACAATATTATTCGTAGCGCGGACGTTCAATCACATTAACAGGAAGTTTTTTTGCGTGAAACGATATTCGCGGTCGGAAAGTGCGACTAATTGGCGGTTTAAAAGATTTCGCGAATTGGCGTTTAAAATATTTTTTTCTAAATTAGAGTGTAAAACGATTTAATCGGAGCGCGAAACAGCGTGTGAAAAAAAAAACATTTTTGTTGTTTGCGAAAAAGAAGCATTTTGCGGAATGGGTTTTTCTATGGGCAAAAAAAAAAGAAAAAAAAGAGCGTCCAGTGTTTTTTTGCGTGGAATTAGTGAATTGCGAACGTCTAATGTTATGATTGGCGTATGAAAGAAACTATTTGATTTTTTTTATATAACGGCGTGCGGGAGAAATCGAATGAGAGCGTGCGAAAGAAGAATAAGCTGGGTGTAGAATATAGAGAAATCTTTTAAATATCATGAAAGTTCAAAAATTGAATTTTCCTGAAATTGCGAAAATTTCGGGGGACAATGAGACGTATAGGTCCGTCTCAGGCGTGAATCCCCCCACCACTTTTTCGAAACAGCGATGTTGACAAGCGCGGTCACTGCCTCCGGGTGGTATTCGGGAAAAGAACAGACCGAGAAAAGGGCCAAGTACCGCCATCCCTCGGAACGCGGAAAAGATAGAGAAAAAAAGAAAAGAAAAATTGAGTAAATATTAAAGCAACATTTATTTAACAAAGGATGCTTGGGAAGGGGAAGAAAAGCGCGGGAAATGAGGGGTATATAAGGGCCACCTCGAGAGAGGAAAGGCCTACTTGTTTCACGTTAGTTTCAAAGCGAGTACCGAAACGAGATATTAGTACAGGCTTTTTAAGCGTGGAAAATAGCGAACTAGGGAAAGCATTGGACAAAACGAAACAAGTGAGCACAATAAATTTGAGAATCTCTTTTATTGTGAAGGCCTTAGTACTGGACGCAAGTATCCACTGATTGGAGCGGGGAAAGTGACCATTGAGGGAAGGAGCCGAAATAATAAAAGAGGAAGTAGAAAGAGAATTTTTGGAAATCTCTTTTTAAACGATTTTCGCACGAGTCTCGAGCGGAGATTCCAGCCTTTTACGACTATGGAACGTGGACTTTGCCATTAGTAATGAAATAAGCGCATGTCCGAGCCCGAAAGGCAAGGAAGGCGACTGAACAAGGAAAGTGGCAAAGAGGAGCAAGTACAGAAAGGAAAGAATAGGCACCATCCGATTAGAAAAAGTGCGATAATCAGAGAAAAGAATGAAATCAAGAATCTCGTAGATATTCGAAAAAGAAAATTCTGTAATATAAAGGAGAAAGCATAGAATCACGAAACTCGAAGCATCCCGCGTTAATAAACGTCAGAATATTAAAGCTGACAGCCAGCTGGAGGCCTAGATGAAAACAGATAACGAGAGCGAGAGAGAAGGAACAACAACAAAGGGGGCAGTGGCCGAGCAAGGGCGAAATCGCGAAGACCGCGCGACACACATAGGCACACACAATTGGAGCATTTAAAATTTCGAATACATACAAGTCAAAGATGTACATACAACAAACGTACACAAACACGAAACGGCGGCCATTATAGAAAAGGAGTGACTCGTTACCCGGGCAACGGAGGCTCGCGAAATTCCGAAGACGTAGTAAGCCCCGCCTCCTCGGCACGCGACAGCCGGGACAGCCGAACCAACCGAGCGCGCGAAACCAAGATACAGGGCGATTCAAAATTTATTTGTAACATGAGATGAAGCGAAATATGAATAAATCTTCGTTTATTTGTTGAGACATAAAAGGTTTACATTAATTTACTCCCTTATCGTGCCCCGAATCCTCATAAATTTAATGTAATTAGGGGTATCTCGTTACAATAGAAACAATTTTATTGTGTTTACTTTTTCTTGAATGCGCTTTATAAATTATCGTACTCGGATTTTTGCGCTTCAATTTTTTTATGACCTATTGAGTCTCGACGAGTGCATATGCGAAATGATAACGTACATATATCTTAGCATATATGTCACGTATATGTCACGCTTTCTCGGAAAACCCGTTTATCAATCATATCTAATCATAACGCTCACTAGACGAGAATAATGTTCTATCTAAATGCGTCTTTCCTCGCTGAATCAATATACAATGACGTATTGTATTGTACTTTACGATTATGATTATTCGGTGCCTCGCTTAAGGGGTAAGGCCACTGTAAATTTTTTGAAAAATCGATTTTTTTTTATTGGCTTAAAAAATAGTTTTAACCCTCTAGTTTAAAAATAGTTTAAATCCTTTTAACTTTTTTTTTTTTAATTTTTTCCAATAAAAAACTATTCGCAAAACTTTAAACGCGTTTTTCTCGAAACATGATTTTTCAAAATGGCACGCAGCATAACTCGAACAATTTTCATTTTTTTTACTTGAAATTTTAACCAGATGTGAACATTTACATTATCTTGAGAATGTCGATCGGAATTTTCAAGAACCTTATTTATTGATTTCTTATTAACAAAAAACTTGCCGTTTTTTTCGTCAAAAATCAATTTTTTTTTTCGAACGCACGCCAAATCCACAAAAATTGATACTTTTTAAAATCCGATCGACATTCTCTAGCTATAGCCCTCTAGATTAATGGTTTTTTTTTGTTCTAGATTCAAAAGTGCACCAGTGGTGCTGCGTGCCGCGGAGCCCTGGAAGCAAAACATGTCCCGGGAAGATAGCTGTGGAACTGCCATTTTGTTTTTTTTTACTGTAAAAAAATTTTATAATAAAGTTTAATGTATGCCCGATAACACCATTAAAAGTTTTTTTTCAAATACCTTCAATTTCGGGAGCAAAAAATTAGTGAAAAACCTTTTTTTTTGGGCCGTTACAGTGGCCTTACTCCTTAATAGGACAGTAGCATTTCGTCTTCGTCCAGGACACGTTAAGAGAAGCACCGATCAGTGTTTTACGCGTGTTAAAACTATTTTTACCGAAGATGAAAGTAAATCCAATCAACGTTATTAAAATTCTACTCGCTACATTTGAAGCGATGAATATTGCTCAAACTCCAGTTAACAACGCCGAACTTGAACTGGCGGACAAGTTCGAAACCATTTTGATCAATACTAGCAAAACTATAATGAAGTTGAAATGATCGAAGAGGAAACACTGGATTTTCAAGAACCATTTAGACAGTACGATGCCACTGCCGTCGAAGAAACTATATGGGTAAAGTGGGCATTTCAAGCTCAAAAGCTATGGAACTTCAAAACACAGTACCGTATTCTATCTAGGAAAACTAATCAATTTGTAACGCGCAAAATGATGAAAGGAGAAGAACTTCTACAACAAACGCAGAAAAATTTGTAGCTGATGTTGTACCACTAATCGAAAAGTATGGGGCGGAAAACGTGTACATTTCGGATCAAAGCGGTTTCCAACTGGAGATCCATTCGGGGCGCACGCTAACAACGGAAGGAATGAAGAAAGCTGCTTGCGTTGTGCAGTCTGTCTCTTCAACGACCACCGCTATACAATCCAACCTACTATAAGCGCTGATGGGAAGTGACTGTCCCCACTTTTAATTGTTTTGAAGGAGATAAAAGGCGAATTTGGACCGAGAGCAGTAAAAAAATTATTCCGACCCAAAAACGTCTTTGTAATGGCATCCAAATCGGGAAAGCTTACTTCTGGTATGTATTCGCATAAATAATAATGTGTAGACCATTATTTCTGATTGATAAAAAAATGTGTTTGACATCAACATAGATTCCCGTAAAAATGAAATGTGTTTCGTTTTAACAGAACATTTTAAACCGTGGATGGAAACGGTTTTCTTCCCTAATGTCGGGAGTAACAGCGTACTTTTGATAGACTCTTGGAGTAAAGCCTTTAAATCGTACATTCTCAAAGTTCATTTCCTTTTGAGTTTGGAGTACCCACTTCTGAAGATCAATATCATGTACAATAACACCAGAATCTATAGCAGTTTTCATATTTTTCAAAGTATGTTCAGAAATTTGCGCCAGCTTTATTTAACTGATGTGCCCAGCGGTGCAATTGTCGCTTCGACTGATCAGATGGTGGTGACGCTATAATTTTTGGTCTTGCCAGATCTCCAGTATGCAACTCCTTTTTTTATACTCATAGCTCACTTGATCATCAGTGGAACAGGTTTCTGAATCACTATCATTGATGTCTTTTACCCATATAGTGTCTTCTACGGCAGTGGCATCGTACTGTCTAAGTGGTTCTTGAAAATCCAGTGTTGCCTCTTCGATCATTTCAACTTCATCATAGTTTCGCATAGTATTGGTCAAAATGGTTTCGAACTTATCAGCCAGTTAAAGTTCGGCGCTGTTAACTAGAGCGTAAAACACTTATTAACACGCGTAAAATACTGATCGGCGCTCGTCTTGTCGTCGACTGGACGAAGACGAAAGGTTACTGTCTTCTAACACAAGGCACCGAATAATGATAATCGGAAAGTGCAATACAATACGTCATTATATATTGATTTAGCGAGGAAAAACGCAATTAGATAGACCGTTATTCTCGGGTAGTGAGCGTTATGATTAGATACGATTGATAAACGGATTTTCCGAGAAAGCGTGACATATACGTGACATATACGTGTCATACATGTTAAGATATCTGTGCCTTATCATTTCGCATATGCACTCGTCAAGACTCAATGGGTCATAAAAAATTGAAGTGCAGAAATCCGCAATTAGCTATACGATAATTTATAAAGCGCAATCAAGAAAAAGTAAACACAATCAAATTATTTATATATACATATATATATATATATGTATATATATATATATATATATATATATTATCTGAATGCAATTAATACTATTGTTATTATGTTTTTATATTTACTTTTGGTGGACTGGTTTTTTAGAAGAAACACCTATCTACACGACAAAAAAGTTAATGAATTTGTGCAATTATTATCGGAAAATCGGTTAATTTGAAATAGAAATTTCGAAAATTTACTTCAAATATAATATACAAAACCCGCCACGTCGAATGATTAAAAACCTAAACAAATAACACAGCTTGAAATTTACATCTACTTTTCGATTTGGAATTTTTAAGTTTCCGGCTTCTTGGCAAAAAGAATAATTCAGCAAAAAATGTTACGTTCTGAACGGAACAACTTATCCGAAAATATCGGGATAAAATTTGTACCGAATTTATCGACCCATTTTCCACATATTTGAGGACCGGCCTAGAAAAGTATATTTCGAAAACATCGTGCTAAAAAAGGCGAAAAGAAAAATTGCGCTTAGCGGCCCTGTTCATGTAATGGGTCACGACGTTTACGATTTTATGGATGTCATGATAAAACTAACGAACGATGATCTTACAATTCGATACGTTAAGGTGAGCCAAACTTTTTTTTTCGCTCGTAATCTCTTTACATTTATTCGGTGAAGTATCATGATAAAATATATAACTAGTTATAATAGAAATGTATGTGTATTTCTGAATGCTCCCGAATCAGATTCGAGGGAGCCCCAATTCGAATATATGAGTCTTATGATTAAGGTGTAGCCCCGCCCCCTTCACTATAGCTCACTACACACCTCTTCCCAAATTCAATCCACATATATACATGTATACCCAAACATAAAATTCATATTACCGATGGATTTCATAACAATTTCTAAGCATACGGATTGAAAATTTGCTAAAACCGCAAATGAGATGGAATTATGTGGGGGTAGATTACCCTTAAGAGAAGGGCGATAAGGTTTAACCGTGAGAATATATTCAATTACATATTTTAGGAGTATTTTATATCAGTGCCGATAATTTGAAGAAAAAAAATACGACCTTGCCGATTTAATTCATGTAAGGGGTGGTTTACCCCCTTGAGCTTGAGTATCTACGAATGCGCAAAAACCCGTAAACTTTAATTTTTTTCCCTCTTTACAATAGATCCCATTTTGTTGATATCCATGCAATCTTTTGCCGTGTGGAGTGAAAAAAGCAAATATAGGGGTGGTTCACCCCTTAATTTTTTTTGCAATGTCACTATAGTGAATTTTTCATTGCTTCGAATTAAAAGAATTTTCTTTCTTGTTTCATTAAAATCGGTGGACTCCCTATGTGTAAAACTCCTATATTACCCATAGAGATGCCTTTTTTCGAGGGGTGGTATCACCCCTTAAAATTGTTTTTCTGCTGATAAAAAAAATACGTATCGCTTACTTTTCGGTGCTTTATAACATATCGACATTTCAACAAAATCAAAGGGTGTCACTGGAGGGATGTTCTATGTGAGTCACATAACTCAAAATGTACTCGACTTCGACAAATTTCGAAGAGTAGTAGGGCTATACCGATTCTAATTCAAAAGGAGGTCACCGGATCGAGGGGAGGTCGCCGGGCGCGTGTGACAGAGGGGACCACCTCTAAGCCATGTGGTTCGTGGAGCGACTGGCGCGAGGGGGAAGCCAGCATCGATGAGTGTTGTGTGTGTGTGTGTGTGTGTGTGTGCGCGTGCGTGTGCGGGTGTTTGTGCGTGTGTGTGTGTGTGTGTGTGTGTTTGTGTGTGTGTGTGTGCGTGCATGCGTGCGTGTGGCAGCCATATATGGGTCGGAAAATGTTCGGTCATATGGAAACGCTAGGCGCCACATGATGGGTGACCTTTCAAAGCCCAATAATTATGACATGCAGCTGGTTCCATTCCGAAAGACACTGTCAATTGCATCCGCCCCGTCTGAAAGCTCGCCGACACTCGAAGGAGGTCCTAACAGGTTTCTTGGGAAAACTGTATTCTTTAGCGATCAAAGGCTGCGACCGCGGATGGACCACTTGAGCTGCACTCTTGAAAATCGAGGTCTCTATTCCGAAAGATAATGTCAAGATGTTTGCATGCGTGTCCACTCCTGTCACGTGTCTCGCCAACACTTTAGACAGGTCTCGATAAGTCAGGATTTCTTGGAAAAACTATAAACTTTAGGGATCAAGGGCCGTTGGCGCCGATGGACCACTTGAGCTGCAGGTCCCATAAAATCGTTTAACCCCATGCATTCCGACTTCCTGTTCTTTGTCTCATGTTTCTCGCGCGATCTACGCGTTATCGGGAAACTCCGGTGTTTTCCGAGAGAGGGCCGATTTTTTTTTCTCGCAGGCGTTTTTAATAATCCACTCCGCTCAAATCTGGCCGCACTTTGCATGAGCCAGTCAGTCTGTTCACATCGTGGAACTTTTTCGTACTCATCAACATGGAGCAAATCTTGCATGACCAAGCCGTGTTTTTAGGCTCGATCGAAGATTTTACCGCGTGGGAGCAACGATGCGTCGAGTTCATCGAAGGGCTGGAAACGCAACGCCGGATTAAGCGCCCACGATTATCAATCGGATATCAATAGTCCCTAATAGCCCCAATAGCGCGTCTGAAAGGATTGAGGAATTGTGTGCGGAGTCGTTTCATACACACGAGTGCAGGACATGGTGATCATGAGTTAATCTGGCGAGAGATTGAAACATCCTTCGAGAGTCGGATATTGACCGGGTCCATCATCAATCGCAACCACATCGAGCCGAGACACTTTCTAAATGATGCTCGCGTCCTAGTGCTACATGTACAAAATATTATCGGCAAGCCAATAATATTAAAATCAATACAGTGTTTAATGGTGAATTCGCGAGCGGTGACAAACATGCGAATAAAAGTGTCAATACGCGAAACTGCGAACTATTTAGCACAAGCGATTTGAACGAGTGGTATGAACAGCGTGTTGTGGAGCCCACTTTAAGCTTACTCGATGAATTTCAAGAACGTGATAGTGGCTGGACTCTGCAGAAAATACTTAACCTCACGATAAATGTGAATAAGTATAATCCGATGCGTGCCGGGTGCTCCATATCATTGCCGCGGGAAATAATGATGAAGAGGGCTGTCGTTAACGTTAAATCCAAAGATAACGCGTGTTTCGCATGGGCAGTTGTCGCTGCTCTATACCCAACTGAACAAAACAGCTACCGTACATCTTCTTATCCTCATTATTCGACAGTACTGAATCTCCAGGATATTGAATTCCCGGTGACAATACATCAAATAAAAAAATTTGAAGCTCATAACAATGTATCGATCAACGTATATACCACCACCACCAAAAAGGACATTGTTCCGATAGGCGTAACTCGACACAAGAAGGAAAAGCACATCTATTTGCTGTACATGCAAGATACCGAGGACAGCAAAGTGGGACACTTCGTATGGATCAAGAACCTGTTGAGACTCGTGACGAAGCAACTGAGCAAAACGGGGCATAAAATATATATCTGCGATCGGTATGTAGTTACCATAATATATAGGTAATAATATATGCTAGATGAATTAAACAAAACAATCTTTTTTTTGCAGGTGTTTGCACTACTTCGGTTCCGAGGAAAAATTGCGGTCACATGAGGTCGATTGTGGAGTGATAAACGACTGTGCAATTCGACTACCAAACGACGCCAATAAGTGGCTCCAGTTCAGCAACTTTAGCCGGAAAGAGCGACATCCTTTCAATGTGTATGCTGATGTGGAGTGTGTGCTGGTAAAGACCGATGGGGAGAACCTAGCGAAAGATAGGTATCAACATCATGAAGTGTTTAGTATCGGATACTATGTGTGTTGTTCATATGACGATTCGTTATCTTCGTGTCACTCGCGTCGTAGTGCCGATTGTATATCATGGTTTGTTGAAGACCTAAAAAATCTAGCACTGCGGATAAAAGAAACTTTCTGTGATAATGTACCAATGGTGTATTTAACACCGTGTGAATGGGCTAGTTTTCGAGCAGCGACTCAATGTCACATATGTGAGAAACCATTTGTGCAAGAAGATGTACGCGTTCGAGATCATTGCCATCTGACTGGACGCTATAGAGGCCCGGCCCATTCCAACTGCAACCTAAATTACAAACAGTCGTTTTTCATTCCAGTAGTTTTCCACAATTTATCCGGTTATGATGCGCATTTTATAATCAAGGAAGTAGCCACAACGTTCGAAGGAAGAACCGATGTGCTTCCAATCACAAAGCAGAAATACATCTCATTCAAGAAGCATGTTGAAATTGAAGACAATTCAAAACACAAGATCCAATTGCGCTTTATCGACTCATACAAATTCCTCAACACGAGTCTCGACAAATTAGCCTCATTCTTGACCGAGGACAAACTCAAAATTTTACGCACACAATTCCCAACTCTCTCGACAGACGATTTCAGTTTTCTGACGCGAAAAGGGGTCTTCCCTTATGAATATATTGATGATGTGACCAAGCTAGACGACACTTGCCTACCATCACGTGACGCATTTTATAGTTCCCTGACAGATGCTGCAGTATGTGAGAGCGAGTACGCACATGCTGAGAACGTTTCGAAGCGGTTCTCCATTCGAACGCTGGGTGGCTATAGTCATTTGTATCTGAAGACAGAATGTCAAGTTGTCAAGAATGTCAAGTTTGAATTACTAACTGATATCGACATGGTTTTATTCGTTGAGCGGGGTATACGCGGTGGTCTAAGTCAATGCTCGAACCGATATGCACATGCTAATAACAAGTACATGGAGTCGTTTAATCCATCGAAAGCATCATCATACTTGATGTATTTTGACGTCAACAATTTGTATGGATGGGCAATGTGCCAGCCCTTGCCATATGCAGATTTTCGATGCGTCAACGACGAGTCCAATTTTGATCCATCATGCATCAAACTAGACTCACCTATAGGCTACATCCTTGAAGTCGACTTGGAATATCCGCAATCTGTCCATAATGCGCACTAACACCTGCCGTTTTATCCAATACATGAAAAACCGCCGGGAAAGCGGGAAGAAAAGCTGTTAGCAACCGTCTGCGATAAAAAACGCTACATCTATCGCTACACTACACTACACTACACGACATCTATCGCTACACTACCGGAATTTACAACAGTGCTTACGCCATGGGCTTCGCCTCACGAAGATCCAAAGAGTCCTACAGTTTACACAATCCCCATGGCTGCGTTCGTATATCGAGTTAAATACCCAGTTTCGAACGCTCGCCAAAAACGATTTCGAAAAGAATTTATTCAAGTTAATGAATAATGCGGTCTTTGGCAAAACGATGGAGAATATGCGCAACCATGTAGATGTAAAGCTTTTAACAAAATGGGAGGGCAGATATGGCGCAGAGGCAATGATTACGAAGCCAAACTTCCACAGCCGAAGTGTTTTTTCGGAAAACCTCGTTGCCGTGGAATTGCGCAATCTCGAGGTGAAATTCAACAAGCCGATATATGTGGGTATGTGCATACTCGACATATCCAAAACGTGCTTGTACGGATTTCATCACGAGTATATGGTACCTCTGTATCGAGATAAATGTAAAATCATGTATACCGATACGGATAGTCTCATATATGACATTGAGAACGATGATATATATGCCGACATGAAGCGCGACATTTCAAAATTCGATACAAGCGATTATTCGGCGGACAATAGGTATGGTATACCGTTCGTCAACACGAAGGTACCCGGTCTCATGAAGGACGAATGTAATGGAGCAATTATGACCGAATTCATTGGACTTCGATCGAAAATGTACGCGACACCTGTCGAAGGTAAGAAGGACACGAAAAAAATTAAAGGTGTCAAGAGTAGCGTTGTGGCGAGGACAATCACGTTTGACGATTATGCTCGATGCTTCAGGGAAGAAGTTGAAATGGAGCGTAGTCAAACGTGCATTCGATCAAAGTTGCATAAGGTCTACACCATTCGCGAGACGAAAATTACTCTGAGTCCTCATGACGATAAGCGGTATATCATACCTGGGATCTCTGATACCCTACCATGGGGGCATTATAGAATACCATCGTAAAAAGTTTTGTAAATTTTTTTTCCACAACCGTGATGTAAAATCGTGTACATTTTTTTGTCAATATCGATGTATAAAACTCGTGAAAATTATGTATATATTGTGTTCACCCGATGTAAAACTTTTTAAAAATATGTTTGTTGTTGTAAATATTTAATCGTGTAAGAATGGATTTATTATATTCTGTAAATAAAGAAACGCACATTTTATAATCCCATGTGTTTATTCACTTTATCCATCTCCTCGTACCCACGTTCCACGAAAAAACATGCATGTGGGGTTCAAAGAGTTTCAAAAGACTTTCTACGACGTCCATGAGACGTTTGAAGGTGTTCGTGAGACGTTCAAGAGTCTTTCGAAAACGTTCATAAGACGTTTGAAGACATTCATGAAAGGTTCGAAGACGTTCAAGAGATCTGTGACAATATCCATAATATGTTTGAAGACATCGATGATGGGGTTCGAAGAGGTTCAAGAGACTTTCAAAGACATTCACGAGGGATCTGAAGCCGTTCAAAAAACTTTCGATTTCGTTCAAGAGGCTTTTGACGACATTCATAATACGTTTGAAGACATTCATGAGGGGTTCGAAGACGCTTAAGAGACTTTCAAAGACATTCACGAGGGGTTTGAAGATGTTGAAAAACTTTCGAATTCGTTCAAGAGACTTTTGACGACGCTTAAGAGAGACTTTCAAAGACATTCACGAGGGGTTTGTCCGAAGACATATATAAGACGTTTGAAGACATTCAAGAGACGTTCAAAAACATTCATAAGGCGTTTGGAGATATTCATGAGAGGTGCGAAGACCTTCAGAGACTTTCGAAGACTTTCAAGAGATCTTTGACTATATTCATAATACGTTTGAAAACATTGATGAGGGGTTCGACGACGTTTTAGTGACATTCAAAGACATTCACGAGGGGTTTGAAGACGTTGAAGAAACTTTTGAATACGTTCAAGAGACTTTCGACGACATTCATAATACGTTCGAATGCATTCATGAGGGGTTCGAAGACGCTTGAGAGAGTTTCAAAGACATTCACGAGGGGTTCGAAGACGGTCAAGAGAATTTCGACGGCATTCATAATACGTTTGAAGACATTCATGAGGTGGTTGAAGACGCTTAAGAGACGTTTGAAGACATTCATGAGAGGTGCGAAGACGTTCAGAGACTTTCGAAGACATTCAAGAGATCTTTGACAATATTCATATTACGTTCGAAGATATCGATGAGGGGTTCGACGATGTTTAGAGACTTTCAAAGACATCCGCGAGGGTTTTGAAGACGTTCAAGAAACTTTCGAATACGTTCAAGAGACTTTCGATGACATTCATAATACGTTTAAAGACATTCACGAGGGGTTCGAAGATGCTTGAGAGACTTTCAAAGACATTCACGAGGGCTTCAAAGACGTTCAAGAGACTTTGAATGGCATTCATAATACGTTTGAATACATTCATGAGGGGTTCAAAGACGCTTAAGAGACTTTTAAAGACATTCACGAGAGGTGCGAAGACATTCAGAGACTTTCGAAGACATTCAAGAGATCTTTGACAATACTCATACTACGTTCGAAGATATCGATGAGGGGTTCGACGATGTTTTAGAGACTTTCACGACATTCATAATACGTTTAAAGACATTCACGAGGGGTTCGAAGATGCTTGAGAGACTTTCAAAGACATTCGCGAGAGGTTTGAAGACGTTCAAGAGACTTTGAACGGCATTCATAATACGTTTGAATACATTCATGAGGGGTTCGAAGAGGCTCAAGAGACTTTCAAAGACATTCACGAGAGGTGCGAAGACGTTCAGAGACTTTCAAAGACGTTCCAGAGATCTTTGACAATATTCATATTACATTCGAAGATATCGATGAGGGGTTCGGCGATGTTTTGGAGACTTTCAAAGACATTCGCGAAGGGTTTGAAGATGTTCAAGAAACTTTCGAAGACGTTCACAGATTTTCGACAACATTCATAATACGATCTTCGGTGACATCCACAAACCGAGGACTTTCATGACGTTTGAGTTTCGCTGATGTTTGGGTTTGTTTGGGTTCGCACAGTTTTAGTGAAAAGTGTTTGAGTTTGCTTGGGTGCGCACCCAGTTTTGAGTTTGAGTGCGCACACTTTTCACCAAAACCGTGCGAACCCAAACAAACCCAAACAACTCCAGCGAAACTCAAACGTCATGAAAGTCTTCGGTTTATGGATGTTACCGAAGATCGTATTATGAATGTTGTCGAAGATCTCTGAACGTCTTCGAAAGTTTCTTGAACGTCTTCAAACCCTTCGCGAATGCCTTTGAAAGTCTCCAAAACATCGTCGAACCCCTCATCGATATTTTCGAATGTAATATGAATATTGTCAAAGATCTCTCGAAGGTCTTCGAAAGTCTCTGAACGTCTTCGCACCTCTCGTGAATGTCTTTGAAAGTCTCTTAAGCCTCTTCAAACCCCTCATGAATGTATTCAAACGTATTATGAATGCCGTTCAACGTCTCTTGAACGTCTTCAAACCTCTCGCGAAAGTCTTTGAAAGTCTCTCAAGCATCTTCGAACCCCTCGTAAATGTCTTTAAACGTATTATGAATGTCGTCGGAAGTCTCTAAAATATCGTCGAACCCCTAGACGATATCTTCGAACGTAGTATGAGTATTGTCAAAGATCTCTTGAATGTCTTCGAAAGTCTCTGAATGTCTTCGCACCTCTCGTGAATGTCTTTGAAAGTCTCTTAAGCGTCTTCGAACCCCTCATGAATGTATTCAAACGTATTATGAATGCCATTCAAAGTCTCTTGAACGTCTTTGAACCCCTCGTGAATGTCTTTGAAAGTCTCTCAAGTATCTTCGAACCCCTCGTGAATGTCTTTAAACGTATTATGAATGTCGTCGAAAGTCTCTTGAACGTATTCGAAAGTTTCTTGAACGTCTTCAAAACCCTCGCGAATGTCTTTGAAAGTCTCTAAACATCGTCGAACCCCTCATCGATATCTTCGAACGTAATATGAATATTGTCAAAGATCTCTTGAATGTCTTCGAAAGTCTCTGCACGTCTTCGCACCTCTCATGAATGTCTTCAAACGTCTCTTAAGCGTCTTCGAACACCTCATAAATGTCTTCAAACGTATTATGAATGCCGTCGAAATTCTCTTGAACGTCTTCGATCCCCTCGTGAATGTCTTTGAAAGTCTCTCAAGCGTCTTCGAACCCCTCATGAATGTATTCAAACGTATTATGAATGTCGTCGAAAGTCTCTTGAACGTATTCGAAAGTTTCTTCAACGTCTTCAAACCCCTCGTGAATGTCTTTGAAAGTCACTAAAACGTCGTCGAACCCCTCATCAATGTGTTCAAACGTATTATGAATATCGTCAAAGATTTCTTGAAAGTCTTCGAATGTCTCTGAAGGTCTTCGCACCTCTCATGAATGTCTCCAAACGCCTTATGAATGTTTTTGAACGTCTCTTGAATGTCTTCAAACGTCTTATATATGTATTCGGACAAACCCCTCGTGAATGTCTTTGAAAGTCTCTCTTAAGCGTCGTCAAAAGTCTCTTGAACGAATTCGAAAGTTTTTTGAACATCTATAAACCCCTCGTGAATGTCTTTGAAAGTCTCTTAAGCGTTTTCGAACCCCTCATGAATGTCTTCAAACGTATTTTGAATGTCGTCAAAAGCCTCTTGAACGAAATCGAAAGTTTTTTGAACGTCTTCAAATCCCTCGTGGATGTCTTTGAAAGTCTCTTAAACGTCTTCGAACCCCATCATCGATGTCTTCAAACATATTATGGATATTGTCACAGATCTCTTGAACGTCTTCGAACCTTTCATGAATGTCTTCAAACGTTTTATGAACGTTTTCGAAAGACTCTTGAACGTTTCACGAACACCTTCAAACGTCTCATGGACATCGTAGAAAGTCGTTTGAAACTCTTTGAACCCCACATGCATGTTTTTTCGTGGAACGTGGCTACGAGGAGATGGATAGAGTGAATAAACACATGGGATTATAAAATGTGCGTTTCTTTATTTACAGAAAATAATAAATCCATTCTTACACGATTAAATATTTACAACAACAAACATATTTTTAAAAAGTTTTACATCGGGTGAACACAATATATACATAATTTTCACGAGTTTTATACATCGATATTGACAAAAAAATGTACACGATTTTACATCACGGTTGTGGAAAAAAAAAATTTACAAAACTTTTTACGACGGTATTCTATAATGCACCCATGGTAGGGTATCACAGGTCCCAGGTATGATATACCGCTTATCGTCATGAGGACTCAGAGTAATTTTCGTCTCGCGAATGGTGTAGACCTTATGCAACTTTGATCGAATGCACGTTTGACTACGCTCCATTTCAACTTCTTCCCTCAAGCACCGAGCATAATCGTCAAACGTGATTGTCCTCGCCACAACGCTACTCTTGACACCTTTAATTTGTTTCGTGTCCTTCTTACCTTCGACACGTGTCGCGTACATTTTCGATCGAAGTCCAATGAATTCGGTCATAATTGCTCCATTACATTCGTCCTTCATGAGACCGGGTACCTTCGTGTTGACGAACGGTATACCATACCTATTGTCCGCCGAATAATCGCTTATATCGAATTTTGAAATGTCGCGCTTCATGTCGGCATATATATCATCATTCTCAATGTCATATATGAGACTATCCGTATCAGTATACATGACTTTACATTTATCTCGATACAGAGGTACCATATACTCGTGATGAAATCCATACAAGCACGTTTTTGATATGTCGAGTATGCACATACCCACATATATCGGCTTGATGAATTTCACCTCGAGATTGCGCAATTCCACGGCAACAAGGTTTTCCGAAAAAACACTTCGGCTGTGGAAGTTGGGCTTCGTAATCATTGCCTCTGCGCCATATCTGCCCTTCCATTTTGTTAAAAGCTTTACATCTACATGGTTGCGCACATTCTCCATCGTTTTGCCAAAGACCGCATTATTCATTAACTTGAATAAATTCTTTTCGAAATCGTTTTTGGCCAGCGTTCGAAACTGGATATTTAACTCGATATACGAACGTAGCCATGGGGATTGTGTAAACTGTAGGACTCTGTGGATTTTCGTGAGGCGAAGCCCATGGCGTAAGCACTGTTGTAAATTCCGGTAGTGTATGATGTAGCGTTTTTTATCGCAGACGGTTGCTAACAGCTTTTCTTCCCGCTTACCCGGCGCTTTTTCATGTATTGGACAAAATGGCAGGTGTTTGTGCGCATTATGGACAGATTGCGGATATTCCAAGTCGAATTCAAGGATGTTGCCTATAGCTGAGTCTAGCCCGATGCATGATGGATCAAAATTGGACACGTCGTTGACCCATCGAAAATCTGCATATGGCAAGGGCTGGCACATTGCCCAGCCATACAAATTGTTGACATCAAAATACATCAAGTATGATGATGCTTTCGATGGATTAAACGACTCCATGTACTTGTTATTAGCATGTGCATATCGGTTCGAGCATTGACTTAGACCACCGCGTATACCCCACTCAACGAATAAAACCATGTCGATGTCAGTTAGTAATTCAAACTTGACATTCGAGTATTTTAACATTGCATCCCAGGTATATCCGGGCAATGTGTAGTAATACGCGGAATCTGGGCCATAGCTCTCAACGCATGTATTTCGACAGTTTTCGAAAATATCGGATAATAACAAGACATCTGTCTTCAGATACAAATCACTATAGTCACCCAGCGTTCGAATGGAGAACCGCTCCCAAACGTTCTCGGCATGTGCGTACTCGCTCTCACATACTGCAGCATCTGTCAGGGAACTGTAAAATGCGTCACGTGGTGGTAGGCAAGTGTCGTCTAGCTTGGTCACGTCATCAATATATTCATAAGGGAAGACCCCTTTTCGCGTCAGCAAACTGAAATCGTCTGTCGAGAGAGTTGGGAATTGTGTGCGTAAAATTTTGTTTGTCTTCGGTCAAGAATGAGGCTAATTTGTCGAGACTCGTGTTGAGGAATTTGTATGAGTCGATAAAGCGCAATTGGATCTTGTGTTTTGAATCGTCTTCAATTTCAACATGCTTCGTGAATGAGATGTATTTCTCCTTTGTGATTAGAAGTACATCGGTTCTTCCTTCGAACGCTGTGGTTACTTCATTGATTATAAAATGCGCATCATAACCGAATAAATTGTGGAAAACTACTGGAATGAAAAATAACTGTTTGTAATTTAGGTTGTAGTTGGAATGGGCCGGGCCTCTATAGCGTCCAGTCAGATGGCAATGATCTCGAACGCGTACATCTTGTTGCGCAAATGGTTTCTCACATATGTGACATTAAGTGGCTGCTCGAAAACTAGCCCACTCACACGGTGTTAAATACACCATTGGTACATTATCACAGAAAGTTTCTTTTATCCGCAGTGCTAGATTTTTTAGGTCTTCAACAAACCATGATATACAATCGGCCCTGCGACGCGAGTGACACGAAGATAACGAATCGTCATATGAACAACACACATACTATCCGTTGCTAAACACTTCATGATGTTGATACCTATCTTTCGCTAGGTTCTCCCCATCGGTCTTTACCAGCACACACTCCAAATCAGCATACACAATGAAAGGATGTCGCTCTTTCCGGCTAAAGTTGCTGAACTGGAGCCACTTATTGGCGTCGTTTGGTAGTCGAATTGCACAGTCGTTTATCACTCCACAATCGACCTCATGTGATCGCAATTTTTCCTCGGAACCGAAGTAGTACAAACACCTGCAAAAAAAAAGATTGGTTTGTTTAATTCATCTAGCATATATAATTACCTATATATACATATTATGGTAACTACATACCGATAACAGATATATGTTTTATGCCCCGTTTTGCTGAGTCGCTTCGTCACGAGTCTCGACAGGTTCTTGATCCATACAAAGTGTCCCACATTGCTGTCCTCGGTATCTTGCATGTACAGCAAATTGATGTGCTTTTCCTTCTTGTGTTGAGTTACGCGTATCGGAACAATGTCCTTTTTGGTGGTGGTGGTATATACGTTGATCGATACATTGTTATGAGCTTCAAATTTTTTTATTTGATGTATCGTCACCGGGAATTCAATATCCTGGAGATTCAGTACTGTCGAATAATGAGGATAAGAAGATGTACGGTGGCTGTTTTGTTCAGTTGGGTATAGAGCAGCGACAACTGCCCATGCGAAACACGCGTTATCTTTGGATTTAACGTTAACCACAGCCCTCTTCATCATTATTTCCCCCGGCAATAATATGGAGCACCCGGCACGCATCGGATTATACTTATTCACATTTATCGTGAGGTTAAGTATTTTCTGCAAAGTCCAGCCACTATCATGTTCTTGAAATTCATCGAGTAAGCTTAAAGTGGGCTGCACAACACGCTGTTCATACCACTCGTTCAAATCGCTTTTGCTAAATAGTTCGCAGCTTCGCGTATTGACACTTTCATTCGCATGTTTATCACCGCTCGCGAATTCACCATTCAACACGGTATTGATTTTAATACTGTTGTGCTTGCCGATAATATTTTGTACATGATGTAGCACTAGGACGCGAGCATCATTTAGAAAGTGTCTCGGCTCGATGTGGCTGCGATTGATGATGGACCCGGTCAATATCCGACTCTCGAAGGATGTTTCAATCTCTCGCCAGATTAACTCATGATCACCATGTCCTGCACCCGTGTGTATGAAACGACTCCGCACACAATTCCTCAATCCTTCCAGACGCGCTATTTGGGCTATTACGGACTGTTGATGTCCGATTAATAATCGTGGGCGCTTAATCCGGCTTTGCGTTTCCAGCCCTTCGATGAACTCGACGCATCGTTGCTCCCACGCGGTAAAATCTTCGATCGAGCCTACAAACACGGCTTGGTCATGCAAGATTTGCTCCATGTTGATGAGTACGAAAAAGTTCCACGATGTGAACAGACTGACTGCGTCATGCAAAGTGCGGCCAGATTTGAGCGGAGTGGATTATTAAAAACGCCTGCGAGAAAAAAAATCGGCCCTCTCTCGGGAAACAACGGAGTTTCCCGATAACGCGTTGATCGCGCGAGAAACATGAGACAAAGAACAGGAAGTCGGAATGCATGGGGTCAAACGATTTTATGGGACCTGCAGCTCACGTGGTCCATCGCCGCCAACGGCCCTTGATCCCTAAAGTTTATAGTTTTTCCAAGAAATCCTGACTTGTCGAGACCTGTCTAAAGTGTTGGCAAAGTGTTGGCAAGAACATCTTGACATTATCTTTCGGAATGGAGACCTCGACTTTTCAAGAGTGCAGCTCAAGTGGTCCATCCGCGGTCGCAGCCTTTGATCTCTAAAGATTATAGTTTTCCCAAGAACCCTGTTAGGACCTGTTTCGAGTGTCGGCGAGCTTTGAGACGGGGCGGATGCAATTGACAGTGTCTTTCGGAATGGAACCAGCTGCATGTCATAATTATTGGGCTTTGAAAGGTCGCCCTTCATATGGCGCCTAGCGTTTCCATATGACCGAACATTTTCCGACCCATACATGGCTGTCACACGCACGCACGCACGCACGCATGCACGCACACATACACACACAACCACACACACACACACACACACACACACACGCACGCACGCACGCACGCACGCACGCACACGCACACACACACACACACACACACACACACACACACACACACACACACACACACACACGCACGCACGGACGCACGCACGCACGCACCCACGCACACGTACACACACACCCGCACGTACGCACACGCACACACACACACACACACACACACACACACACACACACACACAAAACACTCATCGACGCTGGCTTCCCCCTCCCGCCAGTCGCTCCACGAACCACATGGCTACCCCCTCCATAGAGGTCCCCTCTGTCACAGGCGCCCGGTGACCTCCTTTTGAATTAGAATCGGTATAGCCCTACTACTTCGAAGTTAACCTTCATATGACCTTAGCTGTTATACTCAAGGTTAAACTGACATTTTCAGCTTTTATTTTTTTTTTAACGAAACCACTTTTACTTAGAACACCATTTATCATAATCCTTACTTTTAGATATATCACCTTGCAATACTTTATTCGGGACACTCTGTATATGATTAAAACATAATTCGAAATCGAAAAATGGCATATAAAAATATTGATCCCATAAAATGTCTCAAGAAAACTCAATAAACATTTTTTATTTTACCATGATTAAAATTCAGATTACGTACGTGAATAAGATGAAGCATAAGTTCCCGTCCAACTGCTTCGTTTCCATGTATATTGGCTATATACTTGACGTCAGGTTTTCCGATCATATGTTCGTAAGGTGACGACGATACGACCATCACCCAGAGGTCTCGCCCTGAATAATTATTAAATAGTTAGACGAAGACGAAATAATTAATTCTGTGTACAACAAAGTAGGCATAGACGCCTCGTTAACTGTCTAACTATATGGCATTATGTATCATTAGCGAATGTCTAGTGAACGTCATCATCGATGTTTTAAAGTCGAAAACGCCAAGTCATCGGGAATACAGCTCTATTGTCTATTTTGGTTGAAAAAAGGGCAATTTTTATAAAAATGAGTACATAGAAAGGAATTCATACAGAATAAAAAAAAATCCTAAAAAGAGCCTTAAACAAATACAGAAATATGTTTAAAATCAAGAAACGCGGCAGCGTCTTGACACAAAGTAATTTAAAAAATGATGAGCCCCGCTGCCATAGAAAATGAGCCCCTCTGTCACCGACGACGAACACGCCGCGACTCTTTATACAGTAAGATGGACTTTAACATGGACTTTTTAACTTTGAATCGAAATTATGCGATAACACGTCGATGAATGAAAAAGCTCATGACATTTTACCAATGTAATGTTATTGTTTCCTATCAATTTTGTTTAGGTCATTTTTCGATCCATTTACTTAGTCTGGAGATCTCGTAATATTTGGCCAAATTTCCGAGCGACTTTTGACCACAAAAATTCTTCAACACTTCAGAACATTCTAAACTCGTTGGTTTTCTTAGAGGAATGAAGTCATTCGATCGCATCGTAAGCATTACTACATGCATCCTTTTGGGAAAAGCGTTACATGGGTAACGGCTCAACGTTATGGTGTGAAGAGCAACCTTTTTTGACGCTCTGCGAATCCTCGCGTCGCTACCCGCGCAACGCTGCTCCGAACAAACGATGGCACGCAAGAAACGTCAAAAGTCGGGTTCTTCAAGCCTACGGCCTTTGCTGGCTCTAACCTCCAAGTAGGGTTGGGGCGCAAAAGTTGAATACCAAATTGAAATAGAATACCGAAGTGTAACAAAAGTAGAATACCAAAGCAAAATAAAAGTGGAATACCAAAGTGAAATAAAAGTCGAATACCAAAGCAAATAAGTTTATCATCGCTCGCGGCGTTTCCTCGCCCCGCGTATAGACCGATTGGGGTTATACAATGGCGTAGGCGGGTACGCAGAGAAGAAAAACACGAGAACCCACGATGCTACCGAGCGGTAACTTTTGAGCCTCTTCGCGATCTACCTTGTCTTCACGCTCAAGCGAGGTGGTCATGTAAGCGGTAACCAATTGTCACTCATCCGAGGTATACCGTTGTCCAAGAGTTCGCTGTACAATCCGGAGCGTGATTTCTAGTGTCTCGACCACGGTCTTACATACAAGTCTTGAAATGAGGGTAGTGGGGGTAGGTCCGCTTAGTGTCCAAGGGGCTGCTGTTAGGGGTGTCCTTCCCCTGGCACCTTAACCGGCCGTGTTCACGGGACGTTCAGCATTCATAAATGCGGCAGGTTGAGGGGCCAGGTGAAGGACACCCCGCGACGGCAGCGTCTTTGCCGTAGTGGCGCTAAAGCTTGCTTACCTCCACTACGGAAATTCGCCTTCGTTTCAATACCTGTATGTAAGACGGTAGTCTGGACGGCAGCAGATTTATGAGGTTCGAGCGGGTCAATGACGTTTACTGCGACTGCCGCGATGGCAGTGACAAACTCAGCACGTCCGCCTGTCCCAACGGGGTCTTCTTCTGTCAGAAAGACGGTCACGTATCGCGCTGCCTGCCGTCGAGCCGTGTCAACAACGGCGTTTGCGACTGCTGCGACGCGTGCGATGAGTATGCCCCAACACGTGAGCGCTGGGGCAAGTGCGGCGAGTTGAGCAAAGATGCAAGGAAGGAGGTGGAGAAGGTGATCAGAAGGCTGATCAGAGGGCAAGATCAGGTTGGAGATTATTGCGGCCTACAAGGTTGGTAGGAATTTTCGATTTTTGACTGGATGGATTTGGCTCCGTTTGGTCCGTAGCCGATTAACCAATAGCTCTGAATTAATAATGATGATTTGTATTCGCTATTACAATATCAGGGAATGGCATTTAAAAAATTAAAATCTGTTGTATCCCTATAGGGTTGAAGTTTGCATCGTTGGGATGTACCGAAAGGACATTTTTTCATTCTGCCCAATTTTTTTCACGACATTAAATGTACAAAAATAATTAAAATATTTTTGAACTTTCTTTTCAGGGATCCACAACCTGAATCAGGGAAAAAGAATTTTATATGATATAAAATATGACAAAATAAAAAATATAAAAGAATTATCATTTCATTCCAACGTTGCAAACTTCAGCACCATTGTATCCCTGGCCCCCGATATCAACTGAGCCTCGGTCTTCACAACATTACTGAAAAGCCTGACTAACGCTAACGTTTCTCTGTCTTGAAGGATTCGTCAAGCTGTCGAATTGAAGATGGAGATTCGAAGGTTCGAGGAGGAAAATCGAGTGGGCCCGACGAGGAATTATCGTCCCTCGACGGCGAGTGTTTCGAGTATCACGATCGCGAATACATTTATTAGCTGAATCCGTTCGGCAGATCGACTCAGCATGCCGACTTAGGCGGAGCCATTCAGACTCGAGTTTGATTGGTTCATGGTTTGCTCTAATGAGGATTCAGAGTGTTCGGCACAACCAAAATGTAGGAAAGATTCCGAATTGCAGGAATCGCGAGAGGAGGAAGATAAAAATAAACTGCATTGCACCGGAACTATGCAAACTTCAGCTCTGGGAGCAATTGTTCACTCATGGACGAGTTCGACGTATTGAGCACATAAAAATCACGGATTGATTGTAGCGCATAATAATAATAATTATTATTATTATGATAATTATTATTATTAATAGCCTCTCCCTCAAGTCAAAGGGTGAGTGGCGACCGCAGTATCCGGTCTCGGACGTCAGTCCAGGTGACCGCACGAAGGAAAAGGTCAGCTGGGCGGACAGCCCTTGCTTCTCGATGTTGTGGGAAAACAAACCGGGTATGGGTCTGCCCACGTGCTGCCGAGTCTGGACAGTCTGCTCTGCGACCCTGATTGGAGTGTCCTCATGACCGGGAGCGTATAGCTTAGGGCCATCCATATAAAATAGATGGGTAACGCCTCGCCTACGCTCACCCGGAGCCCCTGCTTCATACCCGCGTGTAGCTCGCAAGGCGATTGATAGGGGTAATAGTAAGACGCAAACCAGAAAGGAGCTTTTAACTGTGTTTTAACTGTGAAGCGTGTCTTCCAGAGCGGCATGAGCTGCTTAACGCATCCCACTATGTAAGGACTCGCCGGAAGGCGTTCGAGTAGATCGATAAACAATTTGTGACTGACAGTGTTACGGTAGTCTCGACTGTTCAACTGGAGGGGGGGGGGGGGGGCTACCGTCGCGGCGGGTATACATGGCGAGGTTGCAGGCCCTGTGGAGCTGAGTGCACCCAGAGCTTGCATATCGCTCACAACAACACCTACGAGACCAGGCCGCCCGCTTGCGACGGCAAGGCTACGATCTGTTGTTAATAGCACCAGAACTGGGGGGCAGGCATTCTTCCGCAGGTTCAGTGCGGAGCACTGCCGGCCAGCCTCAAGATCAGTCATCCCGGCAGTCGGAATCCCCCCGTTGGCACATCGATTTAGCAGAGGACTAGGGAACAAGTAAGAAGAGAATCACTGGCACATTTTCTCTTCAGCCTCGTTGCCTAGAGGCGGCAAATGAGTCCCTTGCAGCAACAATTCCTAAGACTGCTGACCTCCTCAGCTTGAGCTGGGCTGTGTATCACGTAGCTGTTGAGGCGACACCTCGGACACGCAATGGCAAGGCGGAGTTCGTGATTAAGACTCGACGGCGCGTTGCACAGCTGCATAATAAGATCAATGAAGCGGAGGCAGGCATCTCGTGTTCAGGGTGTGTCCGAAACCTGGGGGTTCTGAAGCAATCCGTAGATAGGCGGCTGGGTCGGGTATCAGATAACGCCCTCTTCCGCTCTGACCCAGGCTACTGCTTCCAACCAACAAGCTGTACAAGGCGCTGAGGGTGTCAAAGGGGCTCTCCGCATCGGGTATAGGCGGCATCTCAGACGGATCTGGGAAACAGATCTGTCTGGGAAAAATAAGATCACTGCCACCAATATGCTCGCTTTCCCGGTCCTGCTCTACTCATTTGGCGTCGTCAAATAGCGTAGAGACGGGCTTAAACAGCTGGACATCGGCACACGCACGACAATGAACATCCAGCGCAGACTGCACCCTCGATCTTCCACCCCGCGTCTTTATGTGCTGCGTCAGAGCGGCGGGCGCGGGCTCTTAGCATTGGAGTGTCTTCATGACCGCATGGTCTCGGAATAGTAACCGATGTAATAACAAGCTTGGACCCGCTCCTAGAGATCGTGCACCAGCATTAGCTTCATGCAGTGGGAGCATTTATTTATAAGGCGGCAGATCGTGCAACAGAGACCCTCCGCTTGGAGGTCCGCCGGCGCCATCGTGGCGCCTTGCCACTAAGAGCCCGCGCCGCTATCTCATCAGAAATTATTCGACGGTCAAGAGAATCATTCATCCGGCGTCTTCAAAAATGTGTCGAGGTTAATGAATATCACTTCGAATATTTGTTACAATCCATTTTCTGCACATAAAAATGCCATTACATTATTCGGATATTGTTATTGTCAATACCATGACGAAGTCCCGTTCAAGGTCATGATATCATACGTTTATAGATTCGTCTGGATATCAGCTAAATCATCTTAAGAGGGAATGGTACCTCATCGCGGTCGGTATGGCAGATCGCGATAGTAGATACCCACGGATTTCCGAAACGGCTCGTCAGAATCTCATGAAATTTGACCAGACAATGTCAAATTAATAAACGAACGGCTGTCTTTTCATTAGATTTCTTGGATCGTAGAAAAAAAAAGTAGATTGTATTACCATGCTGAACTCGTGATGGAAATGATGAAAAATAAAAACTTTGGCTAAAGCCACGACTTACAAAGAAGAAGAGCCGACGAAAACACGTATTTTGGCACCTCAATCATTTCATTCCTCCGCATATTTCAGGAAATCCGTGAGAAGTCGTAAATAGTAGGTAATTGTTAACGATTCCGAGGAAATCTCGCTCAACATTTGGGAACTGAGTTCCCGTGAATTCCGCCGAGGCCCCCATGGCCGATTGGCGTGCACCGAGAATTTGACAGTTCAAATATGGCGATGTGCGGACTCGCTCAAAAATCTAATTGTTGCTTTTCGAAGCAGCAAAGTGTTAAAAACAAGTTGTGTGATGTATTACGTGCGACGATATTACCGAAAATATTTTTATCGTGCGATTTATCTGGCAAACCGCGAGCGACGTGGAGGTATGTACTCATTGTACCCGTTCTTTTTTTTTGTAGAATTATTTTCCTTTACTTCTATTGCCTTTACTTCTATTTGTTTTCTATGTGTTTTTACTTATTCTTTTTGTCTGCGTTTTTTGTTACCGGTAGCTCTACTCGCGATAAAGTATATGCGAAACCTCACAAATGGATGTGAGGTTAAGATATACTTTCACGAGAGTATGGTGAGAAAACTGAGCAATAATTTATTTCAGATTCCGTGTGTCACTTGAGTTTCTGCCACTTAATGACGATAATGGGTAGGAGAAAATTTCATGCCACCTGCGAAGGACTGCAGAGGAACATGAAAAAACCTCCGGTGTCATTATTTGGAGTTCCGTCGAAGCTCAAGGCAAAAAAATGTTTCATGTGGAGAACGTTGCAGTATTTCAAGGTAAGTAAAAACTTGCTCACAGTGCAAAGAAGCCTGTGATGGCCCTACATATATACATAAGCGTATATGGCTTTTTGCGAAGCAAAATGCACAGCAGGAGACCGAAGCTCTCTGCGAAGCACAGTTTCACCCACAGTATAATGTATTTGTGCGTCGCAGCAGGATTTGTGCAAGCGCATTGCATGCAAAGGTTTGATTTGTAAAAAGTAACAGAGGCAATGTCATCGCAGGTACACTTATATCGCTTTGTTCCTGCAAAGATTTTCCATCCGGTGCACTATGCCTGCTACGATGTCTCAGAAAGATGCCTGCGAAGAATTTGTATTACTTTGCGAACTGTAGCTTGCGAAGACTTGCATTCATGCGCTATGTAATGTAATTGCGCTTCGCAGTAAGATTTTGACAAGCATATCGCAGAGAAAGCTACACTTCGCAAAGAGACACAAGATCTTCGTAGGCATCTTTGTGCAGAATTGTCGCAGACATATTGCACCAAAAAGACAATCTTTGCAGGCACCTTTACTGTATTACTGTTGGTACTGTTGATAAACGTTCGGCTACGGGCCCAAAACACATGCTCAGGTTGAAGATGTTGCTTCAGGCTGTGCATGAGCAGCGAACACTTGCTGAGAGATACAAAAAATCTTTGCCTACCAATCACAAATGTGGTAGAGAAAAATGCCCATTATTTAAATGATCGATTGCAAATATTGTCACTGCATTTTACAGCGAGCCGCCAGCGAACACTCACGGAGTGTCATGATTTACCTCAATATTTGGCGACCGGCTCCATTCAAAAATAAAATGCAATGAATTATTTAGATAATTGAATCTGCAGTATAAAACTAGATGAAACGAGACTGCTAATATCTTCATATGAGTGCTGTCGTTCGCAGTGCGTCACCAGCAAAGGATTGCTGAGCGGTGCAAAGTTCTTCGCACCTACCGATCATAAGCGTGGTCGAGATAAAAGTCCATTGATGAATAAATTATTGATCGCAAATATTGTCACTGCATTTTGCAGAGAGCCGCCGGCGAACACTCACGGTGTGTCATGATTTACGTCAATATTTGGCGACCGGCTCCGTCCGAGAAGAAAATGCCATCAATTATTTAGGTGATTAAATCTGTAGTATAAAACTGGATGGAACGAGAGCGCTAATATCTTCATATGAGCGCTGTCGTTCGAAGTGCGTCACCAGCAAAGACTTGCTGAGCGGTGCGAAGCTCTTTGCACCTACCGATCACAAGCGTGGTCGAGAACAACTGTAAAAACAATTGTTTAAATAATTATTTTTTCGAAATTTTTACTGCGCCATTGTTTTTTGTAGCTCGTAAGCAGCAATCTTTATTTACTGAGAGGTACAGAATGTACCGTATCTACCGATCATACCCGTGATCGAGAATAAATGCAAAAATAATTGTTTAATCAATTATTTTCACGTATTTTTTTTCGTCTTTTTTTGTAGCGCGTAAGCAGCAATCATATTTGCTGAGAGGTACAGAAAGTACCGTATCTACCCATCGTATCTGTGTTCGAGAATAAATGCAAAAATAATTATTTAAATAATTATTTTTGCGTAATTTTTACACCGTTGTTTTCTTTCCAGCGCGTAAGCAGCAATCTATAATTGCTGAGAGGTACAAAAGGAACCGTATCGACCGATCATACCCGTCATCGATAATTGATGCAAAACCAATTGTTTAAACAATTCTTTTTACCGTTTGTTTTTTCAGCGCGTAAGCAGTAATGATAATTGATGTGACGTATAGAAAGTACCGTATCTACCGACCATAGCCGTGATCGAGAATAAATGCAAACATAATTATTTAAATAATTATTTTTGCGTAATTTTTACACCGTTGTTTTTCGCAGCGCCTAAGCAGCAATCTATATTTGCTGAGAAGTACAGAAAGTACCGTATCGACGGATCATACCCATGATCGAGAATAAATGCAAAAATAATTGTTTAAATAATTATTTCTCCGAATTTTTTTCACCGCTGTTTTCGCAGCGCGTAAGCAGCAACCTATATTTGTTGAGAGGTACAGAAAGTACCGTATCTACCGATCATACCTGAGATCGAGAATAAATGCAAAAAATACTTTTTTTAACCATTATTTTTGCGTAAGTTTTACCGTGGTTTTTTGCAGCGCGTAAGCAGCAATCATATTTGCTGAGAGGTATAGAATAAATGCAAAAATAATTGTTTATATGATTATTTTTGCAAAATGTTTACACCGTTGTTTTTTGCAGCGCGTAAGCAGCAATCTATATTTGCTGAGAGGTACAGAAACTACCGTATCTACCGATCATATCGGAGATCGAGAATAAATGCAAAAATATTTTTTTTAACAATTATTTTTGCGTAATTTTTACCGTTGTTTTTTGCAGCGCGTAAGCAGCAATCACATTTGCTGAGAGGTATAAAAAGTACCGTATCTATCGATCATACCCGTGATCGAGAATAAATGCAAAAATAATTGTTTAAATAATTATTTTTGCGTAATTTTTGCACCGTTGGTTTTTGCAGCGCGTAAGCAGCAATCTATATTTGCTACGAGGCACAAAAAGTACCGCATCTACCGACCATATTTGTGATCGAGAATAAATGCAAACATAATTATTTAAATAATTATTTTTGCGTAATTTTTACACCGTTGTTTTTCTCAGCAATGTATATTTGCTGAGAGGTACAGAAAGAAAGGTTAAAAAATAATTGTTTAAACAATTATTTGTTGTTTTTTGCAGCGTTGTTTTTGCAGCGCGTAAGCAGCAATCATATCTGCTGAGAGGTACAGAATGTACCGCACATTTGTTAATGTGTCAATTGTTAAAAATAATTAACTGTTAACAATTATCTCGCTGCAGAACAGCGGGAGTCGCCAGCAAGAACTCTTGCTGCGAAATTGAGGTTCTCGATGATCTCGAATTTGGTGCGTAGTCGGCGTTGACGAAGAAAACAAAATTCTTTGTCCACACCGACCGTGGGTCAGCGTTTGGGTATATACGTGTATATACCCACACGAAGTGTGTACTCGCTGCGAAGGGACAGCATGCGGAAAGAAAACAATCTTCAACCTTTTGCGCCCGACGTAACGAACGCACACAGACACACGTGCACAGACACGTTGCGTCGAAGCATACATTGTTATGCCTCGACGCAAGGAGGCCCGCGGCCCCGTCGCAGCGTCCGTTCAGAACGAACACGCGTTCGGGATGAACGCGCGCTGCGACATCTAGCGGTAGGGAGCAGTAGCTCGTGCCAGCGCTGCCCTACCAACTCGAGTCGGGGCTGCGTCGAACGTTTGCTTGGGTATCATTCCCTCTTAATACAAAACAAAAACATGTTCCCATCTGAAAAAACCATTGATAACCTTGAGAACGCAAAAACTATTATCTTGACAAAAATGAATTTCTCACCACTGTATCAGCCCATCGAAATCAATCAAATAACCTTCATACATTTTTTTTCGTCACTCTCAAGGCAACGGAGATATTTGGCGTGGTCACGTTAAATGGTCCACCCTGTATACAGGACTACTGGTTATTGGCCACGATGCCGTGAAAGGCTTATAGGACATGTTTTCCACTATCAATTAATCCAGAAATGGTTTATGCTGAAGTGAACCATTTTCGAGATATTTTTTTAAAGTGAGCGGTAGGCATTTTTAAAAATATTTTTAAAAAACTGTTGTATAAAATCAAACTTTTTTCTTATTTATAGTTGGAGGACACAGTAACAAAGAATTATCAACAATCAAGTCAGAATAATTATTAGACGTGCAGGGTTTTGGACTCTTAGTAAAAAAATCTTTGCAGACTTCTTCATTTATTGGCGATCAATCTTTGTTACTGTGTCCTTAAACTAAAAATAATCAAGAAAAAGTATGATTCCTCACAAGAGGACTTTTTAATTCTTCTTAATAGTTACCCACCCCTCACTTAAAAAATAATAGCTCGAAAATGGTTAATATTTGCATAAAACATTACGCGGATTTGATAGCGGAAAACGTGTCCTACGACCAGAGATTAGTAGGGAGATGTACAACGCTCCTCTTTTCGGCGTGCCTGGCAAATGGCGCTAAATCGCGACGGCGAATTCGGGAATATGATTTTGTATGCATCGCCTCTGTCGAGGTTACAGATTCCCTTGTAGCCGCGCAAGTCGTGAGCACCGCTCCAGTCGATATCGCAGTTAGCGTGCACACGAATGGGTAACTCGGTGGGGGAAAAGTCTCTGCCCCTTACTCACTCGACAGGCGAACGGAGCGAGGTTTTCCGTCCGATCGAGCTCGACATATGTATGGCCGTACTGCGAATTGGAATACCTGCTAAAAATGTCCGATTGAATATTATTAACCATCATAGGAATCATGCATAATTCTCATGATATCCTTTCGGACCTATCTCGCTCTCCCTTGGTGGTGCATAAACATTGGTTCATGTCGAATATAAACCAATGCTCCGTGCTATAAATGTGAAGTTCGTCATTGCTACTTTATGAATTTGAATAGATTTCTATGCGATTCGTTGAATTCTATCAGATGCATACCCTAGCCACGGTTTAGTTGTATATGATTTCTTTGTCATTCAGATACCAATTGAATTCTTTCGTCTTCGTCTCATTGTAGGGCATAATTCTATCGTTTTTGTAGCATTACATTTTTTTTCTTTTTTTTTCGAATAATAAAAAAACGTTTATCCTGCTAACATTTCCTAGCACTATGGATGAATCAAATTGAATCTTATCCCGCACTTAAAACTCGTATCATATTCTTGTATAATTCATTTTCCATGCGTCATATGAATACTATTCTTTCGTTTGAATCTCATTGCACAGCTTGATTTTATAAAATCTACACTATAAGCGATGCGGAAATGATTTCGAATAATACATATACGGCGGTGATTGGTGACTTTTCCATGATAAAAAATACCATCTGTTGTAATGTAAAGTTCGTCATTGCTACTTTATGAATTTGAATAGATTTCTATGCGACTGATGAATTCTATCAGATGCATACCGTAGCCACGGTTTAGTTTTATACGATTTCCTTGTCATTGAGGGACCAATTGAATTCTTTCGTCTTCGTCTCATTGTAGGGCATGATTCTATCGTTTTCGTATCATTCGATTTTCTTTTCTTTTTTCGAATAATAGAGATACGATTATGCTGCTAACATTTCCTATGCACTATGGATGAATCAAATTGAATCTTATCCCGCACTTAAAACTCGCATCATATTCTATATGAAAAATGTAGTTTTATGAAGAAGATGTGATAGGGACAACAAAAGATGCTATAGAAAATGATGAAATGGAATCGAAAATAGTAAACACTTTTACTGTTAGCAAAATTATTGAGCCTTGTTCAGTATACATCTATTCAAGTAATTAATAGCAGCGCAAAACATCAATAAAAGTTATTTTTCCAATTGAAATTTAGTTGACTAGCTATAATCAAGAGTGAATATACAAAGTCAGCCCGATATTTTCGGCCATTTTTTACTCTTGTTCACAATGGCGACGAGATATTTATATATACATATATATATATATATACAATAGCAATATAAAAACCTATTGGTTTTTAACGTAGGTTGGATCCTTTTATCTATTTGCATTACAAAAATAATTCACCGATCCAAAAGCAGTGTATAAAACTGTGCTTGACTGTTCTCTGTGTACCTTTTATTTTATAGGGCCGAGCAATATGTATTAAATACTTAATTCCTGTGGTTTTTAAATATGAAAATTTGCATGCTTCGACTGCAATGAGACGCATGACATTCAAAATGATTAATTTTCATTGAAATATACTGTATACTTTAGTACGTGGTACATACATTCGCAATGAAATACTACTAGTCATTAATAATACAGGCTGAACTGCAATGAAAAGTATCGCATTCAAAATGATTCATTTTCATTGAAATATCATACTGTATACTTTATTACGTAGTACATAAATTCGCAATGAAATACTACTAGTAATTAATAATACAGCCTGAACTTCAATGAGACGTATCGCATTCAGAATGATTCATTTTCGTTAGCAGTGACTGTATTCTCCATTACGTAGTACATACATTTTCAATGAAATACTATGAATAATGAATATAATACAGGCTCAACTGCAATGAAACGTATCGCATTCAAAATGATTCATTTTCATTAGCATATTCATACTATATATACTATTCATAGATATATGGTTCAACTTTATAATAATCCTATGAAGAATGCCAAATTCAACTACATGAAAGTATTCTTTATACAGTATTTATATAGAACATGATTAAGTTTGGTTCACACAAATAATATCCTGATTGCGCAATATACGAATCGGAAACACGAAAGGAAACTATACATGCTGTTTTATACGACATAATACATTCGTGCATATACATTTATAACAAACAACGAAAAAGAAAGGTACAATCATACATAGCATATACGAATAGATTCACACATATAAACAACATATGGCGTATATCGCAATCCTACGCAATGGGGTGGTATCATTCATTCGCTATTAATTCGGATTGGAGCTCGATATTATAAACTCATCATCATCCGATACGATTCCCATCATAAAAATCTGTAGATGTTTATGAAAAACGGGAATCAGAAACACAAACCAAAACGAAATAATTTTTTTTTTTCATTTTCTATTAGACATTTTTAGCAGGGATATGCATTAAATGAATTTCAAAGAGAATAACATGTATCGAGAAAATTGTTTTCTTTCGGTTGGCCGTTTATGCCGAGAATGCGGGATAAAAAAATTAACGACGAACCACGTTGAAAAATAAAACGCTGAAACGACCGTGGAAGGTTCAAAAAGTAATCTTGAGCCTTTGCCGCGGCCGTTACGGTGTTTTTTTTAACAGTAAACAATATAAATAAGCTTGGATCATAAATGTTTTTCTATCCACAATGAGCGTCGTAGCTAAGTTGGCATCGTGACGGATTGACGATGCTTGCGGTCCGGGTTCGATCCCTGGCTAATCGACTTTTTTAATCTATTTTTTTTCTTCATTTTATGTTTAAAAAATTTCGAACTTACTGTCGCTTTAGCTATTCCTGCCTGTCCAGGCATTATTTATGATATTTAATTCATATATGTTTAATTTTTAAAAAGACATTGGCTACCGTGGATCGAACCCGCGTCGTCTGCACTCAGAGTCCGCACGCTGATATATCAACCGCGAGGCTCTTGTGACTGCAAACCTGCCTTATGTATACACACTTACCCAACCTTAAAAAAAATCGCTGCATAACAATTGCATATTGTTTTAATGACCCCAAGTATTATTGAAGACAAATGAAATCGATTTTTCCAAATTTCTAAAGTGGTGTTATTCCTTAAAGAAAAGAAATTAATTTTTTGATCGTTGTAAATTTATATCTCCTCTTAAAGACTTTAAGGCGTCTTAGCCGATCGAAAAATGGGTATATTAAAAAAAATAATAAACTCCAAAGTATGGGTCGGAATATTTTCATTTTTTTACACGTCAGAAAGGGCTTTAAGAATAAACTTAATAAATTTCCGTTCAAAATATTAAAAAATGGCGCCCTTATGCACATTGCCGAGGAGACGCTCCGCACGATACGCGCGGTCGTTGTCCCAGCTGATCCCGGTCATGTCACATCTGCAAAAAAATCAGCTCATTCGTGAGTAGTGTCGCTACAATGTAGCGTAGCGGTTTTTTTTCGACCATTAAGGGGGGATTGTCTTTTTTTTTCGCAAAATTTACCGCTTTTTGGGAATTTTTTTGTGACGAAAGTATACAACGGAAAACTTGTGAAACTTGGCATATAGTTTTATTGATCTGTTTACTACATACAAAAAAATTTTTAAACAATTTCATCGAAAAATCCGCCTCCCACCCCCCTCGACGCGCGATGGTCCTTTTTTGATGGTGTGCACGATTTCTCAAAAACTATTCAACCGATTGCCTTCAAATTTGGACAGAATGCTCAGCTGACATCTTTTTATCGTTTGATGAAGCAAAAAAGCAATACGTTTAATAGTTTTTTATTTATAACAAAAAATCGATCAATTTTTTTCGAAAAATCGATACTTCAAGTTCAAAACGTCACCAAATCGTCAATTTTTTTCCCCTTCATCGAACGATAGCTATATGTGTCTAAAGTAAAATGCTTTTTGGGTTTTTGTTGCAGGATGAACGTGAAGGCTGTAATCGTGCACACCATAAAAAAAGGACCATCGCGCGTCGAGGGGGGTGGGAGGCGGATTTTTTGATGAAATTGTTTAAAAATTTTTTTGTATGTAGTAAACAGATCAATAAAACTATATGCCAAGTTGCACAAGTTTTCCGTTGTATACTTTCTTCACAAAAAAATTCCCAAAAAGCGGTAAATTTTGCGAAAAAAAAGACAATCCCCCCTTAAAAAAATTATGGTGAGCCGAAGAAAAAAATTTGTTTTTTTCACCGAAATTATGGCTCACTATAATTTTTGTAATGGTGAAAAAAAACCGTTACGTTACATTGTAGCGTAACTACTCACGATTGAGCTGATTTTTTTTCAGATGTGACATGACCGGGTAACAGCTGGAACAATGACCGCGCGTATCGTGCGGAGGGCCTCCGCGGCAATGTGCATAAATTTTGAACGGAAATGTATTAACGTTATTCTTAAAGCCCTTTTTGACGTTATGTAAAAAAATAAAAATATTCCGGTCCATACTTTTGAGTTTATTATTTTTTTTAATATACCCATTTTTCGATCGGCCAAGGTGGCCAGACCCCTTTAAAGAATCTCGTACGTGTTATTGAAAACTGGCAGAATATTATGAGGCAACTCGTCCACTTCTTTGATGTTCGATATTTTGGACCATCGCTTCTTTGCCTATCTGAGGTCTACACTTTCGAAGTTGGTAACCTCGATATATATGTCTTTTTCCTATAGATGGTATTACCAAAATTAGATACTCACGTCTTTCCATTTCGGAGATATGGTTGTTCTAGATTGTTTGAATCTGTATTTGTATGACTCAAACTGCAGACAATCTGAATACACGTTCTCGAATAAATGAGCTCTCGAATAAATAATCCTTTGGTGTAATAGTTATTCAATTTCGTCATCGGTCGAAGGATAACATTTCGAATAATTTACAGTTCGTTATATTGAGTTTATAATTCTGTCATTTCGAAATCTTTGTCGTTCTATATTTGGCCTTTCAAAGTTTTGACCCACATCCCAATGTGAAATGTGTTGTAAAAAATGCCGAAACACACTTATCCAATGTGAAATGTGTTTTGAAAAAAGTGCCGATCGAGAAAGACTAGTAGTGGTAATAGGCCGGTTCTAATTCTGGGATCTTAGGGGGGAGCGGGGCGGGGGTGGAGCGCGGGGAAGCCTAGCATGCATGGCGGGGCGGGGGGGGGGGGGGGGGGGTCGAGCGCGTAGCGTTATGAGGGGGGATGTCAGGGGTCTCTATGGAGGGGGTAGCCATGTGGTCCGAAGAGCGAGTGGCGGGAAGCCGTTGTCGCCGAGTGTTTTGTGGGGGCTGGGATCATGGTGAGTGAGCGTTGAAAACCCATAAATCTTCTAATCTATTATAGACATACTTTATTTTAGACATACAAATACTTTCGTCGATGCAAGCGGAGTGTTTTTATTTTCTACACTAATTTGTGCGTGTGTGTGTGTGTGTGTACACACCCATATACAACCGTATATGGGTATGGGAAAATTTTAACAATTTGAAGATCACATGAAAGGAGGCACTTCAAAGCCCTTTTATTTATTACATGCAGCTGCGGTGCCTTGGTTTCGTTTTTCCGAAATCCTTGAAATGTTTGTATGCATATCAACTCGAGTCTCGCCGACACTTGAGACAAGTCCTGACAAGCGTGGGTTTTTTTTTGAAAAAAAAAAAAATATAAACTTTAAGAATTTATCATCAAAGACTTTGACCGCAGATGGACCACTCGAGCTGCGCTCTTGAAAAAAAGTTTCAATACGTCGACGTCTCAGTGTCATTCCGAAATATAACGTTAAGATGTTCACATGCGCGAGTATGTACGCAGTGCATCCGGCCAAGCACCCCCTGGACTTGACCAAAAACGAGCTCGAACAGATTCCAAAGGTCTTGCTCTTAAATTATTGGGGAAACTACATTGGTTTATTGTGGGATCGGTTGCCAGAACATCATCGGAAAGACAGTGAAGTGATATCATATCTTCCATGCATGGAGCATTATAATACACCGCAAATGAGAGATCACATTGACGGTCCCCCACCTCAACGTCGGAAGTGTCGAAAATGTCATGAGGGGGGAAATTTTCCACGTACGAGGATTTTCAGACGTGTTTGAACTTGTTTTTCATGATTGGAGAAGTGTAGAGACATGATGGAGGAAAATCCCCAAGTATGGGGATTCTTCTAAACATATTTAAACTTTTTTTTTCACGATTGGAAAAGTGGGGAGAAGTTTGAAAATTTGAGTGGGAGTGTTACGAGGAAGCTTATAATTCCGTGGACTAGGCTGAGACTGCACCATTCCACCGCAACATCAACATCTCTCTAAAAAAGGAACTTTGAAATTGTGGGAAGATGGATCTCTCGAGCATTAACAAAGTCAGCGTGATGGCGGAATTCCTTCCAACGAAGAAGCTGTCAGAACTCTGCGTTCATTCGAATCATCGAATCTCCGACATGAGGGCAGTACAAACCAAGTTTGGGAAACGCTACATCGCGGACATCGCGGATGAGTTCACTGTCTTCTTACCAGCGCGACTTGTGAAGGCCTTCGATGAAGATTTGGAAACGTTCGAGCGAATGCGGCAAGCGGCACGTGATCATCGTCTCTGGATGACATACAAAGGCGGAAAATACAACAGCATAGACTTTTTCCAAGTCTGAGAACACATGGTGGAAAAAGACAAAATTCGTTGGAACACCATCGTCGAACGGCTGTCTGCATCATCGAGAGTATGCTGCAACTGGCGCGTAATAGTCAATTCTACATGCAGTTGTGGAAAATACATCAGCGTCAAGTTCCATCGTCTTGGAGTATGGTGGAAAAGAGCAAATTCGTTGGAGCAGCATCGTTGAGTGGAACAGCCGTCCAGATCACAGTCCTCTCGCCATCGTTTTCGACGTTTTAAGTGTTTGACTATGTAAAAATGTATCTATAAAAACTGTTTTATCGAAATGTATGAGAAGGAGAAATACAAAACAATTTTCATCGTAGAATAAATGAATAATACAAATAGTATATATTTTCATCGACATGTTTTTTATTCATTTAAAAAAATCCCTCGCTCACACAACGCTTCGTATACAGTCAACCAGCTTTTCAGCGATTTTACATTGTCATGGGCGCAGTTGTTTTTCGTGTTGAAGGAATGATGGGGGCATTTAGAGTTTGCGATTTTCGGCAACTTCCGCAGCGATGGACAATCCAGAGTCTCCAAGTCGATCACGTTTGTCGCAGGATCCGTGAATCTTGATAGCCATGCGCATTTCTCGAATCCCTTCGCATAGATAGTGGCTCCTTGGAAGGTGGCTCCTTGGAAGGGGCTCCTTGCAAGGTTTCTCGAATTGTCTTTCTAGCTGCCTCGTATGGTATGCCGCTGTGATCCCATCGTATTCCATGGAAATTTCGTTCCAACCACTTGTTTGTCATTTTGTACTTGGCCGGTAAACAGTCCCATGCAAATGGTGCGTCGAAGGCGAGCGTCAGCGGTTCAGCATCCTTGTCGTGGCGTCTGACGATGGACATCTCCTTCAGGACAAATTCGTTGACGGGTCTCTTGAAGCACTGCACATCGACGATAAGCTCCATGCTGACTGAAGTGGACGTGAATCATCGGCATGATTGTATACCAATTTTTAATGATACGACCTTTTAAAAATACGACCATGGAGGATCATGCAAAGCGCCAACGATTATCAACTAAACATCAATAGTCATTGATAGTCCAAGTATCGCATCTGGAAGGATGGAAGTATTCCATGTACACGCATTTTATATGCATGGGTGCAGGACAAAGCGGTGATGGGTTAATGTGGCGAGAAATTGACTTGAACGCGCGATGGTCTATACTTTAACCCCTGCTCGATGAATTTCGACTACGTGGAAGTGGTTGCGCTTTACGCAAAGTACATAATCTTACAATAAATGTAAATAAGTATGAATCAATACGCGTTGAATATCATTGCCACGGGAGGTAATGAATATGAGGGCTGCGATTAATGTGCAATCAACAGATAATACAAGTCTCGCATGGGTGACAGTCGCAGCTTTGTACCCCAGCTGAACGAAACAGTGACCATGCATCTTCTTACATGTATTATTCAACGGTATTGAATCTATCGAATATTGGATGCCCAGTGACTGTAGGTCAAATTAAAAAAAAAATGCTTCAAAACAATTTATCCATCAATATGTATACCACCAAAGAAGACATTGCTCCGATACGCGAGGCTCAACATAAGAAGACGAAAAACGTATCAATTTGCTACAAGATACCGAGGATAACAATGTATGACATTTCACATAGATCAAGAACCTGTCAAGCCTCGTGAATGCAGGACTAAACAGAGACAGCCATTAAAAATATATATATGCCATCGGTGTGGGAAGTTAACATAATTACTACATCGTTATCTGTGCTTGACAAATCAAACAACAATCCATTATTTCCCAGGTATTTGCATTACTTTAGGTTAAAGGATAAACTGCAATCACATGAGATCGATTGAGGAGCACTAAAGCACTGCCCCATCCGACTAACAAATAATACCAATAAGTGGCTCCAAATAATCAACTCCCGTCGGAAATCACGGCATCCATTCATTGAAAATGCCTATTTGGAGTGTTTTCGACTAATGATAGAGAGAAGATGAGAGTGTGCAGAGACTGATGAGAAGAACGTAGCAGAGGATATGCATTAATATCATGAAGTATTTAGTATTGATAACCACATGTGCTTTTCATATGACGAATCGCTATCATAGTATCAATCACATCACAGCGCTGATTCCATATCATGGTTTGTAGCAGAACTGGAAAAACTAGTGTTGCGGCAAATGTAATCCTCTCCGAAATATAATGTCTCTCAAATGTACTATCGTTCGGATCGAAGGCTCTCGAGTCAGCTGGAAATTCGCACATAAAAACACTCGCGAACAGCGAGGTGTTTGGTTTACCTTTTTTTTGTCTCGACTGGTTCAAGGCTATCCGCGCTCTTGGTACCTTCGACCCTGTTTTTCGGTCGGATTTCGTCAGTCGTGTTAAATTAACCGCCGGATTAGGAACTCGATACTCAATATCATACAGTCCACGAAACCTATCAAATAAATATCTTCTATCTGTCGCTATCAAAACTGCTCTTCCGACTCCAATTATTTCTCCTTCTCTTTCCTCGTTGTTTGCGGATTTCGTCAAAACCAGCTCAAGTCTATCCCGAAACATTTGGTCCTTCGAGCCGGATCTCGACGAAAATCGTAAATTGTTATCTCGGTGGAGATATTCTCATTGGAACAGTTTTGGTGTAACCTCGTTATCCATTCTCGCTTTACGAAAAAAAAACAAGTTCTACATTACAAATTGAGTCTGGATGGTTCTCGAAAACGATTCAAAGTGTGGAATCTCTCGTCCATGTCTAGCCCTGTGCGAGAAAAGTAAGTGTGTGCGTGCGAGTAGCTAGATCGTGAAAAAAAAATGACGGACAGAATCGAGAGTGTGCTCGCGGATCAAGCCGAATTAATCGGACTAATTAGCCGCGGATTATCGAACCTCGAAAAGGTCGAGATTAAAAGACGAACACCCGCGAATGGTTACATGCGAGTAAAGGCTCTCGACTCCAACTGGGAAAAATTGCAGGCCAACCACGTTCTGCTTAAAACTCTAAACTCCGCGGAAAGGGCAAAATTGAGCTATTTTACAAATGAGAAATACGCTCAATGTCAAGAATCATATTTCGACAGCCGAGTGGATATGCTCATCGAGAGTTGGACGCCGAAAACGGCTGCATCCACTCTCTCCCTCGAACCTCAACGAAACACGCTAACGTCGCGCCAGCTTCCAAGAATTAATCTTCCAAAATTCTCGGGATCACCACGTGAGTGGGCCGAATTTAGAGACTTGTTCACATCGATGGTAAGAACGAACACTGAGCTCCAGAGCGTAGAGAAACTTCAATATCTGAAGATGAGTGTTACAGGTGAAGCGTCAATGTTGTTGAGAAATATCCCGATCACGGACGACAACTTTGCGAGAGCTTGGGATAGTCTTGTCTCCAGGTACGAAAACAAACGGAAGCTTATCGATACCTACATCGCTTCTCTTTTCGCCGTCAGTGCAGTGACAAAAGAAACGTCCTCCGCTCTCAAGACTCTCCTAAATGATACAAAGGATGCTCTCGGTGCTCTAAAGGTTCTCGCGACTCCCGCGGAGTCGTGGGATCATATGGTTGTGCACATTACCTCGCAAAAACTTGATCCAGACTCTCTAAAAAATTGGGGACTAAAAATTGGCGCATCAACGGATCCACCCCGGTTTAATGACCTTCAGGAATTTTTGCTCGCTCGGATTGACGCTTTGGAAACGATCGAAGTCCAATCGTCATCGCGAAACCCAAGGCAAATTCCAAAGTCAAAGGGTTTGTTAACGTCAGGAGCAAAAGTTCATCAAGCAAATGTCGATCTCACTGGCGAAAATTCCGCTCAAGAAAGGAGCAAATTTTCTTGGGTCTGTTCTCTCTGCAACGCGGCTCATTACATCTCCGCTTGTCCTGACTATCGCGCAAAGACAAGCGAACAACGACGAGCTTTCCTCATCGAGAAAAATCTGTGTTTTAACTGTTTGGGATCGCATCAAGTGAAAAACTGCAAATCATCGAAGCGATGCCAAACGTGTGCCGGTCATCATCACACAACGATTCATCGAACCACCAGTAACGTCGTTGCAAGTCCACCGGTTGCAGCAACGACCGATCAGCCTTCCGCCTCGACGTCTCTTGTTAATCTTCAGCCGATAATCGCGCACTCGTGCTCCAGTGAAACTCAACTCGAAACGCCGAGTTCGAGAAACCTCCCGCTCTCTCTTCAACCCAAGTATAGGCCCGTGCTACTCGTAACCGCTCTCGTCAAGATCACGTCAAGTAACGGGTGCCAATACGAAGTACGTGCTTTGTTGGATCAAGGTTCGGAAGTTTCGTTTATTTCCGAGTCTCTCGCTCAACGTGTTAATTATCCACGGAGTCGTGTGTCTCTTCCGATAAACGGCATCGGAGGAAATTTATCGACGGTGTGTCGCGGCCGAGTAACGCTAAATATCACGTCGCGAATAAACTCGGAATTCTTTATCTCGGTAAACGCGTACGTTCTGTCAAAGCTCACGTCGTACACTCCGCCGGTACGAATGATCACGTCATCCTGGTCGCATCTTAAAGGACTCTCTCTCGCTGACCCAGGATTCGCGAACGCGCAATCATTTGATCTCGTGCTTGGCGCTGAGATTTACGGCGCGATTCTCGAAGAAGGTTTAAGAAGGGGCGGTCCCGACAGTCCCACCGCTCAAAACACGGCGCTTGGGTGGATATTGTCGGGATCAATCGCGTCCAATCCGAAAAATCACCAGAAAGACGCCTCCGGACTTCAATGCTCCGTCGATCACGAGCTTTTAGATCTTGTTCAGAGCTTTTGGCTGCAAGAAGAAACAAAAGCTTCTCAAAAGGCCCTCCTCTCAAAAGAGGATGCCCAGTGTGAACAGCACTATGCAGAGACGCACTCTCGCTCCCCTGATGGCCGGTACATTGTGCGATTACCATTAAAAAATCTGCCGGAAGAACTTGGGGATTCCAGGCTCTCCGCTCAACTAACGCTATTGCGTCAAGAGAAAAGATTTGCCGGAAACCCAAACCTCAAAGAAGTGTATTTGAAATTTCTCGCCGAGTACGAACAGCTCGGACACATGAAACTTATATCGCCATCTCTCTCTCAGCCGCGTCGCGTATTCTATCTCCCGCATCACGCCGTCTTACGCGAAAGCAGTTCGACGACGAAAACCCGCGTCGTGTTCAACGGATCGTATCGGACGAATCGCGGGATCTCGGTCAACGACCTTCAATGCGTCGGGCCTAAGCTCCCAATCGATCTCGCGGACGTAATTACGCGCTGGCGGTTCTACGAGTATGTTTTTTTTGCGGACATCGAAAAGATGTACCGTCAAATTCGCATGCACCCCGAGGATTGGGATCTGCAGCGAATTTTATGGAGAGGTGATCCCGACCAATCAATTTCATCGTACCGTTTGTGCACGGTAACGTACGGGTTGACAAGCGCCCCCTACCTCGCGCTCCGTACTCTTCGACAACTGTCATCCGACGAAAATCATCGTTTTCCTCGTGCGGCCGGAATTATTCAGAAGGAGATTTACGTGGACGACGTACTCTCGGGAGCACACGAAATTTCGGAAGCGAGGGCAAAATTACGACAAATAAATGAATGTCTCAAGGCGGGTGGCTTCGTCCTTCAGAAATGGGCATCAAATGACGAAGACTTGCTCTCAGAGATATCATCGGAAAATAAAGAAAAATCATCAATCGTCTCTATTGAAGATGAGTCACCACTTCGCATGCTCGGCATTTTGTGGCGTCCGAGATCGGACTGCTTTCTCTTCTCATCGCCGTGTTTCTCGGACTCAGCGCGTGTAACGAAAAGAAGCGTGCTCTCGAAAATCGCGCAACTTTTCGACCCGCTCGGCTGGACAGGATTGCGCCTGCCGTCATCGGCGGAAAAATATTCATGCAAAACCTCTGGAGAGCCGGTCTCGACTGGGACGAGTCGATCCCTGAGTCCCTCGAAAAAAAATGGAGAATTTACGAAGAAAGCCTGAAGGATCTCACTCAAATTTCGGTCCCGCGTTGGTTCGGGCCTCGCCCGGATGGTTCATTTGTCGAGATCCACGGGTTTTCGGATGCATCTCAATCTGCCCTCGGGGCAGTTGTTTATTTGCGCATCGCATCCGACTTTGACGATATTCGCGTGTCTCTCATATCGGCGAAAACAAAAGTGGCTCCACTTAAAAAACTTACGATTCCGCGCCTCGAACTTTCAGCTGCAGTGCTTCTCACCCGTCTAATTTCTCGAGTACATGACGTGTTAAATCTTGCCGACGCCCCCACGTACCTGTGGACCGACTCGACGGTAACAGTCGCGTACATCCATGGAGATGTGCACCGGTGGGCAGAATTCGTGCAAAATCGAGTGACTGCGATCAAGAAACTTGAAAACGCGCGGTGGCAGCACGTCCCGGGTTTAGAAAATCCTGCCGACCTCGCGTCCAGAGGAGTTTCTCCCCAGGAACTAGCGACCGAAAATCTCTGGTGGAAAGGCCCCGCGTGGCTTTCTAACCACTCAACATCCTGGCCATTGACAACTCCAACAATTGACTCAGACGTTGTCCTCGAGGTTCGAAAAAAGCATGCGAATCTCGCCACAACAACCACGGAAATAGAAATCTGGGATCTCGTCAATCGGTTCTCGTCCCTCGAGAAGTTGCTACGCGTGACAGCGTGGTGTTTCCGCGCAGCAGAACGATTTCGAAGTGAAAACTCTACGATTCACGAAAATGCAATCACGCCAGCCGAACTCGACCAAAGTCGCCTTTTTTGGGTAAAACTCATTCAACAGGCGTACTTTATGTCAGAGATTCAAGAGCTCCGCAGAAATTCGCAATTATCGCGGTCAAATCCCCTCTTCCGCCTCATGCCGTTCATTGATAATGCCGGTCTCGTTCGGGTCGGCGGGCGGATTCGAAACTCACTTTACTCCTATGACGAGAAACATCCGCTGATCCTCCCGCGAAATTCTCCCCTAACCACTCTCGTCATCGATCAAGTGCACCGCTCGACTCTTCACGGCGGACCGCAAGTTACTCTCGCAACGCTTCGCCACCGTTACTGGATAGTGGGTGGACGCGTACCGATTCGCGCTTTTATTCACCGCTGCGTCATTTGTGTTCGACATCGCGCTGTCGTTGGTCGGCAGCTTCTGGGACAACTCCCAACCTCTCGTGTCGTTCGCGTACGGCCATTTCTCCACACGGCAGAGGGGCCAAAACGTACAAGGGATATATTGTCGTCTTCGTTTGTCTCTCGTCATCAGCCGTACATCTGGAGATCGTGACTGACTACTCGACCAACGCTTTCCTCGCTGCCCTCAAACGATTCTCAGGTCGTCGCGGAATCTGCGAGACGATCACGAGCGTCTGCGGAACAAATCTCGTCGGAGCGGCTACCGAACTTAAAAATCTTTTCCGTGCCACATCGACGGAGTTCGGTCATCTCGCTAGGGCTCTCGCAACGGATGGAACCTTATGGAAATTTAATCCACCATCAGCGCCGCACTTCGGCGGTAAATGGGAGGCTGCGGTGAAGGCTGTAAAATTCCACCTGAAGCGTGTCATCGGAGACATAGGCCTAACTTACGAGGAATATTCAACCCTGCTGACTCAAATCGAAGCAGTGCTGAATTCTCGGCCCCTCTGCGCGCTCTCGGATGATCCGACAGATCTTTCGGCGCTGACTCCGGGGCATTTTTTAATCGGCTCTGCTCTTAATCCGGTCCCGGAGCCTTCTCTCATCGACTTGCCCAGCTGCAGGTTGTCTCGATGGCAACTCCTTCGTCAAATGCTCGAGCATTTCTGGACGCGCTGGAGCAGCGAATATATCCAGCAATTGCAAGTGGCCACAAAATGGCACCAACAGCAAAAAAATGTAAAAATTGGGGCTCTCGTACTCGTTAAGGACGAGCGTTATTCCCCCTCCAAATGGGCTCTCGGCCGTATCACGGAGGTGCATCCCGGCAGCGACGATCTCGTGCATGTCGTTACCGTCCGCACTCAAACCTCGATTTTCAAACGGCCCATCGTGAAATTATGTTTGTTACCAGTGTCGGCCTAAGACAATTAGCGAAACACATTTAACAAAAACTCGAATATGCGAACCAAGAAATCTGTGTCTAACTGAATCTTAATTTTGTTTTGTTTACAATCTCGTCAAGATTGTCAAGGCGGGCGGAATGTTGCGACCAATGTAATCCTCTCCGAAATATAATGTCTCTCAAATTTACTATCGTTCGGATCGAAGGCTCTCGAGTCAGCTGGAAATTCGCACATAAAAACACTCGCGAACAGCGAGGTGTTTGGTTTACCTTTTTTTTGTCTCGACTGGATCATGGCTATCCGCGCTCTCGGTACCTTCGACCCTGTTTTTCGGTCGGATTTCGTCAGTTGCGTTAAATCAACCGCCGGATTAGGAACTCGATACTCAATATCATACAGTCCACGAAACCTATCAAATAAATATCTTCTATCTGTCGCTATCAAAACTGCTCTTCCGACTCCAGTTATTTCTCCTTCTCTTTCCTCGTTGTTTGCGGATTTCGTCAAAACCAGCTCAAGTCTATCTCGAAACAGCTGTGCATAAAATACACTTTAAAGGAAAATTAATGCTCATCATGAGTTAGTTCTAATACGTTCACGCTATGGCAATAATGATTTATTCCGTCATCATGAACCAATAGAGGTAAAAGTCGAATTACTCAAGATACAATGGCGTATGCCTCACATAATATTAGATGAGATCAATAAATTATCATTACTTCGAACATTGGAGAGTGGGCGATACTTGAATATGAGTTTTCGCTCTTGGGATCTATACGAATGTCCACCGCTTCAAAGCACAACGAAACATTCATGGACCGTAAAAGCTGCCTCCCAACTAGAGAAACCAAAATATGTAATTGGTGCGGCGCAGACTGGTAAAAAAGATAATCTGTGGCAAAGGACATTATATTATTCACCGACTGCAAACTCACAAGTGCTAAACTATATCTCAATTCAGCATTCTTTTCTCAAGAGGACTCGCATTCGGACTTCAAAAAAGTTCGCCATTTTGTTCAATATGGACTCTCGATTTCGTAAATACCATTACGACTGCAATAGTGATCGTTCTTTACTTACCATCACCAAGTCTTAATTTAACGGCCCTCTCACGGTTAATGATTGATCGCATCAGAACGAGCCTATAAAAAATATTACCGTGGATGTGTGAATAGAGTTCGAATGCAAAGAAGATGCACCACCGAATACAACTGCATAGTGTTTTAATCTTACATGATAGCGTTGTTGAATATTGTTCATTGATCAACATTGTCCGCAAAATTGTATAGATAAGCAAAATTCCGAGAGATACGAAGCATCATAGTTGATTCGCAATCGTCATGGTCTAAAGTGGGCCTATGGAAACGATCCAAACAGCGTGACTGAAGGTTTAACAACAGCTGCAGCTGAAGGTTAAACGGAATACGACATGTGTCCAATCGTATATGTTAAATGTCATGAAAAACGAGAATGGCTAGCTGATATACTAAATATGAAAAATGAGCTGTTTGTTGAGCCGTTGAATATAGACTTTGACGATATGGATATCTGAAGTAAATTAGATGGAAGTTCTGCTCTTCGATGTGAAAAGCATACAAACAATTGTGCCTTACAAAATGTATTTAAAATTCTTAATTGGTGGCTGAATCATAAAGATTTGTGCAAATAAAAGAAATGTAACATTATGTACTTTTTACTCTCCTCACCCTATACTTAATTATGCCAGCATCATCTGACATCGAATTGTGCATCTGCATACAATATTACTTTCGAATGTGAATCTCAATTTTTTATATGGAATTTGATTGAAAATAAATTAATATAATCGCCCAATGATGATCGAAGACATTTATCGGTATGCGTTCGATAGATGTTCGTGAGCAGTTTTACTGGAAGTTAGCGAGGCATTCGAAGATTTTCGACAGTCGTTCGTGAAACGTCTTAGAGATTTCCGAAGACATTTATAAGACGCTCGAAGATATTCAAGAGACGTTCGAAAACATTCATAACGCGTTGAAGACATGCATGAGGGTTTCAAAGAGTTTAAAAAGACTTTGTATGACGTTCATGAAACGTTTGAAGATGTTCGTGAGACGTTCAACAGACTTTCCACAACGTTCATAAGACGTTTGAAGACATTCGTGAGAGGTTCGAAGCCATTCATGAGGGGTTCGAAGACGCTTAGGAGAGACTTTCAAAAACATTAAGGAGGGGTTTGTCCGAAGACAATTGAATTGATAAGGCGTGTGAAGACATTCAAGAGACGTTCGAAAACATTCATAAGGCGTTTGAAGACATGCATAAGGGGTTCAAAGAGTTTCAAGAGACTTTCTACGACGCTCATAAGACATTTGAAGATGTTCGTGAGACATTCAAGAGACTTTCGAAAACGTTCATAAGAGGTTTGAAGACATTCATGAGAGGTGCGAAGACCTTTAGAGACTTTCGAAGACATTCAAGCGATCTTTGACGATATTCATATTACGTTTGAAGACATCCATGAGGAGTTCGACGACGTTTTAGAGACTTTAAAAGACATTCACGAGGGGTTTCAAGGCGGTCAAGAAACTTTCGACGACATTCATAATACGTTTGAATATATTCATGAGGGATTCGATGAGGCCTGAGAGACTTTCAAAGACATTCACGAGGGGTTCGAAGACGTTCAAGAGATTTTCGACGGCATTCATAATACATTTGAAGACATCGATGAGGAGTTTGACGACGTGTTAGAGTCTTTCAGATATTCACGAGGGGTTTAAAGACGTTCAAAAGACTGTCAACGATATTCATAATACGTTTGAATACATTCATGTGGGGTTCGAAGACGCTTAGGAGAGACTTTCAAAGACATTCGCGAGAGGTTTAAAGACGTTCAAGATGCTTTTTGAAGACGTTCAGAAATCTTCGACGACATTCATAATACGATCTTCGGCGATATCCATAAACCGAAGACTTTCATGACGTTTGAATTTGGGTCTGTTTGGGTCATATAGTCAGCTCCACTTTTCTTTTTTAATTTTATTTTTTCGGTTTTTTTTTCACTAAATAGTGAGATTTCCATTTTTCTTAAGTCCAGCGAACGACTTTGCGAAGTGCGAAACTCGCGAAAAACCGCCCTTTTCAAAATAACTTATCGGGCACAAAAAAAACCGAAAAAATAAAATTAAAAAAGAAAAGTGAAGCTGACAGTTAAGTATGACCCAAACAGACCCAAACTCAAACGTCATGAAAGTCTTCGGTTTATGGATGTCGCCGAAGATCGTATTATGAATGTCGTCGAAGATTTCTGAACGTCTTCAAAAAGCCTCGTGAACGTCTTCAAACCTCTCGCGAATGTCTTTGAAAGTCTCTCCTAAGCGTCTTCGAACCCCACATGAATGTCTTCAAACTTTTTATGAATGTCGTCGAAAGTCTCTTGATCGTATTCGAAAGTCTCTTGAACGTCTTCAAACCCTTCGTGAATGTCTTTGAAAGTCTCTAAAACATCGTCGAACCCCTCATGAATGTATTCAAACGCATTATGAATGTCATTGAAAGTCTCTTGAACGTTTTTGAACCCCTCGTGAATGTCTTTAAACGTCTCTAACACGTCGTCGAACCTCTCATCGATGTCTTCAAACGCATTATGAATGTCGTCGAAAGTCTCTTGAACGTCTTCGAAAGTCTCTGAAGGTCTTCGCACCTCTCATGAATGTCTTTGTCACGTCCCGAAATATTTTTCTTTTTTGTTTAAATTAATTGATAAGTGCTCTTTGCGACTCTGTGCGGTGTCGCTGGGTTGCTGCATCAGTGCATCCGGTGGGACCGGATGTACCCGATCCGATTCCGCTGATCGAGCATCGCCTGATCCGCGGAGTTCGACCGTGGGACTTCGGGAGCGAACAAGTTTCCGTGGACGTTGCAAAAAACCCCACCGGGCTAATAGCGACCGAGCTAACGTCGGTCCGGTGGCGGTAAGTATGACCAGTTCCGATTTGTCCACGGTTCGCTCCTGGAGTCGGAGAAAACTCCTAGTAACAGCAGTCCTCGCGGCGGTGTAATAAGTCCAGGCTAGCAACCCGGCGGACCCGCACAGAGACGTCAGTCTTTACTAGTAACGTAGTTAGGTAACGACATACTCGCGGCGGTGTAGTAAGACCTGGGTAGCGACCCGGCGGACCCGCATAGAGACAGTGATCGTTACTTTAGGAAACCATATTAATCACCAAAGTTTATTCTAAAAATACTAAATATCTATCGAATCAGTGATAAAGGTGCGGGGCCTACGTTAAAACCCCGATCATCATAGAGGACACATAAGTTGAGTGTACGAGCGAAGGAGAAAGAGAGTGAGTGTCGGACGGGGAAATCGTCCCCGTGTTAAAGCGTGAGAGTGTGTGTGAGAGAGAGAGCAACGCGGGGAAATTGTCCCCGTGTTAGAGAGTGGGAGTGCGCGTGTGACGAGACCGCGGGGGAAATTGTCCCCGCTCAACGCGACCTACTGTAAGTAATATTAATAAACCCTAAAATTATTTAGTTGTTACCCCCAACCTCTTTTGTTCATTATTCGCAACTTTACTTCCGATCGCATCCGAAAACTCCTTTCCCAAGTCCCACTAGCGGAGAGTGCCGGGCCCGTATGGGACGTGCGGCAAAATCCCAAATTTGAACGGGGACCTTCAGAACCCGAATAAACATAATAATAAATCGTCCCTTCTGGACGTAACAAATTGGTGGCAGCGGTGGGATACTCTGCCTGCACCGCGCACGAAGAGACTAGTGGGATTTCGGAAACGCCGTTAATAAATTCAAGGAAATATTACAAAATAAAAAAAATTATAATAATAAAAAATAAATAAATTCAAACCCATCATATTTTGTCTTATCGAATCTGTGATTTGAGCATCGAATTTTCCATCTCCTCCGTAGTATAAAAATTAGTTCAAATGAATACCGGATCTCGGGACAATACCACCGGGGCTGGGGCGGGACAGGATGGTTCACTTAATGAAACCGTAACCCCAGCCGATCTATCGGTAATACTTAGTGGCATCAACCTGACAAATAGACTGGTGTCCATACCCGAGTTTGACGGGACCTCGATACCCCTCGGTGACTATTTGCAAAATATCCAAAATGCAGCCGCGTTTGTACCAGCCAATCAAATAGCCGAATTCGTAACGGGGGTGTTGAGCAGGCTACGGGGCGAGGTGCGCGCTTGCGTACAGGGTCAGAGAATCCGAACGGTTGCAGAATTAACGTCTGCTTTACGCGACGGTTTAACCCACCGACGAAATTTCAACTCTTGCCTGGGTAGACTCTACGGATTGAGACTGAACCAAGGTGAAACACCTCGGAGCCTGTATCTCCGAATTCTCAGGTTAATGAGCCTTGCTCGGACCGCCTGGAGAGAAGAATTGGGAACAGAAACTTCCGAAATGAATGTTGACCCGATAGCGACCCTGGGCCTTGAATCCTTCCGTCAAGCATTACCCTCGCGACTGAATGAACTACTTTACATCGCAAAACCAAAATCCCTCCGAGAAGCGCTTGAAATGGTAGAGGATCTATCCTCGGACTCGCTAGCCGGGGCGGTGGAGCCAAAGAGTGGGGAACGACCGCGAACACCCGTCGGCGACGCCCTTGCGTTAATCGCCAGAACGGAGACAAAACCAAGAGATTCGCGTTCGTCTTCCCTCGGGTCCCGCCCTGAGTCGGGACGGGAGTGGCAAAAAGAACCAGCGCCCCGGTTCAGTAGTCCTGGGAGGTCGGAACATTTTCGACCCTCGGGAATACTGAAGCACCGGGATGATTCGCCGGCTAGATCAAATCGACCAAGATCACCCGACGATCGAGGTGGATGCGAGCGATGCTATTGTTGCTTGCGCGGTTCAGGTTGTGGGTGCTGCCCTTGGAACCAGCGAACCCCTACTCAATATCGCAAAGGCGGTGGCTGTAACCATCGGTACTGCTGTGCCTATACCGGTGGGTGCAATTGCTGTCCTTGGACCGCCACCACCCAAAGATATACCCGCGGCGAACGCTCAACATCATCGCCCGTCGCGGATCAGCGTGGCCCGCGACCCTAGAGTCCCGAGCCTTTAAACTCGAAAGGGGCTCGTCGTCCGGACACGGCGAGCCAGCCCTCCTTTACCACCCACGACAAACGCACAGTAAAATTTCAGGACAGACGTTAACACGGCAATATCCATCATCCGACTCCAAAGACGGGACAAAAGATTCCTCGTCAGAAACCGAGGACGAGGTAGAGTCCCCGGTGGTTAAACTGTCGGCACCGGAGCTCGTTAATGGAGTCCAGAAATTTTATTGTGACTCCGGGTCAAGTTTAAATTTTATCAAACTTCATGCCCTCCGTGATGACGTCAGGTATGACCCCGCGAAATCACGGGAATATGTCGGTCCAACGAACGAAAAGGCGTGGTCGATGGGAACGGTAAAGCTGACAATAAATGATCAACCCCACACCTTTCACGTTGTCAAAGACTTCGTGACAGACAGCAATGGATTGCTAGGTAGACCCTTCATGCGTCGCGAAAAAGCCGAGCTATCATTTCATCATAACGCTCTGGTAATGACAAGTGATCCCATTCGTCCTCGACCGTTTTTAACAAACGATTCGCCGCGAACGATCTCCCCCGCGACGAGTAAAAGGATCTTCACCATCAAGGCTCGGACGCGAAAACCCTTGGCAGTTACCGTAACTAACCCGGACCTTTGTGAGGGTTATTTGCCCCGAATCGAGACCGAACCAGGGTTATACATCGGTAACGCTCTAGTATCTCAAAAGAACGGGATATGTCACGTTCTTGCAATAAATACGTTAACTCGTGACATAGACATCGAGGTCACGCCGCAGGAAATCTTGCCCTTCGAATACTACCAGGCCGGTCCAAGCGAGGACAGTGATTCGTCGTACGACGAATCATTGCCGCCGCCGGATCGGATTGCAGCAGTGTTAGAGGCTTTGCGCCTGGAAGAGTTGAACGACGTCGAACGTTCTCACGTCCGTCGAATTGTGGAAGAAGACCCTATGAGATTCAAATTGCCCGGTGACAAGCTACCCGGTACGAGCCTCATTGCGCACCGGATACCGACGGAAAACGATTTGCCAGTGAACACTAGCCAATACAGATTTCCTTCCATTCATCGAGATGAAGTCGGAACGCAAATAAATAAAAAACTCGAGAATGGAGTAATCGTACCATCGCAGTCCCCGTATAATTCTCCGAAATGGATTGTGCCGAAGAAACCCGACTCTCAAGGCCGGCCGAGGATGCGAATGGTGATAGATTTTAGGAAACTGAATGAAAAAACTATCTCTGACTCCTAGCCACTACCGAATATATTCGATATATTGGACCAGTTGGGCGAGGCTCAGTATTTTTCAACCTTCGATCTGGCGAGTGGTTTTCAGCAAATTCCCATGGATCCGCGCGATAGCGCTAAGACCGCATTCTCGACACCGAACGGCCATTATGAGTACGCTCGTATGCCCGAGGGCTTGAAGAACGCACCCGCGACCTTTCAGCGATTGATGGACAGTGTACTTCGAGGTCTCCAAGGTGCCGAATTATTCGTTTACCTTGACGATATCGTCGTATTCGCTCGATCGTTAGAGGAACATGACGTTAAAGTTCGGCGATTAATGGCTCGGTTGCGGCACGCAAATCTCGTACTTGAACCCGATAAATGTGAATTTCTGAGGAGGGAAGTGTGCTATCTCGGCCACATAATTGGGCGAGATGGTTTACGGCCCGATCCCCGGAAACTTGAGGCTGTAAGGCGCTTCCCGACGCCGAAAACGGCGAAAAATATCCGACAGTTCCTCGGACTCGCGGGATATTACCGGAGATTCATCGAAAATTTCTCCGGTCGCGCCAAGCCGCTGTCCGACCTCTTAAAAAAGGGTAGGCAGTTCGAGTGGGGAAGTGCACAGCGGCGAAGTTTCAGAGATCTACGTAAGGCCCTATGCACGGAACCGATACTTAAATTCCCCGATTTTAATCAACCATTCAAGCTTACCACGGACGCGTCGGATTATGCGGTCGGGGCAGTGTTAAGTCAAGAGCATGATGGCTTTGACTTCCCAGTAGCCTATTTTTCCCGCATACTCCTACCCGCCGAGGTAAACTATGGCACGACAGAGAACGAGTGTCTCGCTATAATCAAGGCTTTGGAGCATTATCAGCCGTATTTATATGGGCGAAAATTTAAACTTGTCTCCGACCACGAGCCACTCAAATGGATTGGGTCTATGAGCGATCCGGGCAAAAGATTAGTACGGTGGAGACTGAGCCTCCAAAATTACGACTACGAGTTTATTTATAAACCCGGAAAGCTGAACATTAATGCAGACGCTCTTTCCCGTAACCCTATCAATCCACTATCATCGGAATCTAGCGAGTCGGAGGAGACCGATCGCCCACCTATGGCACTCCCTATAGATAACAGGAGACCTCGGTTGCACTCCGCTCCGAATGAACCTCGCGCAGGGCAAGGAAATCCGAGACACCCCGACCCTACTGCTCGGAGCCCCGTGGCCTTGCGTACGCGTCAACGAACAGCTGACCCGAACGCGGTACACGCGAGGCCGAACTATGTAGAGTCTTCCGGAACGAGTTCGGGGGAGGAACGGCGGCCGATACAGCGGCTCAATTGCAGCATGCTCCCTGCCCCCCTCCTTCCTTCGAAACGAAGAATTCTTAAACGGCCTGCACAGCTGGCCGATAAGAAACTTTGCCCACCTCCAGTACCCGTAGATGCCAGACCCACTACAAGATCTGTGGGTCATAAAGACGCGATTGTTTCTGTCGATTGCCCTCCTAGCGAAACGGAGGACAGCACATCAGTGGAGGAGATCGTCCCTGATGTAGATCAATCCATTCGCGAAGAGTTGCAGCGCACCTTCGGAAAATTCGACGAGTCGTTGAAACAACTCGAAGAGAAATTTTGCGAGAATCAGGAAAAATCTACTGATCCTGTTGAGATATCCTTGCCCAGACACCTTTCGGATGGCGAGGAGGTCGATGACACAACCCGTGAGGTACTTAATGACCTGGACCCTATCATAGATAGAGACGACCACGTACTTCGCAACCGGCTAAAGGAATTATCCGAGCGGCAGCAACAGCTCACAGAGGAGGAACTCCTCCGAAGAGTTAGCTCTGTAGGGCCCCGTTATTCACGCGGGAGTGAGCGAGACAGCGAAGCAGACGACGAGTGCGAAGAGCGCGGAGCGTCGATTGCAGTCTCGACGCTTCCAGAAGGGGCGGGCAGCAAGCCGCACCCGAGCGCCTTATCCCATCTCTCTCCTCCGGGCGTACGACCGTCATTGCAGCCTCGCGTCGAATTTCATCCGACTAGCCACGAGGCGACTGCGAGGCTGTCGCCCGAGGGGGACCAGGGGAGGTATCCAAAACAAAGTCGCTCGCTAGCAAATGCCCTATCTCCGCGTGGTCAGGCGTTGCCTCACAAAGAGTTAGCCGCTCCCTAATATAATGCCGCGTCGGATGAATCCGACGTATCAATTTCACAATCGAATCCCAATCCCAGTAAAACGAACTCGGAAATTGTTGGGGACCGTGAAAACCTCACGTACCGGAGAGATAATTATGTACATTTCATCTCTGCTGACGGCGAGTTGACTACCCCGATAGGTAAATTATTATCGGATCTGGGATTGCTCGACTCCGAACACATACGGGAGAAAAATTTGGCGGTTGGATAAATTGCGGTGACGCAGTATGGACAACACCGAATTTTTAGTGTCGTAATTAAAGCCCGGTATTATGATGACACAAGTCTCGATAAAGTCCGGGACGGTCTGAAGACTCTTGAACGGGAAATGAGTCGATTGAATGTCAAATCATTCCGCATATCCCGTCATGGCGACTTCACGGACGAACTTGCCCCAGACAAGCTCCTATCACTTATCCATTCTCTTTTCGAGAATAAGGGAATAAGTGTCGCGCTCTGCTATGGGAGGACCCAGGTCCCTCCCCCAGATCGGAGGGAGACAATAATCAAAGAAATGCACTCGAGCCTTATCGGTGGCCATAACGGCGTCACCAAGACCTATAGGCGAATCCGAGAGCGTTTTTCCTGGGCGACCCTCAAAAATGACGTACAGAATTATATCCGTCGGTGCAAAAGCTGTCAGGAGCAGAAACTTGTTCGAGCAAAGACTCGCGAACCGATGCTCCTAACGGACACTCCGGCAGACACCTTTGATAAGGTATCCCTTGATACCGTCGGTCCGTTGCCTATGTCGCCCCACGGGAATAGGCACATACTGACGATGCAGGATAACTTATCAAAGTACTGCCTTGCTGAACCGATTCCCGACTTAAAGGCCACCACCGTTGCAGAGGCAATAGTGCGTCGGCTGTACAACCAATTCGGAGCCCCGCGGGCGATCCTAACCGATCGAGGAAACGCATTCACGAATGGGTTACTGCGGGAAATCTCCAAAATTTACAAGGTTAACCATACAACCACATCTGGTTACCGTCCGCAGACTAACGGTGCGTTGGAACGAAGTCATATCGTTCTAACCGAGTACATCAAGCACTATGCGGATAAATACGATGACTGGGATCGTTTACTACCTTTTGCCGAATTTTCCTACAACACCAGCGTACACGAGGCAACGAATTTCACTCCGCACGAGATCCTGTTCGGAAAAACAGCCCGACAACCGAGTGAATTCCCAACCGAAAATCGGCTGGCCACAAGTGGTTCGTTCATCGTAGAGCTCATAAAAAGACAAAATGAAATTCGAGAGATGGCCGGGGAATCCCTGAACAGAGCTAAAGAACGCTCCAAGCATTACTACGACCGTAAATGCCACCCTTTTGAAGGGAAGGTCGGGGATCAAGCATACGTCTTGAAAGAACCTCGGAAAGGAAAATTTGATGCTCAATATTACGGTCCCTATAAGATAATATCAATTACCGATAGAAATAATGTGGTTCTCGAGACGAAAACTGGCGAGCGATTCGCGAAACACGTCGATAAGGTTAAGTTAGCATACGTGTAGTTAGGTTGCAACTATGTGCCTATCAACAGCAAAATGCTGACTGCGATAATCTGCGTCCTTCTCCTTGCGGGCCGTGGAACGGCCGACTCAACACCGAAGAACCCATACAACAGACTCGAAGATAACGCTGGAGTCTACTAGCTAGAAACACCAACCCAATCTGCCAAACGCACGACTCTACAGCGGATGGAAACCAGAGATCGAACCTTGGGAACGAAGAATCGTTACTCGCTGTGGAGAGAAGAATTCATGCTATAGGCGAGGACCCACAGGAGAGAGAGAGAGAAACAACACCTTCTCACTCTGACCAGCTTCATATATGTTAATAGCTTGGTTCCTTCTCTCCCTCGGATACATCTGGAAAGGCTTATGCTCGCGAAGAAAGAACTCGCGTCCAGCAAGGGAGCGCTCGCTCGAGCGTCCAGTTAACGTTGTATACGAGTCGAGCCGTGAGGAATTTGACACCGAGACTGCCGATAAACGCTTCGAGCCCAGCGAGAGAGGATTCCCCCCCTTCCTCGCCCTGTTCCTCACAAAACATTAACCAGAGCCTCCTTCTACACATTCGGGAGGGGACACAAAAAGGGGGAAGTGGAGGAGTCCGCTTCATCAAGGAGCAGTCGTTAGTCCTCCTTCAATCACCATGGCATCAACGTCAAGACCCGAAGTGACTGAAATGAACGTAGATCGCGTCATCTCGCGCTACGTGCGCCGCGAGGAGTGCCCCGTGTGCGCGCGAGATTTGGGGAAATGTAGCGACCTGTGCGCGTGCATCGTGAATTTTAATATCGCCCGCGCCACAAGCGGACTACCACCGTGGTGCGCGATCTGCGACGAGCCGGACAAAAACGACGGGAAACATTCTTACGAATGCTTCCTCGGTTTCCGACAAAGAATCATGCGATTCGGGTGCAGTGCGGGGGTGGAGCGCCACATCAAACTCGGCACGCGTCTCACCGCTTCCGACGCCGAGTGCGCCCCCCCCCCCCTCGACTCTAACGCTGCCTCCGACGCGGCCCGTCGCCACCCCGGATCCCTCGAAAGTGATCACCGGGGTACAGGCCAACCCGAGCCCGCGTGTCACGCAGCCTGCGACTTCGGGCCGCGACGGCACCCCCCGAACCCAGGTGGTCGATCCCGCCACACGTCACGGGAACGTGACAGCTGGATGGAGAAGGACCGACCCCGGAACGGAAATGCGGCTCGAGAGTGTCGCCATCACCCGCCCCCGCAATCCATGCCCGGTGTGTGGCAAGAAGGAGAAATGCCCGGGAACGGGGGCATGTATGGAGAAATTGATCGAGGAAAGTTTCCGGCGGAAGGGGAAGGTAACGTGCCCCCTTTGCGGGCTCCTGATTCCGGGCCCGAGATTTGCGGCCCACGGAGGGGGTTGCATCACCCGCTGGGAGATGGGCAACAAGCCGGCCATGGGAACGCCGACCGCCGCCAACAGCCGATCGGCCGCGGTCATTCCGTCACAGGCGGGGGCGCGGGTGAATGAACCCCGCCCTCGTAATCCGCCGAGGAATCCCCCACAACCTGGAAGACAGAGCCCGGCGCGCCCCAACCACCATCGGGGACGGGAGGAGCCCAGACCAGCCACCTCGACGTCCAGACAGCAGCGGATGGCAGCATTCGGGGAGCTGGTGCGGACGGCCGCAACCCAACCGGGGATGGAGCAACAGCAGCAGAAGCTCGGAGAACTGGTGACTGCCCTCGCTAGTGTGCTATTACAGGATGACTAGCCGTAAAATATAATCACCGACTATCGACTATATATGTGTGTGTGTGTGTGTTCCTATATATGTATGTGTGTATTTTTTTATATTTTTATTATAAACCGACGAGGACGTCGGTCGCCTGAAGGGGGGGGGGGTGGTCGTCACGTCCCGAAATATTTTTCTTTTGACGTGATAACGTCTTATAATTCGATGGAGCCGGCTGCACGCACGAAAAAGCATGACTCATCGCCGTTACCTCGCTCTGAGGCGTTCCATTTAAGGCTTGAAGTGTAAGCGAGAGCGCGGAACGAGCGACAAAGAGGTACAATCGGCCTCCGCGTTCGGCAGCGTTCGGCAGCGTTCGACATTTGTCTCTCTCCTACTTGAGTGATGGCCTCTGTACACTGCGAGCGACGAGCGACGAGCGATCAGCGATATCCAATGGCAACGTCACTCTCATAGAGCATTTCCGTCATACTCGAGCTCTCATTGGATATCGCTCATCGCTTGTCGCCCATCGCGCGCAGTGTGCAGAAGCCATGAGCGATGCGTCCGCGTGAACAGCTGCTATACAATAATACATGTACATGTTTTCGTCAAGTATGAAGTGCAGTGAAAAGTGAATGTGGTGTGAATTGTTTATAGCAACGATAATTGCGGCGATAAAGGTAATGATTCTTTCGATATTAAATATATGTTCAGTGATATATTGTCGAATATTCGTGCTTTCATCATTAAAATAAATAGCATCGGTCCGCTAGTGCAGCGATTGTAGGTTATGCTATAATTGACAAAACTATAACAATAAGTTAACAGAACTATTTCACGATGAGTAAAAATCAATTGCTTTACTATTCGATCGAAATAATTATCGAGCGTAGCTATCATTTCAAAAAATTAAAACATAAATGTTAAATCTTCCACATATCATAACAACGTGTCTGAAATGACAGGTTGGACCAGCCAGCCGTCAAAGGGAACAATTTTCTCCTATATCAAACACATTGCGGCGGGCTTTTTAAAAGCTAGAGTTACAAAAATTTTAATGATGTTTCCAATTTTTAAATTTTAAATTTAAGATTTATGAACAATAATTTAATCACAGTTTATTCTTATAATAAATTATTCAAAATTATTACTTTTTTACAACAAATTACAATTAAATTTGCAAAAATAATTAAGTAACTAATTGAACAACAATTTTATTCAGTTCACTTGCTGAAAGAAATAATGTCAATACAAAATTTATTATTATAAAATAATAAAATCAAAAATTAAATTTTAACAGTCGAGTAGAAATTTAAACAATAAATTTTATTCAAGTTTTTTGTAAATTTAAAATGATTTTCTGAACGAAGAATTTTATGAAAAAATAAAAGTTGTAAAACAATTGCTCAAACACATTCATACTTGTAAAAAATATGTACATTGTAAAAAAAAATAAATAAAAATTGACATAATTGTATTTATGCGTACAAATAAATGTAACTTGATCAATTCAATTGTGATTTCCATTTACCTCCTTCTCTATATCCATACAAAATATCTATCAAACAAACAAAATTAAAATTTTCTTTTGAAAAATGAAACCTTTCCATCAGTATTTTCTTATGACGTTGTCACGTTCAACTATCGTCAGTAAACCGACTTTACAGGCAACCGATTTTTTTTGTTTAAATTAATTGATAAGTGCTCTTTGCGACTCTGTGCGGTGTCGCTGGGTTGCTGCATCAGTGCATCCGGTGGGACCGGATGTACCCGATCCGATTCCGCTGATCGAGCATCGCCTGATCCGCGGAGTTCGACCGTGGGACTTCGGGAGCGAACAAGTTTCCGTGGACGTTGCAAAAAACCCCACCGGGCTAATAGCGACCGAGCTAACGTCGGTCCGGTGGCGGTAAGTATGACCAGTTCCGATTTGTCCACGGTTCGCTCCTGGAGTCGGAGAAAACTCCTAGTAACATCAGTCCTCGCGGCGGTGTAATAAGTCCAGGCTAGCAACCCGGCGGACCCGCACAGAGACGTCAGTCTTTACTAGTAACGTAGTTAGGTAACGACATACTCGCGGCGGTGTAGTAAGACCTGGGTAGCGACCCGGCGGACCCGCATAGAGACAGTGATCGTTACTTTAGGAAACCATATTAATCACCAAAGTTTATTCTAAAAATACTAAATATCTATCGAATCAGTGATAAAGGTGCGGGGCCTACGTTAAAACCCCGATCAACATAGAGGACACATAAGTTGAGTGTACGAGCGAAGGAGAAAGAGAGTGAGTGTCGGACGGGGAAATCGTCCCCGTGTTAAAGCGTGAGAGTGTGTGTGAGAGAGAGAGCAACGCGGGGAAATTGTCCCCGTGTTAGAGAGTGGGAGTGCGCGTGTGACGAGACCGCGGGGGAAATTGTCCCCGCTCAACGCGACCTACTGTAAGTAATATTAATAAACCCTAAAATTATTTAGTTGTTACCCCCAACCTCTTTTGTTCATTATTCGCAACTTTACTTCCGATCGCATCCGAAAACTCCTTTCCCAAGTCCCACTAGCGGAGAGTGCCGGGCCCGTATGGGACGTGCGGCAAAATCCCAAATTTGAACGGGGACCTTCAGAACCCGAATAAACATAATAATAAATCGTCCCTTCTGGACGTAACATCTTCAAACGTCTCTTAAGCGTCTTCGAACCCCTCATGAATGTCTTCAAACGTATTATGAATGCTGTCGAAAGTCTCTTGAACGTCTTCGAACCCCTCGTGAATGTCTTTGAAAGTCTCTCAAGCGTCTACGAACCCCTCATGAATGTATTCAAACGTATTATGAATGTCGTCGAAAGTTTCTTGACCGCCTTGAAACCCCTCGTGAATGTCTTTTGAAGTCTCTAAAACGTCGTCGAACCCCTCATCGATGTCTTCAAACGTAATATGAATATTGTCAAAGATCTCTTGAATGTCTTCGAAAGTCTCTAAAGGTCTTCGCACCTCTCATGAATGTCTTCAAACGTCTTATGAACGTTTTCGAAAGTCTCTTGAATGTCTCACGAACATCTTCAAATGTCTTATGAACGTCGTAGAAAGTCTCTTGAAACTCTTTGAACCCTCATGCATGTCTTCAAATGCCTTATGAATGTTTTCGAACGTCTCTTGAACATCTTCAAACGTCTTATATACGTCTTCGGACAAACCCCTCGTGAATGTCTTTGAAAGTCTCTCCTAAGCGTCTTCGAACCCCTCATGAATGTCTTCAAACGTATCACGAATGTCGTCAAAAGTTTCTTGAACGAATTGGATAGTTTCTTGAACGTCTTCAAACCCCTCGTGAATGTCTTTGAAAATCTTTTAAACGTCTTCGAACCCCTCATCGATGTCTTCAAACATATTATGAATATCGTCACAAATCTCTTGAACGTCTTCGAACCTCTCATGAATGTCTTCAAACGTCTTATGAACGTTGTCGAAAGTCTCTTGAACGTCTCACGAACATCTTCAAACGTTTCATGAACGTCATAGAAAATCTTTTTAAACTCTTTGAACCCCTCATGCATGTCTTCAACGTGTTATGAATGTTTTCGAACGTCTCTTGAATATCTTCGAACGTCTTATGAATGTCTTCCGAAGTCTCTAAGACGTTTCACGAACGACTGTCGAAAATCCTCGAATGCCTCGCAAACTTCCAACAAACTGCTCACGAACATCTATCGAACGTATACCGATGAATGTCTTCGATCATCATTGGGCGATTATATTAATTTATTTTCAATCAAATTCCATACAAAAATTGAGATTTACATTCGAAAGTAATATTGTATGCAGATGCACAATTCGATGTCAGATGATGTTGGCATAATTAAGTATGGGGTGAGGACAGTAAAAAGTACAGAATGTTACATTTCTTTTATTTGCACGAATCTTTATGATTCAGCCACCAATTAAAGATTTTAAACACATTTCGTAAGGCACAATTGTTTGTATGCTTTTCACATTGTAGAGTAGAACTTCCATCTAATTTACTTCAGATATCCATATCGTCAAAGTCTATATTCAACGGCTCAACAAACAGCTCATTTTTCATATTTAGTATATCAGCTAGTCATTCTCGTTTTTCATGACCTTTAACATATACGATTGGACACATGTCGTATTCCGTTTAACCTTCAGCTGCAGCTGTTATTAAACCTTCGGTCACGCTGTTTGGAAGGTTTCCATAGGCCCACTTTAGACCATGACGATTGCGAATCAACCATGATGCTTCGTATCTCTCGGAATTTTGCTGATCTATACAATTTTGCGGACAATGTCGATCAATGGACAATACTCAACAACGCTATCATGTAAGATTAAAACAATATGCAGTTGTATTCGGTGGTGAATCTTCTTTGCATTCGAACTCTATTCACACATCCACGGTAGTATTTTTGATAGGCTCATTCTAATGCGATCAATCATTAACCGTGAGAGGGCGGCTAAATTAAGACTTGGTGATGGTAAGTAAAGAACGATCACTATTGCAGTCGTAATGGTATTTACGAAATCGAGAGACCATATTGAACAAAATGGCGAACCTTTTTTGAAGTCCGAATGCAAGTCCTCTTGAGAAAAGAATGCTGAATTGAGATATAGTTTAGCACTTGTGAGTTTGCAGTCGGTGAATAATATAATGTCCTTTGCCATAGATTATATTTTTTACCAGTCTACGCCGCACCAATTACATATTTTGGTTTCTGTAGTTGGGAGGCAGCTTTTACGGTCCATGAATGTTTCGTTGTGCTTTGAAGCGGTGGACATTCGTGTAGATCCCAAGAGCCAAAACTCATATTCAAGTATCGCCCACTCTCCATTGTTCGAAGTAATGATAATTTATTGATCTCATCTAATATTATGTGAGGCATACGCCATTGTATCTTGAGTAATTCAACTTTTACCTCTATTGGTTCATGATGACGGAATAAATAATTATTGCCATAGCGTGAACATATTAGAACTAACTCATGATGAGCATTAATTTTCCTTTAAAGTGTATTTTATGCACAGCACTAGTTTTTCCAGTTCTGCCACAAACCATGATATGGAATCAGCGCTGCGATGTGATTGATACTATGATAGCGATTCGTCATACGAAAAGCACATGTGGTTATCAATACTAAATACTTCATGATATTGATGCATATCCTCTGCTACGTTCTTCTCGTCAGTCTTTGCACACTCTCATCTCCTCTCTATCATTAGTCAAAAACACTCCAAATAGGCATTTTCAATGAATGGATGCCGTGATTTCCGACTGGAGTTGATGATTTGGAGCCACTTATTGGTATTATTTGTTAGTCGGATGGGGCAGTGCTTCAGTGCTCCACAATCGATCTCATGTGATTGCAGTTTATCCTTTAACCTAAAGTAATGCAGATACCTGGGAAATAATGGATTGTTGTTTGATTTGTCAAGCACAGATAGCGATATAGTAATTATGTTAACTTCCCACACCGATGGCATATATATATTTTTAATGGCTGTCTCTGTTTAGTCCTGCGTTCACGAGGCTTGACAGGTTCTTGATCTATGTGAAATGTCATACATTGTTATCCTCGGTATCTTGTAGCAAATTGATACTTTTTTCGTCTTCTTATGTTGAGCCTCGCGTATCGGAGCAATGTCTTCTTTGGTGGTATACATATTGATGGATAAATCGTTTTGAAGCACTTTTTTTTTTAATTTGACCTACAGTCACTGGGCATCCAATATTCGATAGATTCAATACCGTTGAATAATACATGTAAGAAGATGCATGGTCACTGTTTCGTTTAGCTGGGGTATAAAGCTGCGACTGTCACCCATGCGAAACGTGTATTATCTCTTGATTGCACATTAATCGCAGCCCTCATATTCATTACCTCCCGTGGCGATGATATTCAACGCGTATTGATTCATACTTATTTACATTTATTGTAAGATTATGTACTTTGCGTAAAGCTCAACCACTTCCACGTAGTCGAAATTCATCGAGCAGGGGTTAAAGTATAGACCATCACGCGTTCAAGTCGGTTTCTCGCCACATTAACCCATCACCGCTGTGTCCTGCACCCATGCATATAAAATGCCTGTACATGGAATACTTCAATCCTTCCAGATGCGATACTTGGACTATCAATGACTATTGATGTTTAGTTGATAATCGTTGGCGCTTTGCACGATCTTCCATGATCGTATTTTTAAAAGGTCGTATCGTTAAAAATTGGTATAAAATCATGCCGATGATGGCAGGGTGTCAACTCTGCACCGTGCAACTCGCCCCTGTGTCAAGTCGCCCCGTTCAATCTGCCGCCTGTTCAACTTGCCCCACGGGCAACTCGCCCCAGACCCAAGTGGACACTGTAGCAGCCCGCCATTTCCCCGACGCTCGCGTATCCCGACTCCTCAGATTCGGGCCGGGCATTTTTTGCTGCTGTGTGAACTCGCACGGTGTCTCAACTCGCCACGCGTAGTGTGCTCAACTTACGTTTCCATACCCGGGAACGAGAAATATACAAGCAAAATGTTTTCACATGTACCGACTTCCGGCTCTGTCAGTTCTCTAGTTTATCGACTGATTTTGAATGGAAATTTCACGAGCGGTATTTTGTTATAGCTTTATTCTTTAATAATGCCACGAACATGTATGTAGTCGCCTAAAATTTTAATTCTTCCATAATTCGCGGAAAAAAGCGTCATTTTTGAGTACTTGAGAATAACGATAAGCAATACTAAGAGAACTGAAAACTCATATAATAATCGTGTGAAAGAAAAACTGTACAGTTGGACAGATTGTCGTTGCCGTCGAGAGGAGGATTTTCGTTGCCGTTGAAGAGGATGTTTAATTTTGTTCTGAATTTCATTTCTTGTGGCTCTTGATTTATTCTTAAAAATCATTATCTTAAAACATCATATGCATTTACAAGAAATTAATATCATGAAAAGATTCCTTTCATTACAGATTGATACGTCCACATTATTATTATCCATGTTGTTCATATACTTAATGCCAAAGAACAGTGCATGTCGGATATATTTATTATTCATTAATGTGTCACATATCGTCTACTATGTACGAAAAAATTGAATCATCGTATAACATGAATACGCTGTGTTGAAAAGCGCAGAATCATTAAGGGGGGGGTAAGGATAATTTGCTATAAAAAAAGCATATATTCGATATTCTTTGTTGACGACACTGTTTATATATATTCATTTATATAATTAGTATAAAATAAAAGGACATTTGAAGAGTATTCTGTGAAATTTTCGTTAATAATTGTGCAGAAATGAGCCAGTGACAGCAAATCTTCTCAGACGCCACAAAAAAAAAGTTACATTGCGGTGAACTGCATAACTCACCACTGGATCATCCGAAAAAAAAATCCCAGAAGATTGTATTAGTTCATAAGTTTCTTGAGGTAACGCTGTCGAGTTTTTATTTTTATTTTTTTTGTTTTCAATTTTTAGTCACACCTAGAAGACAAAATAGCGAATTAAAATGATGAAAACAAAAACTCGACAGCGTTACCTCAAGAAACTTATTGACTAATACAATCTTCTTGGATTTTTTTTCTCGGATAAACCAATGATGAGTTATGCAGTTCACTGCAATTTTTTGGAGGTGTCTGCAAAGATGTGCTGTCAATGGCTCCTTTCCGCATAATTGGTAATGACAATTTTACAGAATATTCTTCAAATGTCCTTTTATTATATGCTTCTTACACAAATAAATATATATGAACTGTGTCGTAAAAAAAATATCCTAAATATGCTTTTTTCATAGCGAAATAACCTTACCCCCCCCCCCCCCCCCTTAATGATTCTGCGCTTTTCAACACAGCGTATTCATGTTATACGATGATTCAATTTTTTCTTACATAGTAGACGATATGTGACACATTAAGGGGTAAGGCCACTGTAAATTTTTTGAAAAATCGATTTTTTTTATTGGCTTAAAAAATAGTTTATACCCTCTAGTTTAAAAATAGTTTAAATCCTTTTAACTTCTTTTTTAAATTTTTTCCAATAAAAAACTATTCGCAAAACTTTAAACGCGTTTTTCTCGAAACATGGTTTTTCAAAATGGCACGCAGCATAACTCGAACAATTTTCATTTTTTTTACTTGAAATTTTAACCAGATGTGAACATTTACATTATCTTGAGAATGTCGATCGGAATTTTCAAGAACTTTATTTATTGATTTTTTATTAACAAAAAACTTGCCGTTTTTTTCGTCAAAAATCAATTTTTTTTTCAAACGCACGCCAAATCCACAAAAATTGATACTTTTTAAAATCCGATCGACATTCTCTAGCTATAGCCCTCTAGATTAATGGTTTTTTTTTTTGTTCTAGATTCAAAAGTGCACCAGTGGTGTTGCGTGCCGCGGAGCCCTGGAAGCAAAACATGTCCCGGGAAGATAGCTGTGGAACCGCCATTTTGTTTTTTTTTTTACTGTAAAAAAAATTTATAATAAAGTTTAATGTATGCCCGATAATACCATTAAAAGTTTTTTTTTAAATACCTTCAATTTCGGGAGCAAAAAATTAGTGAAAAAACCTTTTTTTTTGGGCCGTTACAGTGGCCTTACCCTTTAATGAATAATAAATATATCCGACATGCACTGTTCTTTGGCATTAAGTATATGAACAACATGGATAATAATAATGTGGACGTATCAATCTGTAATGAAAGGAATCTTTTCATGATATTAATTTCTTGTAAATGCATATGATGTTTTAAGATAATGATTTTTAAGAATAAATCAAGAGCCACAAGAAATGAAATTCAGAACAAAATTAAACATCCTCTTCAACGGCAACGAAAATCTGTCCAACTGTACGAGGCCACCAGTTTTTCTTTCACACGATTATTATATGAGTTTTCAGTTCTCTTAGTATTGCTTATCGTTATTCTCAAGTACTCAAAAATGACGCTTTTTTCCGTGATTTATGGAAGAATTAAAATTTTAGGAGACTACATATATGTTCGTGGCATTATTAAAGAATAAAGCTATAACAAAATACCGCTGGTGAAATTTCCATTCAAAATCAGTCGATAAACTAGAGAACTGACAGAGCGGGTAGTCGGTACATGTGAAAACATTTTGCTTGTATATTTCTCGTTCCCGGGTATGGAAACGTAAGTTAAGCACACTACGCGTGGCGAGTTGAGACACCGTGCGAGTTCACACAGCAGCAAAAAATGCCCGGCCCGAATCTGAGGAGTGGGGATACGCGAGCGTCGGAGAAATGGCGGGCTGCTACGGTGTCCACTTGGGTCTGGGGCGAGTTGCCCGCGGGGCAAGTTGAACAGGCGGCAAGTTGAACGGGGCGACTTGACACAGGGGCGAGTTGCACGGTGCAGAGTTGACACCCTGCCCCGATGATTCGCGTCCACTTCAGTCAGCATGGAGCTTATCGTCGATGTGCAGGGCTTCAAGAGACCCGTCAACGAATTTGTCCTGAAGGAGATGTCCATCGTCAGACTCCACGACAAGGATGCTGAACCGCTGACGCTCGCCTTCGGCGCACCATTTGCATGGGACTCTTTACCGGCCAAGTACAAAATGACAAACAAGTGGTTGGAACGAAATTTCCATGGAATACGATGGGATCACAGCGGCATACCATACGAGGCAGCTAGAAAGACAATTCGAGAAATCTTGTAAAGAGCCCCCACCATCTATGCGAAGGGATTCGAGAAATGCGCATGGCTATCAAGATTCACGGATCCTGCGACAAACGTGATCGACTTGGAGACTCTGAACTGTCCATCGCTGCAGAAGTTGCCGAAAATCACAAACTCCAAATGCCCCCATCATTCCTTCAACACGAAACACAACTGCGCCCATGATAATGTAAAATCGCTGAAAAGCTGGTTGACTGTATACGAAGCGTTGTGTGAGCGAGGGATTTTTTTAAATGAATAAAAAACATTTCGATGAAAATATATACTATTTGTATTATTTATTTATTCTACGATGAAAATTGTTTTGTATTTCTCCTTCTCATACATTTCGATAAAACAGTTTTTATAAATACATTTTTACATAGTCAAACACTTAAAACGTCGAAAACGATGGTGAGAGGACTGTGATCTGGACAGCTGTTCCACTCAACGATGCTGCTCCAACGAATTTGCTCTTTTCCACCATACTCCAAGACGATGGAACTTGACGCTGATGTATTTTCCACAACTGCATGTAGAATTGACTATTACGCGCCAGTTGCAGCATACTCTCGATGATGCAGACAGCCGTTCGACGATGGTGTTCCAACGAATTTTGTCTTTTTCCACCATGTGTTCTCAGACTTGGAAAAAGTCTATGCTGTTGTATTTTCCACCTTTGTATGTCATCCAGAGACGATGATCACGTGCCGCTTGCCGCATTCGCTCGAACGTTTCCAAATCTTCATCGAAGGCCTTCACAAGTCGCGCTGGTAAGAAGACAGTGAACTCATCCGCGATGTCCGCGATGTAGCGTTTCCCAAACTTGGTTTGTACTGCCCTCATGTCGGAGATTCGATGATCCGAGTGAACGCGGAGTTCTGACAGCTTCTTCGTTGAGGGAATTCCGCCATCACGCTCACTTTGTTTATACTCGAGAGATCCATCTTCCCACAATTTCAAAGTTCCTTTTTTGGAGAGATGTTGATGTTGCGGTGGAATGGTGCAGTCTGAGCTTAGTCCACGAAATTATAAGCTTCCTCGTAACACTCCTACTCAAATTTTCAAACTTCTTCCCACTTTTCCAATCTAAAAAAAAAACAAGTTTAAACACGTTTAGAAGAATCCCCATACGTGGAGATTTTCCTCCATCACGTCTCTACACTTCTCCAATCATGAAAAACAAGTTCAAACACGTCTGAAAATCCTCGTACGTGGAGAATTTCCCCCCTCATGACATTTTTGACACTCCCGACGTTGAGGTGGGGGACCGTCAATGTGATCTCTCATTTACGGTGTATTATAATGCTCCATGCATGGAAGATATGATATCACTTCACTGTTTTTCCGATGATGTTCTGGCAACCGATCCCACAATAAACCAATGTAGTTTCCCCAATAATTTAAGAGCAAGACCTTTGGAATCTGCTCGAGCTCGTTTTTGGTCAAGTCCAGGGGGTGCTTGGCCGGATGCACTGCGTACATACTCGCACATGTGAATATCTTAACGTTATATTTCGGAATGACACTGAGACGTCGACGTATTGAAACTTTCTTTCAAGAGCATAGCTCGAGTGGTCCATCTGCGGTCAAAGTCTTTGATGATAAATTCCTAAAGTTCATAGTTTTTTACAAGAAAAAACCCCCAGACTTGTCAGGACCTGTCTCAAGTGTCCTCGAGACTCGAGTTGATATGCATACAAACATTTCAAGGATTTCGGAAAAACGAAACCACGGCACCGCAGCTGCATGTAATAAATAAAATGGCTTTCAAGTGCCTCCTTTCATGTGATCTTCAAATTGTTGAAATTTTCCCATACCCATATACGGTTGTATATGGGTGTACACACACACACACACACACACACCCACAACTTAGTGTAGAAAATAAAAACACTCTGCTTGCATCGACGAAAATATTTGTATGTATAAAATAAAGTATGTCTATAATAAATTAGAAGATTTATGGATTTTCAACGCTCACTCACCATGATCCCAGCCCCCACAAAACACTCGGCGACAGCGGCTTCCCGCCACCCGCTCTTCCATAGAAACCCCTGACATCGCCCCTCTTAACGTCACGCGCTCGACCCCTCCCCCCACCGCCATGCATGCTAGACTTCCCCGCGCTCGACCCCCGCCCCGCTCCCCCCTGAGATCCCTGAGTTACAACCGGCCTATTACCACTACTAAGGCTCAAAGTTCTCTTCGAGCCATTCTCGATCGTTTCGGCACTATTCTTCAATAATTTTTTAAATTAATTTTCTAAGGGGAGAAGTAAAAACTCATTTACGTATTGGGGGAAACATTAATTTTTTTGTCATATTTTTCAATACTGTTTGTACCAAAATTTCCGGTCCGGCGGGGCGAACCACTGCGGGTTCGGTTGCGTCGACGATACCCGCGGCGTCCTTGCTGCGGCCGCTCCCCTCGCTCGTGCCGCTGTTCTTTCGATTGCCTGCCCTCCCACACGGAATTAAAATTTATGTAAAAATATATTTTTCGATATATTAAAAATGGATGTAAAATATATTTCAGATATATATTATGCATCTTAGATATAGATTAGATATATGCAATATATACGGGAAATGCATTAAAAATATATTCGCGATATCAAAGTTTTCGGCGAAAATAGATCTTCAGAATGTATATAAAAATGTATATGTTGGATAGGCGGTTACGTATATTCGAATTATATTGAAAATATACTTAAAGTGTACTCAAATTACCCTCAAATTATACTACAAATGTATTTTAACTGTATTCGACTTATAATTGAAGTATACTTTAAATGTATTTAAACTACATCTAAAATATACACGATATATGTTCATACCCCGTTTAAAAAATACTTGAAATATGTTCATACTACATTTTAAATATTATTGAAATATATTCAACGTGCATTTAATATATACTTGAAATATATTTAATCTATACTTATAATATTCTTAAAAATTTTGTTATGACGTTATTTACATCATTGCACCCTTTGACGATTGCACCCCACTGAGCTAGTTCTACTTGTTAAATTAACTTTCGTATCGTCTGCATATGGTACAATACACAATGTTAGTTTATTGAGAAATGTGTGGATTTACAAGAGTAACTAACATTATCGGATCAATTACTTAATTGCGTTCGCATAGAGAGCGATAATCGAATAGAATTACGAGATTACATAACCTTCAATTTTTTGTCCGATCATTTATTCCGGCTAGTGCGGCTAGGTCTTCGCGAGATACTTACCCAAAAATATAATTCGCATATCCAACTTTTCGAACCAATTGTGTGTGTGTGTGTGTGTGTGTGTGTGTGTGTGTGTGTGTGTGTGTGTGTGTGTGTGTGTGTGTGTGTGTGTGTGCGTGTGTGTGTGTGTGTGTGTTTAAATGTATATAAACACTGAAGTAATCGAAAGTGTACCATTAATGAGCATTTTATATGATTCAAACGGATCTTGAGACTATTCATGGTATACTAGTCAATATATACATATAAATATATAGTAATATATGTTCAGATATACATATAGCATACCTTAAATATATTCGGATATCCTATTAAAAATATATAAAGCGTACGTTAGTCGTGCAATTTCAATATATTTTATATGCATCTTGAATGTATCTTTTTTTAGATGTCAGCATACATTCTCCGTTATGTTCCCGAGTATATTAAACATATATTCAGTATACATATCTAATATATTTAATGTACATTTTAGAAGCTATTTATATTTATATATCGCCTAGGTTTGCAATCATATCCAAAATTATACTTGACATATCCAACTTTTCGTACAAAATGTATTTAATATATGTTTTATGTATCTTTCGATAAATTTTTTATATATTCTGTTTCCATGTGCGCTTCTCGCGCCCTTGGGCTCCCTCTTGTGTCTCTTGCCGCTGCGGCTGCTACTGACGACCACTTTTCTTTTTGTTGCGACGCCAAAATTTCTTCTTTGTAACTGTAAAAAATAAATGATAAAATGTACAAATAAAATACACTACTCACACAAATTAAGGAATATTTAAAAAATTCCAAATTTTTGGCTGATTTTCAACAAGGGATAACTCGGAGAAAAATGGTCGTACAAAAAATTTAAAAAAAAGGAAATTATAGCTTCAAGTATCTAGTTTTCAGATCTGGACTGTAAAATTTGTTAGCGTGGGCGGTTTTCTTGTAATCAACCGAAAACCAACGAAATTTTTTTTCCAAATTTTTGCTCGTCTTTAAAATGGTCAGTCGACTTCAAATAATTTTTTTTATTATATGACTATAAAAGTCTTTTAGACAATTTAATCAGCTTTAATTCGCTCTTTTAAGGAGCTCCGTGCGATGATTTGGCGCGGAGTAATCGTCGATCAAAGCAAAAAAGTCCATTTTAACTTTGACAATCAATTACTCGAGAACTAATGATCGTACAGAAAATAAAATGTTTTATCAACAGCCCCTAATTGCATTTCATAGAGCATGTTTTGTAGTTTCCAAAACCCTACCTTTATTTTCTGTACGATCGTTAGGTCTTGAGTAATTGATTGTCAAAGTTAAAATGGACTTTTTTGCTTTGATCGACGATTCCTCCGCTCCTAATCATCGTACGGAGCTCGTTAAAAGGTCAAATTAAAGCTAATTAAATTGTCTAAAAGACTTTTATAGTCGTATGATAAAAAAAATTATTTGAAGTCGATAGACCAATTTATAGACGAGCAAAAATTTGGAAAAAAATTTTGTTGGTTTTCGGATGATTATGAGAAAACCACCCACGCTAAAAAAATTTACAGTCCAGATCTGAAAACTAGATACTTGAAGCTATAATTTCCTTTTTTATTTTCTGTACGACCATTTTTCTTCGAGTTATCCCTTGTTGAAAATCAGCTAAAAATTCGGAATTTTTTAAATATCCCTTAATTTGTGTGAGTATTGTATTTTATTTATACATTTTATTATTTATTTTTTACAGTTACAAAGAAGAAATTTTGGCGCCGCAATAAAAAGAAAAGTGGTCGTCAGCAGCAGCCGCAGCGGCAAGAGGCACCCGAGGGAGCCCAAGGGCGCGAGAAGGGCAGGCCATCGAAAGAACAGCGGCACGACTGAGGGGAGCGGCCGCGGCAAGGATGCCGCGGGTATCGTCGACGCGACTGAACACGCCGTCGTTCGCCCCGCCGGACGCATGTTGAAGTTGCTCAAAACAAGCAGGCGTTTCAAATTTTGGTGCAAACAATATTAGAAAATATGACAAAAAAATTAATGTTTCCCCCAATACAGAAATGAGTTTTTACTTTTCCCCTTAGAAAATTAATTTAAAAAATTGTTGAAGAAAAGTGCCGAAACGATCGAGAAAGGCTCGAAGAGAACTTTGAGTCTTTCTCGATCGGCATTTTTTTCAAAACATATTTCACATTGGATAAGTGTGTTTCGGCATTTTTTTCAACACATTTCACATTGGCATGGGGGTCAAAGCTTTGAAAGGCCAAATATAGAACGACAAAGATTTCGAAATGATAGAATTATAAACTCAAAGTAACAAACTGTAAATTATTCAAAATTTTATCCTTCGGCCGATGACGAAATTGAATAACTATTACACCAAAGGATTATTTATTCGAGAGCTCATTTATTCGAGAACGTGTATTCAGATTGTCTGCAGTTTGAGTCATACAAATACAGATTCTAACAATCTAGGACATCCATATCTCCGAAATGGAAAGATGTGAGTATCTAATATTGGTAATACCATCTATAGCAAAAGACATATATATCGAGGATACAAACTTCGAATGTATAGATCTCAGATAGGCCAACGAGCGATGGTCCAAAATAGCGAACACTTAAATAGCGAACATCAAAGAAGTGGACGAGTTGCTTCATAATTTTCTGCCGGTTTTCGCTAACACGTACGAGATTCTTTAAAGGAGTCTGGCCACCTTGGCCGATCGAAAAATGGGCATATTAAAAAAAATAATAATGAACCCGAAAGTAAGGGCCGGAATATTTTTATTTTTTTACATAACGTCAGAAAGGGCTTTAAGAATAAAGTTAATACATTTCCGTTCAAAATATTAAAAAATGGCACCGTTATGCACATTGCCGCGGAGGCCCTCCGCACGATACGCGCGGTCGCTGTCCCAGCTGTTACCCGGTCATGTCATATCTGAAAAAAATCAGCTCCATCGTGAATAGTGTCGCTATAATGTAGCGTAGCGGTTTTTTTTTCGACCATTAAAAAAATGATGTTGAGCCATAATTTCGGTGAAAAATACAAATTTTCTTCTTCGGCTCACCATAGTTTTTTTAATGGTCGAGAAAAAAACCGCTACGCTACATTGTAGCGACACTACTCACGGATGAGCTGATTTTTTTTGCAGATGTGACATGACCGGGTAACAGCTGGGACAGCGACCGCGCGTATCGTGCGGAGGGCCTCCGCGGCAATGTGCATAACGGTGCCATTTTTTAATATTTTGAACGGAAATTTATTAACTTTATTCTTAAAGCCCTCTCTGACGTTGTGTAAAAAAATAAAAATATTCCGGCCCATGCTTTCGAGTTTATTTTTTTTAAATACCCATTTTCGATCGGCCAAGGTGGCCAGACGCCTTAAAGTCTTTAAGGTATTCCTTTCGCGGAGGGCCGTATTTTGTGGGGGCATAAGCAGGGCCTTCTGAATCGTCGGTAAATTACAATTGCGCTTAATAAAAAAACAAGTTATAATGGATTATTATACACAACGATAAACTAGAATAACAAAATTCGCGCAAATTTAGTAGATTGAGACATTTTTACATTTATTTGAAACGTCACGGCTACAAAAATTCTTCTGCTAACCACACTTTTCCAAGTTTTAACATTAATATTTAATTTAAACGTTCGGTGACCCTCTGTTTTTATTGTTGTTACGGAATCTTTAGACTTTTTTACACCTGTGAGCAGTTTGTATTAGGCATCTAGAGTTATTTAGTGCATAAATTATTAGAAAGACATGTGGCCAGCGTGACATGTCCATAAAGCGCCGTATAAGTGAGACGATTTTTAGGGCTGTAATTTTTCGTTAAAGGTTCGGTAACTTGGCTTGAAATTTTACCAGTATACTGGGATGTATTTTTACTTCATTATAGACGAAAATCAGTTAAGTGTAAAATATTTGGGTTCGTGAAAGGAATACCTTAAGAGGGGATATACATTTACAACAATCGAAAAATCAATTTCTATTCTTAACGGGATAACACCACTCTAAGAATTCGGAAAAATCGTTTTCATTTCTCTTCAATAATACTTTGGGGTCATAAAAACAATATGCAATTGGTATGCAGCGATTTTTTTTTAAGGTTGGATAAGTGTGTATACGTAAGGCAGGTTTGCAATCACAAGAGCCTCGTGGTTGATATATCAGCGTGTGGGCTCTAAGTGCAGACGACGCGGGTTCGATCCCCGGTAGCCAATGTCTTTTTTTTAAATTAAACATATATGAATTAAATATCATAAATAATGCCTGGACAGGCAAGAATAGCTAAAGCGAAAGTAAGTTCACAATTTTTTGAATATAAAATGAAGAAAAAAAATAGATTAAAAAAAGTCGATTAACCAGGGATCCAACCCGGACCGCAAGCATCGTCAATCCGTCACGCTGCCAACTCAGCCACGACGCTAATTAAGGATAGAAAAACATTTATGACACACACTTATTCATAATGTTTACTGTTGAAAAAAAAAACGCCGTAACGACCGCGGCAAAGGCTCGAGATTTATTTTTGAACCTTCCACGGTCGTTTCGGCGTTTTATTTTTCAACGCGGTTCGTCGTTAATTTATTTAACCCGCATTCTCGGCATAAACGGCCAACCGAGAGAAAACAATTTTCTCGATACATGTTTTTCTCTTCGAAATTCATTTAATGCATATTCCAATCCACAGTACGGCCACACATATGTCGAGATCGATCGGACGGAAAACCTCGCTTCGTTCGCCTGTCGAGTGAGCGAGGGGCAGAGACTTTTCCCCCACCGAGCTACCCATCCATTCGTGTGCACGCCAGGGCTGTCAGACGTACCAACTTCTTGGTACACATACTAGTTTTTAGGGTCACGTACCATGTACCAAGATGATTCTGTCCTTGTACGCAAATATACCAAGATTAGCCGTTAACCGACAAAAATACCAAGATTAGGGGTTAACTGAACAAAAATACCAAGTTAGCCGCTAATCGACTTTTTTTTAGGAAACTAGTGACTTGTCATATTTTTTACATTTTCACCGTTCTAATCAAGGAGCCCAGATACCAGGAGACTAAAGTCCCATGCATAGACACTGAAAAAAGCGTACCCGAAAATGGCTCCAACAGTAATGACGCTGCGGTGCCGCGGAGCCGTGTATATAGTAATATATTGGCCGAACAGGTAAAAGTGATCCATGTTTTGCATATCTGTATATATAGGGCTCCGCAGCACCCCAACGCCATCCTAACTCGTCACCATTTTGGGGAAGAGTTCAAAGGCTGAGTTTGGCGTCGTGTATCTAGGCTCCATAGTTCCCAATACTCACGTTCCGATGGTTGCGAGATCAAATCCTTCTGAAGATTTTTTTGCAACGCAACGAATATGAAATAATAATAACACATGAATAATTAATATTCTACAATTGATAAAAAAAATGAAGTATCATTAAATAACTATTATTAATTATTCATTTTTTCTGAACATGAAATCAAATATAACGGAGAGCGAAAATCACTGTCAGTTGCCAGTGTTGCCACTGTACTGTTGGCAAAACTGCTTGACTAGTCGACTACTGCGCCATCTTGATCATCTTGTTTACTTTATACGCTTGGCTTACGTGCGACTTCACACTTCGAAGAAAAAGAGAAAAAGAAAAATAAAGTTTCTTCTTTAATTTTGATGAAACGCATAATACGTTTTAAGAAAATCTAAGTTTCTGAAAACAACATTAGCGAACTTCGTATTGGGTGTATTACTATAAATTTTTGGTGACGAAAAGGTAAGCTCATTTATAATATTTATCGAAAATCCATATGCTTCGATTTTGGGCTCATGTGACACCGTTTTTTTCCCCAAATAATCATAATTCCATTTTTCGATAAATATTTTATTACCCATTTCAAATTTAAACTATGATTAATGTTAATTTATAAAACTGTTAGATTGCTGAGTTTGTTTGTCATCGAAGCGAATGCTTGCGTATGATCTCCAGAGCTTCATGCCGTTTTGCACTTGCAGTTCACAGACCAGACTTTTTTCCAGCAACGTTTTTATAGGGTTGGAAACGAAGTCTTCGAGCTAAGATAATTGAAGTGTTAAAGTTGTAGCCAAAGCTTTCCGCTTTGTGCTTCTTTATCCTTTGTACTCGGAACGTAAAATGCTCTGAAACTAATTTTAGTTTAACCTTCAACTTATTACAAAATTCTGTGCCTTGGCTACCACAATAACAAAGTTGAAAGTTCACTCTTTATTATAATCGAACAATTTAAAAAAACATATATTTTTCAATATTGGGCTGATGTCATGTCATGTATTATACCCATTTATTTTTGTATTCCTTATAATAACATAATTTGCCAGCAAATTTTTTACTTGCTTATAATCTATGACGATCAATATCAATCTATATAATCGTTATCTTACTGAATTTTTTTTTGTATTCAGATCAAATGGTTGTCTACATTTTCCCATTTACAGTTTGCTTAAAGCTTCATGGCTTTGCATGTAGTTTTCAGGCAAGGTGCTTAGGTGCTGTTACTTTGTTTTTTTCTCATGAATATTTTTAATATTTAAATTAAAAATAATATTTAAATTAAAAATAATATTTAAATTAAAATTTTTCACGCCCCATGGTGACGCTGGGGAAGCTCCCGCGTCAGGTACTGTTGCCTCTGCAGTGGTTCGCGGTACGCAGCAGAACTCTCTTTAAAGTCGATCTGAAAAAAAAATACCCAGTGTTTTCGTTAATAATATGATATTTTGAAGAGAAGTACACAGGGATTTGACAAAATATTGATTTTTAAAAAATAGGCACGTTTTTGAAATTAAAGGACGATTTTCGAGCAAAATTTCTCGTCGAAAATAGGCTATAACTTTTTTTATTATTGAGATATCGAAAAAATCCTATGTACTTCTTTAGATAATCTAGTTTTATTGATGCAGTCCAAATTTGAAGTCGATCGGATAAAAATTGCTCGAGTTCTGCTGCGTGCCGCACTCAAAAAAGTGGTTTTGAGAAAAACGCGTTCAAAGTTTTAAGTTTGTTAATTTATGCGATAAATTGGAAAAAAAATTGTATACCTTTAATCAGCGATGCCGGCACCATATAGCTGGCCTTCAAGAAGCAAATCATTGTCCCTAGCATCTTTTCTCGAACTTGTAGAGGCTCTTCTTGCCTCTTTTGCAGCGTCTGTGAGCGAGCGCTCCGCCAGCTCGATCCGCGCTGCGTTGGTTTCAACGCAAAAATTGAAACAATTTGGGCCGATAGTTATCTCCAACGTCTCCAAAACTTTCATGAGGCTTCTCAGGCCATCATTGAATAATAATACCGCGATATCAGCTGCAATATCGACGATTTTTTTGCTCCCGGACGGACACTTGGGGGCTATCCGAGTCCGCGCAAACTTTTTTCAGTAAACTTTATATCGCGATCACACACTTTGCACTTCACTAACGTCGATATAATGTTCAATGCATTGACGAGGTGTACTATACGATAACCGAAATCGTTAGTAACACCGACCTCTAAATCGTCCGACGATTTTAACTTTTTCGCCGACGTGCTCACATACTCTGCAGAACTATTTTCGGAGCTATAACGGTTTGGAGGTTGTCGATTCGAAATTTTCGTTCGACTCCTCGTCACATAGCTCCGTTTTGGTCTCTTTTTCCCCGCGTACACTTTCGGATTATCCATTTCGATGTGCAAAGAATAATTCTGAGCGTTCGATATTTATAAACGAAACGATTCGGAGCGTTTAGACACGAGTAGCGTCGCTTCTATTCGCAAACTGACGCTATGACGCTATCCCTATACCTGCCTTGAACATTTTTCAATTATCGCCACCTATGGATTTTTTTCGAAACTATATTTATATCTATAGCTGGTTTTTGTGAAGGGAGACAAAAGAATACCTGGGAATTCACGCAGGACCTGGGAAAGGCCCGGTCTACCTGCCGACCCTGAGGCGCGCAGCTGCGCGGGACCCCGAGCGTCACGGAGCGCTGCACCGCTCCACAAAATATTCAATATCTCCGAAAATAATTATTTTTTCGACCTGGGTCCGACGGCATCTTAATCTTAAATGTATTTTAGATTTTTCTAGATAGTTTTCAAAAAATCGATTTTTTGAAGCCGTCACAGTGGTGTTGTCTCTTAATGACTTTTGTTTCAGGTACTCATGTCATCTGCAAGTGAGACTGAGGATGACAAGAACGAGTCTCGTAACGGACCTTCGATCCCCAAAAAAATACGTTTGGCTCGTGGTGATGCACGGCCCAAAAAGCAGAAGCATCGACTGCAGAAATATCGAGTCGAATGGGAACGAGATCCGCAATGTTCGTCGTGGCTCGGACCGGATCCAGATTCAAGTACAAAAGCGAGGTGTAAGTGGTGCAACGTCACTCTTATCGCCGATATAAGCTTGATTAAAACCCACAAAGTGACAAAAAAAACACGAGAAAAACGCTTCAGCCTACCTGTTTCGGAAACTCCATCTACGACTCCCTAATTTCGGGAGACCCCGCTAGAGGTCGACGTCTCTCGGCCGGTCGCGCGCTTGACTAGGACAGTGTCCGGGCGCAGGGATTTCTCCCCCTATTTTCAACGTTCTAATTAATATCATGTGTTCTTCTTTTCAAATCACTTCGTCTAAAACTGCTTCACGAGTCTCTTCGCTAAACGGTCAGCTTCGGTCTCTTCCCCCCTTCTTAACGCCAACGGACTAACGCGATTTACGCCTGCGTTAGCTCCCGCGGCAACGGTCAACTCGGGACTCTTCCAGTCAATTATTAGTCTAATTAGTTAAAATAGTGTAAAATAAACCTATTCTTTATATTTAACGCGAGTGCATTTCAACCTCTTCATTTTCCGGCGCGTTCCTCTATTCTCACGAATAACTCAAACCATTTCCCACTCGTTCACTTCCGACCAGAATCCGAGAGTTAACCCAAATCTAAACATGGTCCTTCGAGCCGGATTCAAGTGAACGAAGTGGTAAAAAGTGAGTTATTCGCGGAGAAAAGCAAAGAAAATTCTCAATCTTTCTATCCGGTGCGCGAGAAAAACGTGTAATTTTCATCGCGGTCACGTGACCACACGTCGGCCGCGAAGTCTAATCGTCCTCTCGCAAGACGAGCTCGAGCGAAGCCTCGCTCTCTCTCTCTCGCACGCGCACCGCGCCCAATACATCGCGCTCTCTCACTTTCGGGCGAGCCGAGAAGACGCCTCGCTCTCTCTCTCTCGCACGCGCGGCGCGCCCGATACATCACGCTCTCTCGCTCTCGGGCGAGCCAGGCATCGGACTCTCTACACGCGCGCATGCGCGCTTCGGCAGTGGCTGGTCTACCGGACACTCAACGTGCCGGTCGACCGAACGATCGAGACTCTTCCTTCGACCACCTTCTCGCGACATCGTGCGCTCTCGTGAAAAGGACCGGCTTCTCAAGTTTTTCGCTTCGTTTTCTCGGACGCTTCGTGCCACGATCTCGCGAGTTTTCTTCAATTCGGTTTGGACGCCTCGCGCTTCAACTCGCGTGTGCAACGCTCATCGACGTCGCGACATACTCTTTCGCGAGTTTTTCGAGATTGTTTTTTGGACGCTTCGTGCCACGCTCGCGAGTTTTCTTCAAATCGGTTCGGACACCTCGCGCATCTCGCTCGTCGAAGCATCGCGCCATTTTTTCGTTCGCGAGTTTTTTCTTTTCGTGTTGGACGATTCGTGCCACGTTCTCGCGACATCGTGCGCTCTCGTGCAAAGGACCGGCTTCTCAAGTTTTTCGCTTCGTTTTCTCGGTCGCTTCGTGCCACGATCTCGCGAGTTTTCGTCAAATCGGTTTGGACGCCTCGCGCTTCAACTCGCGTGTGCAATGCTCATCGACGTCGCGACATACTCTTTCGCGAGTTTTTCGAGATTGTTTTTTGGACGTTTCGTGCCACGCTCGCGAGTTTTCTTCAAATCGGTTCGGACGCTTCGCGCATCTCGTTCGTCGACGCAACGCGCCATTTTTCGTTCGCGAGTTTTTCGTTTTTGGACGCTTCGTGCCACGATCTCGCGAGTGCTTTCATTCTCGTCGATTTCGGACGCCTCGCGCATCTCACTCGTCGACGCATAGTGCCATTTTTCGTTCGCGAGTTTTTCGTTTTTGGACGCTTCGTGCCACGATCTCGCGAGTGCTTTCATTCTCGTCGATTTCGGACGCCTTGCGCATCTCGCTCGTCGACGCATAGCGCCATTTTTTGTTCGCGAGTTTTTTCGTTTTTGGACGCTTCGTGCCACGATCTCGCGAGTGCTTTCATTCTCGTCGATTTCGGACACCTCGCGCATCTCGCTCGTCGACGCATAGCGCCATTTTTCGTTCGCGAGTTTTTCTTTTTTGGACGCCTCGTGCCACGATCTCGCGAGTGCTTTCATTCTCGTCGATTTCGGACGCCTCGCGCATCTCGCTCGTCGACGCATAGCGCCATTTTTCGTTCGCGAGTTTTTCGTTTTTGGACGCTTCGTGCCACGATCTCGCGAGTGCTATCAGTCTCGTCGATTTCGGACGCTTCGCGCATCTCGCTCGTCGACGCAACGCGCCATTTTTCGTTCGCGAGCGCGTAGCGCCATTTTTTGTTCGCGAGTGTTTTCGTGTTTCCGGGTTGGACGCTTCGCGCCATTTCTCGCGTGTGCAACGCTCGTCGACACATCGCGCCATTTCGTTCGCGAGTTGTCGTGTATTTCCGGCTTGGACGCTTCGCGCCATTGCTCGCGTGTGCAACGCTCGTCGACACATCGCGCCATTTTTTCGTTCGCGAGTTACTGGGTATTTCCGGCTTGGACGCTTCGCGCCATTTCTCGCGTGTACAACGCTCGTCGACACATCGCGCCATTTGTCGTTCGCTAGTTTCTTCGTGTTTTCAGTGGGACGCTTCGCGCTAACTCAAAGCGATTTCGTGTGTCAACTCCTCGACAATGGCGAACAACAACGCCAAGATGGAACGCCGCATAGCCGGTCTCATCAGCACGTTTCAGTGCATCTCGAGCTTGGCTGAAAAGACGAAAAACGCGACTCCTCAGAACACCTCCAAGATGCTCGCCACCACGCGTCTGTCATTGTTGGAAACCAACTGGGAACGCTTCCAAACCGAACACATTGCGCTGCTCGATATGAATTGAGAAAACCTCTCGGAAGCGCCGTATTTCAAGGATGCCGTGGAATCTCGCTGTCAACAATCCTACGAAGAAGCCAAGGTAAGCCTGCTCACAGTCAAAGAGCATTACGAGCAGGTCGAACTCACAGGAGCGCATCTGGCTGACGTTTCAGCATTTCCGGGCACCTCAAACCTCCGAAGCGCGCTCCCAAAATTGAGGGTTCCCGACTTCGACGGGGAGTTTCAATCTTGGAGGCCTTTTCGCGATCTCTTCGTTTCATTGGTCGGCCAGAACCAAGACATCACCGCGGTAGAAAAAATGCACTAGCTTCGGCTTTCGGTAAAAGGCGATGCAGCCAAACTCATTGCCAACTTGCCGCTCTCTCGGCATGGGATCTCCTCGTAGCCCGGTATGAAAACAAAAGGTTACTGGTCACCTCTCATCTGGATCGCTTCTTCAGCATGCCGACAATCGTTTCAAGGTCATACAAATCCTTGAATACGCTCATCAGTAACACGAGCGAGATCCTGAATGCGCTGCGGTCCTTGGAGATGCCAGTCGATGAGTGGAGCGTCATCTTGGCACAATTCCTCGTGTCTCGCCTCGATCCCAACTTTCGGGAGCAATGGGAACTCAAATTGGGCAATTCGACCACCCCGGCTACACTTCCCCAACTCCGCGAGTTCTTAACAACTCGAGCTCGCGCACTCGAGAGCATTGACGTTGGACGGTCCACTTCAACGTCAAATCGGTCCACTTCTTCGGTTACCTCGAACTCCTCACGATCGGCACGGACTGCGCCTTCCGCTAGGGCAATGCCAGCACGCGGATCTCCTCCCCCGTATCTCAAGGTCCAGGGTGGAGAGTGGACGGCGGATACGGCAGCTGCGGTGGCCACTACGGTTCCCCTCCAACCAGCCGGCAGCGCGATACAGTGTTGTCATTACTGCCTCGGGTCTCACTTCATATCGAAGTGCGACCTCTTCAAAAGAAAACCCCCGAAGGAGCGACGCGTCATCGCCGAGCAACGACGCTTGTGTTTTAATTGCCTCGGTCCGCACTCGGCGAACAATTGCCGTATCACGGGACGGTGCCTAGAGTGCAACGGCAAACACCACACGCTTATCCACCTACCCTCGAGCTCCTCCACGGCCGCTTCAACATCTAGACCGTCGACTTCTCGGGCCTCGTCGCAGAGTCAAACGCCCAAGAGGAAGCCTCTGGCCACTTCATCGCCAAGCGAAGCTCAGGGTTGACTTGGCGACAGTCAACAGGGCGACGCCACGGCTGGCTCGCAAACACCCCCGGTTCACCTCTTCTCTTCGGTCGCTTCAGACTTCTTCGAAAATTCGAGTACTCCTCAGCATCATACAAAGGACTCTTCAAACGCGCTGGCCATTCGACCCTCCGTACTACTAGCTACGAGTCAAGCTATTTTGACATCCTCATCGGGAATCTCGCAGCGGGCGAGACTCCTCATCGACCCGGGCGCGGAACTTTCGTTCATTTCCGAACGCACGGTCCAACTCCTTCGAACACAATGGATGGCCGCGTCCATCAACATCCACGGAATCGGAGGCCAGCCAGCGGGAAGGACGCGGGGAGCTACCACCGTCACTGTATCTTCAATTCATGATTCCAACTCAAATTTCAGAGTGACGGCGTTTATTCTAAACGCATTAACGTCGACGCTTCCCTCGTTCGCTACCTCAGGGCAATGGGACCATCTTCAAGGACTTCTTCTGGCAGACCCCGACTTTCTGAAACCGGGACCAATCGACGTCATCATCGGAGCTGACGCGTACGGCCTTCTGGTTGAGTCAGAAGTCGTCAAGGGTCGGGCCATCAATCCCATCGCTCAGCGCACGCTTCTCGGATGGATTGTACTCGGTCCCGTCAACGGTTCCACCTCAAATTCGGTTCGCATTCAACATGCCTCTATCGAAGACGAGGTCACTTATTTACTAGCGAAGTTTTGGGAACAAGAGGAAATTCCTCCGGACTCGGCCCCTACAACCGACCCGGACGAATCCGCTTGCGAACAGCACTTCAAGGACACTCATACGAGGGACCCCACGGGCCGATATATCGTACGGCTCCCCTTCAAGAATCCTCCTTCGCTACTCGGAGATTCGTATTCGGGTGCAAAACGCTGCCTTCTTCAACTTCTATGGCGACTCTCGACAAATGAATCGTATCGCGGTCTCTATAACGCCTTCCTCCAAGAATACGAGAACCTGTCTCACATGGCTCGTGCTCCAACGGCAACGTCTTCGAGACCACGGTTTTTTCTCCCACATCACGGTGTCTTTCGGGCCCACAGCGCCACTACCAAACTTCGTGTCGTCTTCAACGGTTCCTTCAAATCTACTAACGGTGCGTCGATCAACGACATCCTTCACACCGGGGCCAAACTTCAACAAGATACGTTCGACGTTCTGCTCTGGATCAGACGCCATCGGTTCATTTTCGCCACTGATGTTGCGAAAATGTTCCGGCAGATCGCAGTCCATCCGGACGACTGGGACCTCCAGCAAATCCTATGGGTGGACGAGGAGGATCGAGTCGTCCCGGCACGACTTCCCACTGGCGATTTCACCATTGACGAACGGCCGATACGTGGATGATATCTTCGGCGGTGCCGACACGATTCACCAGCTTCAGGAAACGGCACAACAACTTCAAGGAATCTGTCAGCGCGGATGCTTTCCACTTCAAAAATGGACAGCTAACTCAACGGAAGCCCTTCAGAATGTTACCTCGGAGTCCCAATCGCATCCGGTTGTGATTCAATCGGAGGATCCCAACATCAAACTTTTGGGCCTCGTCTGGAATCCCAACGAGGACAACTTCAGATTCCTTCTTCAGCTCTCCTTCAACCGGGATATCACGAAAAGGACCGTTCTATCGGAAACGGCATCCTTGTTTGATCCTTTGGGCTTCATCTCGCCAGTCATTGTCATCGCGAAGGTCTTCCTCCAAGAACTGTGGCTGGCAAAACTTCACTGGGACGACGGACTCCCAATTCGACTTCAGGAAAAATGGCTACGCTTCCGAGAGAGTCTGAGTGACTTGTCGCTCATTTCTCTCCCGCGGTGGCTTCACCTCTCGCCTTCTTTAACTGTCGAGCTTCATGGATTCTCGGACGCCTCCCAACTCGCCATGTCAGCCGTGATCTACCTCCGAACAACTTCAGTCGACGGGGCTACAACGGTCACCCTCGTCTGTTCGAAGACGAAGGTAGCCCCCCTCAAACGACTCACAATTCCACGGCTCGAGTTAACGGCGGCTCTACTTCTTTCAAGGCTGGTTTCTCACGTTCAGAGAACCCTAGACTTAACGCAAGTCCCAGTCTCTCTCTGGACGGACTCTTCAGTTGCGTTGACATGGATTACTTCAAATCCGGCCCGATGGAAGGATTTCATCCGAAATCGGGTCACCTCGATCCAAAACTTCTCCTCCCACGCAACATGGCGGTTCATCGCGGGTAAGGAGAACCCGGCCGACTGTGCGTCGCGGGGGCAGACTCCTCGACAACTGGCCAAGCACCATCTTTGGTGGCACGGGCCTGACAAGGAACATCCCTCAGGTGTCCGGCTCCGATTTTGTTGAAACTCATATATGTGATAGAGCATCAAAAACTTTGAGACACGTATTTTTTTTTATCGGCGGAAAAACGAATTTAAGGGGGGAAACCGCCCCTCAAAGAAAGGCGTGTCGAGGGGTGATTTTGCAGTTTCACCCAGAAGCAATCCACCGATCTGAATGAAACAAAAACGAAAATTCTTCTAATGAAAAGCGATGAAAAATCCACTATGAAGATGTTAAGAAAAAATTAAATTAGGGGGTAAACCACCCCTCAATTTGCCTTTTTTCACCCCACACTTAAGAGGGTTGTATGCAAATTAATAAAACAGGTATCATTTTGAAGGGCAATTGAAATTAAAGTTGACGGGTTTTTGCGTTTGGGCGGCATAGCAAATTTAAGGGGGTAAACCACCCCTAACATAAATTTATTTATCATGGTCGTTTTTTCTGTGTTTAAAGTATATCCGCTGATTTTAAATATTTCTATAAGCTACAATTTAATGTTTTACCATATGTCAAAATTATTACATTCGTCTTAAGGGGTAACGACCCCTCTGACGAGAAACATCATTGAAGTTTCCGCTTTCGATTTCGTTGAAACTCATATATGAGGTAAAGCATTGTAAACTATTAAACATGTTTTTTTGTATCGGCAGAAAAACGGTGTTAGGGGATGAAACCACCTCTCAAAGTTTCTCCCACAAGCAGTCCACCGATCTGAATGAAACAAAATCGAAAATTCCTCTAATATTAAGCGATGAAAAATCCACTACAAGAGTGTTGATTAGACATATAATTAAGGGGTAAACCACCCCTCCATTTGCCGTTTTTCACCCCACGCTTAAGAGGGTTGTATGAAAATTAATAAAACAGGTATCATTTTAAAGGGGAATCAAAATTCAAGTTGACGCGTTTTTGCGTTTCAGCGGGACAGTACATTTATGGGGGTAAACCACCCCTAACATAAATTTGTTCATCACCGTCGTGTTTTCTGTGTTTAACATGTATCCGCGGATTCAAAATATTCTCCCGCGTTTTAAAATTATTACGTTTTTAAATTTTTACATTTTCAGGGTAAACTACCCCCTCTAATTGCTTTTCGTTTGAAGTTTCGCGAAAGGTTTCACGAATTTCGTTAAAACTCTTTTCATTCCATCGGTAATATTAATTTTATGTTTTGTGTGCAGTCGTTTTGAGCTTTAGGAGCGGTACTTTGGGAGTGGGGACGTGGGGCTACCCCTTACTCATAAGACTCATATTTTCGTGTCGAAACGCTTCCGATTTTAATATGCACGTCCATTAAGCATCTCCATAGGAATAAACAGGCACTTCTACTATATCATTAAATATAATAATTTCCAGAATAAGTTATAAGGCTCACTTCGTATATTTCGGACGATGATGCGCCTGGATCAAGCGATAATTTAGCCAGCGACGTAGTTTTGTGGAGGAATGTATATTTTTATTATTTTACCGTTAATTTAATTAAACATATTAATGAAACTGAGGGTTTTACAGTAGGTTAACAAACATGTTTTTAATATATTTTGACATATTTCATTTGGTAATCATATCAGCTGATTTAATTAATAGTACTTGTGAAAAGTATTGCAGTCATATGCCGTCAAATCATTTTCTTGTGATATATACTTTTTTTTCTAGTCTATCAACTATCATCTATCAACAATCATGGCTCATAATTCCTGCAATAATGATAATCGTCAAAAAAATGCTTTAAACACAACGACTTTTTTCACCATGCGCATCTGATAATGGTCAAATTATTGAAACCTGGTATTTCACAATGTGTGTTCGATTCACCAAAACCAAAGGTAACAGGATTTTCAAAATCTTCTGATTTTTTAAATGAATGGAAATGAACAAATTTATGTTAGGGGTGGTTTACCCCCTTAAATTTGCTGCCCCGCTGAAAAGCAACAACGCGTCAACTTGAATTTTGATTCCCCTTCAAAATGATACCTGTTTTATTAATTTTCATACAACCCTCTTAAGCGTGGGGTGAAAAACGGCAAATGGAGGGGTGGTTTACCCCTTAATTATATTTCTAATCAACACTCTTGTAGTGGATTTTTCATCGCTTAATATTAGAGGAATTTTCGATTTTGTTTCATTCAGATCGGCGGACTGCTTGTGGGAGAAACTTTGAGGGGTGGTTTCATCCCCTAACACCGTTTTTCTGCCGATACAAAAAAAACATGTTTAATAGTTTGCAATGCTTTACCACATATATGAGTTTCAACAATATCGAAAGCGGATACTTCAATGATGTTTCTCGTCAGAGGGGTAGTTACCCCTTAAGACGAATGTAATAATTATGACATATGAGAAACTTTAAATTGTAGCTTATAGAAATATTTAAAATCAGCGGATATACTTTAAACACAGAAAAAACGACCATGATAAATAAATTTATGTTAGGGGTGGTTTACCCCCTTAAATTGGCTATGCCGCCAAAACGCAAAAACCCGTCAACTTTAATTTTAATTGCCCTTCAAAATGATACCTGTTTTATTAATGTGCATACAACCCTCTTAAGTGTGGGGTGAAAAAAAGGCAAATTGAGGGGTGGTTTACCCCCTAATTTAATTTTTTCTAAACATTTTCATGGTGGATTTTTCATCGCTTTTCATTAGAAGAATTTTTGTTTTTGTTTCATTCAGATCGGTGGATTGCTTCTGGGTGAAACTGCAAAATCACCCCTCGACACGCCTTTCTTTGAGGGGCGGTTTCTCCCCTTAAATCCGTTTTTCCGCCGATAAAAAAAAAATACGTGTCTCAAAGTTTTCGATGCTCTATCACATATATGAGTTTCAACAAAATCGGAGGCGGACACCTGAGGGATGTTCCTTGTGAGTGGCTCGCGCGACCACCATCTTCATGGCCAGTCTCTTCAGCCGAACTTCCACCGGATGGCGACCTCGAACAACGATCAGGTCTCGCCTTCACCACCACCTCCGAGAATAGTCCTAATACTTGGGACCTTCTGCAACGGTACTCCTCGCTCAATCGCCTTCTTCGGATCACGGCAGTGTGTCAGGGGGCGGTGGCCCGCTTCAAACGGCTCCCGCACGCCTCAATAACCTACCCGCTGAATACAGGAGATTTGGAAGAGGCAAGGTTCTTTTGGATACGCCTCATTCAACGCACACACTTCTCGGCTGAACTTCAGATTATCTCGAGCGGAGCGACCCTCAATCGGGGCCACTCCCTTGCCGCCCTCAACCCTTTTGTCGACCAATTAGGGACCCTTCGATTTGGCGGCCGGCTGACGAACGCCCTTCTACAGCCCGAGGCAAAACATCCGCCAATATTGCCCCGGACCTCTCCGCTCACTTCACTGATCATCGCTGACTCGCACTTTCGAACGCTTCACTCCAATTCGATCGTACATCCTTCGGTGCACCACGTGTGCCAGATTTCGAGGACTTCAAGCACAACAACTAATGGGTCAACTTCCGACTGCGCGAGTCACACCTTCACGGGCCTCCCTCCACACCGGCATTGACTACGCAGGACCCTTCACCGTCAAGACCTGGCGTGGACGAGGCACAAAAACATACAAGGCTTATCTTGCCGTTTTTGTTTGCTTCACTACTTCCGCGGTCCACCTCGAACTCGTCACGGATTATACTTCAGAGGCCTTCGTTGCCGCCTATCCGCGGTTTTCCGGACGACGAGGAATCAGTCACACTATTTATAGTGACTGCGGGACCAACTTCATCGGCGCCGATACTGCACTTCGTGCTCTCTTCAAGGCTGGATCAGCCGAAATGGATTCTACGATCATATCGCTGACCAACCTTGGGACGAACTGGTCCTTCAACCCTCCGGCCGCACCTCACATGGGTGGAAAATGGGAGGCTGCGGTAAAATCCGCGAAATATCACCTTCGCCGGGTAATCGGCGAAGCCTCACTTACGTACGAAGAATTTACGACTCTTCTTGCGCAAGTGGAGGCTGTCTTAAATTCCAGGCCACTTTGTCCCTTATCGGACGACCCTGAGGACCTTTCTCCCCTCACACCGGGTCACTTCACCATCGGCGAGGCACTTACCACAATGCCCGAACCGTCTCTTACTTCAATTCCAGAAACTCGACTTTCACGGTGGCAATTCCTTCAGGCAAAATTACAGCACTTCTGGCAGAGGTGGTCTTCGGAGTACCTTCAGCGAAGCTTGTCGATTTCTAAATGGCGACACCCTTCACACGAAATCCAAATCGGCTCACTCGTGCTAATCACGGACGAACGACTTCCACCTTTACGATGGCCACTAGCACGGGTGGTCGACCTTCACCCCGGGTCGGATGGTCTAACCAGGGTGGTGACATTTCGCACGGCCACTTCCACCTTCAAGCGACCGACGGCTAAGTTGGCCGTACTTCCAGTGGACTCTTCGTCGACGACTGTCGCCGAAGGCGGGGAGAATGTTTCGGAAACTCCATCTACGACTCCCTAATTTCGGGAGACCCCGTTAGAGGTCGACGTCTCTCGGCCGGTCGCGCGCTTGACTAGGACAGTGTCCGGGCGCAGGGATTTCTCCCCCTATTTTCAACGTTCTAATTAATATCATGTGTCCTTCTTTTCAAATCACTTCGTCTAAAACTGCTTCACGAGTCTCTTCGCTAAACGGTCAGCTTCGGTCTCTTCCCCCCTTCTTAACGCCAACGGACTAACGCGATTTACGCCCGCGTTAGCTCCCGCGGCAACGGTCAACTCGGGACTCTTCCAGTCAATTATTAGTCTAATTAGTTAAAATAGTGTAAAATAAACCTATTCTTTATATTTAACGCGAGTGCATTTCAACCTCTTCATTTTCCGGCGCGTTCCTCTATTCTCACGAATAACTCAAACCATTTCCCACTCGTTCACTTCCAACCAGAATCCGAGAGTTAACCCAAATCTAAACACTACCAATGCAGCTCTCCAAAATTAATGAGCAAGTTTTTTAAACCTCAAGCCACGGTCAGTGCTCGCGATAAAAGTATAGCAAATGCGGAGATTAAGATTTGTGGTTTTATGGCTGCTCACAACATTCCGTATGCTGTGGTCAATGATCTCATCCCTTATTTGAAATTGGCACTCCGAGATTCAAACATTTTGGCAGGAGTATGCATGAAAAGACAGAAGGCAACAAGAATTGTTACCAATGTCATCGGTGCTTCTCATAAAGAGGACATGGCCAGCCATCTGAAGAAACACAAATTTTTTATTTTCACGGGACTCCACGGATTGTTCCTCCATAAAAACAGCATGCATTGTCGTTCGGTACTACAATGAAAACCTTGGACAAATCACTAGCATCTTTTCGGAACTGTCAAGCATTTTCCCAGAAGACGATGCTGAGGTAGCTCAGGAAGGAGCTAGTGGTCGACGCTTGTATGGCTTGCTTATAAAAGCATTTGAAGACAAAGACATTCCCTTAGAGAACGTATTGGGGTTTGGTTGTGACGGCGCAAGTGTTAAGGGGTTACCCCCACTTGCGATTTTGAAAAAATCGATTTTTTAATTGCATTTTTTTTAAGTACATGTATCTGAGAATATGTCCTGAAAATTTCAAGTCGATCCGAACAAAATTGACTGAGATATGAGCGTTGAAAGAGAAGAATCCGTTGTGTAAACGACCGGAAATTGAAACTTTAAACGCGTTTTTCTCAAAAAGGCATTTCTGAAGTCGGTGACCAAGATTACTCGAACACTAATGAACCGATCTGCTTGAAATTTTGCAGGCTTAGTAAATACATAAAAATGTAGTCTTTAATCGTTCGATTTTTTTCTTCGAAAAAAAAATGGTCGTTTTATGGCCAAAAAACGGCCGTTTTTTTTCGTTAAAATCGAACCATTAACTTTGACTGTCCGCCATTTTGTGAAAAATGAATATTTGTTAAAATCCTTCGGTTAAAGACTAGATTATACTTATATTTGACTAAATCCATCCGCATTTTTTTTCAGATGATCCACTTCACCGCAATGTTGGTCACCGCAAACCGTGTATATAAAAACATTATTTCATTGACGGCCATTTGCCACTAAACAATGTAATATTTTTCAATAAAAAAATTACTGAAAGTTCTTCAAGATGTGTTCTTTAAGATGGTATATTGATCGATTAAAAAAGTTTTGTAGTTTTCTTTTAAAAAATTCATGAAAAAGGCCTTCTTTTTGCGCTACAAGTGGGGGTAACGCCTTAACGTTGGTGCGCGAAACTCGATTGCAAGTCGCCTGAAAGAATCATGCCCCGATATAGTTATCATGGGGTGTATATGCCATTCTCTTCATATAGCAGCTAGCAAAGCATGCGAAGCAAACATACCTAGGAGCTGTGAAGACCTCGCCAGGAACGTATACAACTACGTACAGCACAGCGCTAAGCGGATTGCTAGTCTTGCTGTATTTCAAACATTTTTGAATGTACCTGTGCACAGAATTCTCCATCCAGCACAAACGCGTTGGCTTTTACTACTCTCGGTTGTGGATCGTATGTTGGAGCAATGGGAGCCACTCCATCTTCATTTTATTGAACGACATATAGAAGAGCGGACATTAGCCGCAGAATCCATTTCTATGTGGCTAAGAGACCCGTTCGTGAAGCTATTTTACCTTTTTCTTTCATGGGTTTTGCCTAAAGTCGTTACGATGAATGCATACTTCCAATCGAAATCAGTAGTCATCACATCTTTAGCTGAGAAAATGGAGTTCGCACTCAAAGAACTTCTCATGACGTATATGATGCCAAAGTACGTAGCAACGACTCCACTCAACAAAATCAATACGGAGAATAAAACCTAATTCCTTCAACTTGAAAATGTATACTTAGGTGTACAAGTCTTGGAAGAATTGAATAAGCCCGAAATATCGATCAGACCGGACTTGGTAGGAGATTTTCGTGCAAGATGCCGCAATTTCTTGATTAAAGTTTGCAAAGGAGTTCCAGAGCGATTCGATTTCAATGATCCTCTATTGAAAATGCTTCCCTTATTTCATCCGTCTAAAGCGTTGTCTATACACGAGCGAAACAAAAATCAGTCGCTAATCGAGCTTTGCAATGTCGTTCCAAGGGCCAAACCTAAGAATTCATAATCTGTGCAGCGCTTGGATGATGAATGGCGTCAACTTCCGTTTGAGGAAATTACTGAAGATGTGGTCAAGGAAAACGAAGCAGATATTTTTTGGCACAGAGTTTCCGAGCTTACAGATTCTGAGGGCTGCAAAAAATATATAGAACTACCCCGTTTTGCATTGGCAGTTCTATGTATTCCTCACGCAAATGCAGATTGTGAAAGAGTTTTTAGCAAATATAACTTGGTGAAAACAAAAAGTAGAAATAGGCTGACAGTACAAAATAGTGAAGGCACCATGCTAGCTTCAGAATCTATAAAATTGCAGAAAAACTGTTGTGTTGGATTTGAGCCGACCAAAGATATGCATAGCCGAATGACGTCTGCAAATTTGTACGACGCTTCGAACACACAAACGGCGGATAAAAAAGACCACCGGATTATTTGCGATCTGGACATAATATTCGAGGAAATTTGAGTCGAAGGTTTCGAAAGTACGGAGAATAATGTTACCAGGATAGAATATTATTTCATAAAAAAGTACTAGGTTTGTTAAGTTGTGTTTTTTAATAAATATTTTAATAATTTGTTATACTCGTCGATAAAAAACAATGATTATATTATTAATTCTCATAAAGTATTTTATATTATTATTTTATATGATTGACAAGAATAAATACAGCATCAAAATAAGTATCGTTTGAACATTTTACCCATGTATTAAAAGAAATCATTTGCATTTGAATTTCCCAATGAATAATATTGAATGAAAAACGAAGTTTTTTTACGATGTCATATGGTTATGACAAATAAAAACAGAAAAAATAAAACTTGGAATAAAGACAGTAAACAACATCTTTATGCCAAGAATCAGATAAAAATCTTCAATAAGAATAATTTATTACTTATTTTCAATATACTTTACATTTTGTATTGTACGGTAAGAGGAAAAGAGGACGACCACCCAGCGCGCTCAATAAGAAAGGAAAAGGGAAGGTACCAATCGGCAGCCTGGACAAATTTCTAACATCGAACTGGACGGGCAGGGAGGATGAACACGGAGAAGATGATCCCGATGGCGAGCTGGAGGAGATAAATGAAAATGAGGCCTTTCTCTCAAAAAGCAAAGTAATGAGATCGCTAGAAAACACAATGAGAGAGTGAATGGAAGAAAACAAACATCGGCAACGAATTGGAGAGGCGGTGACGAAGACGGAGGACGCACGGAAGGGGCCCGAGAAGGACGTCGCAGAGGAGGAGGAGGACGGGACGGAGGGCGAGAGAGAAGGGCAGAAAACGACGGCTCAAGAGTTTGCTGGTGACGAAGAAGAAAGAGGAGGGGAGGAAGACCTCGGAACGCCGTGGACGCAACGACAGAGGGGGGAGCGTCAGGATACGGAACAGAGAGTGGAGTTGACGATACAGCGATGGAAGAAAGAGTTGGAGACTACGTGGGAAGAGATGCTACAGAAAGAACTCAAGACTGTGGTGAAAGCAGTGAAAGAAGTGGTAGAAGAAAACGAGAAACACAAAGAGAAACTAGAGGAGGAACTGGCAATAATGCAGGCCAAGTTGTGGGCAGATCAGGCAAAGTGAGAGGTGCAGTGCATGAACAGAGATCTAAGGATTAATGCACTGGAAGGCAGAATTGAGACATTGCAAAATGAATTGATGTTGGAAAAATTGAACAAAAGTATGAATGAGCAGGAAAGAAAAAATACTAAAACACAAGGAAATAGGGAGGAGGATGAAAACGGAAATGCGAGGGGGAGACGGACAAGAACCAAAACGGTGGCAACAATGAAAAAGGCGTTACGGGCAATTTGAGTATGATTAGCGACACAGAGTTGACGTGTCTTGCCACGGAGAGAGGAAACAATAGGAGAAGGAGGGAAGAAGCTGAGGAGGCCCGAAGACATCATAACGGCGAACATCTGAAACACCCGGGCAGAATGCGTAAGGATGAATGGGAGTGAGAAAAAGAGCTAAGAAGAAGAGCGAATATCATTATTCGAGGAATAAGACGCACGAGTAGACTCTTCGGGTATGGCATCGGAACAAGGATCCATCGTCAAACAGAGGTAAGGCCGATCATCAAGGACTGGATATGGATAGAAAAAGGTCTGATAGTGACCTTAGGAGAAGTGAGAAACAAGGCGGTAATCATGAAAAACAACTACAGGAGAGGGGGCGGAGAGTTACGCATCACGGACGATTGGACCTTCAGGGAGAGAGAAGTACAACGTTGGATTGAGTCAACGGCGGAGGAAAGGAAAAGAGGAGGGGACGAAATACGAACCGGACACCAGAAAATGGGAATCAACGGGAAATGGTGCCGGTGGATCGAGCTGGAAGGAGATTGGGAAGAGGACCACAGAATATTTGACGGCGTAGGAAGAAGGGTGGGGGGATGGGGTTTCGGGGGTTTCGCGAAAACAACAGGAGGAAGGCAAGGTATGATAGGAACGATTAAACTGATATCGTGGAATATTGCGGGGGCGAGAATATAACGAAATAAAATTATAAGCGCTCTAGACAAAAAGTTTAAATGGTACACGAAACCGGCGACAAGAATAAATAAAAAAGGAAGGGCGATGGGGGGACACCTGGTGGGGATAAAAGATCTTGCACAAAAAGTGACGATTACAAGGTGGAAAAAAGATCTAGTAATAGAAGGGTTAAAAGTAGGGAAAGAGGGGGAGAAAATATCAATCGTAACAATTTATAATAATTGCGGCATCGGGAAACTAGCTCGCGACCTAACAGAAGTCGTGGAAAAAATAGAGGAGGAGAGTAAAAATGTTATTGTAATTGGAGACTGGAATGCAAGAACGGGGGAAGAGGGGGAGAATTTGCGCGACAGAGAAGACGAAGAAGGGGTAAGAAAATCTAAAGATAGAACAAAAAATCCGGATGGACGAAAACTTCTGAGCTTCTGCTATAATAACGGATTAGTAATATTAAACGAGAGATACGAAGGGGACGAGGAAGGACAGTATACATATGTCGGAGAAAAAGAAAAAGAGGGTTCGGTAATAGACTACCTGATTGTCAACGAAGCTATAGACTATGTAATCGCGGAAATGAAAATAGAAACCAGAGTTGAATCGGACCATCTACCATTAATAATCAGTATGGAATCACAACAAAGAAAGAGCGAGATAATGGAAAAGGAAGGGGGGGACAAAGACGAAGTAAAAATTCTCAGGTGGAAAGAAGAGTTAAGGATAGATTACGAGGAAAAATTCAGGGAAAACTGAATGAAAATAGACCCGGTACAGGCAGGGGGGCAAAGGTGGCAGAGATTAAGGAGAATCATTGAAATAACGGCAGAAGAAGTGTGGATGACCGTGAGGATGGGTGCGAATAAACAAAGGCCAACAAAAATTCCGGTAGAAATAAAAGAACAAAGAAAAATAGTATGGACATGAGTAGAGGAGCTATGCCGATTCTGCTTCACTTTGGGGGGGAGGGTCAAGTGGGGGAGGGTCAAGGGGCGAGGGTCAAGGGGGGAGGGCCAAGTGGGGGAGGATGAAGGGGGGTCAAGGGGGGAGGGTTCAGGTGGCGGTGTCCAGGGGGGGGGGGGTCAAGGGCTGGTGTCCAAGAGGGGGGGTGTCCAGGGGGGTCGCTGAAGGCGGTGTCGGGGGGGGGGGGGTGTCGCTGGACGCGAGTGACGTCACAGAATGGCCTCTGTGGAGGGGGGCCATGTGGTCCGTGGAGCGTCTGGCAGGGAAGCCGCCGTCGATAAGTGTTGTGTATGTGAAGGGCGGCGCCTTTCAAAGTCCAATATTTATGACCTGCAGCTGGTTCCAGCCGACAGACAGGTCCTGACAGGTTTCGCGGGGAAAAATCTTTAGGGATCAAAGGGACCGCGGATGGACCACTTGAGCGCAGCTCTTGTCGAGGCCTCCATTCCGAAATATAACGTCAAGATGTTCGCATGTGCGAGTATGTACGCAGTGCATCCGGCCAAGCACCCCCTGGACTTGACCAAAAACGAGCTCGAACAGGTTCCAAAGGTCTTGCTCCTAAAATATTGGGGTAAATATATTGGCTTATTGTGGGATCGTTTGCCAGAACATCATCGGAATGACAGTGAAGTGATATCATATCTTCCATGCTTGGAGCACTATAATACACCACAGATGAAAGATCACATCGATGCCCCCCCCCCCCCCCCACCTCAACGTCGGGAGTGTAAAAAATGCTATGAAAATTCTCCACGTATTGGGTTCTTCGAACGTGTTTGAACCTGTTTTTCGGGAGCGTGAAAAATGTCTCGGGAAAATTCTCCACGGTTCTTCGAACGTGTTCGAACCTGTTTTTCACGATTGGAAAAGAGGGGAGAGGCTTGACAATTTGAGTGGGAGGCTTACGAGGCAGATTATATTTCTGTGAACCAAGCTTAGACTGCACTATTCCACTGCACCATCAACATTTAAAAGAACTTTGAAAGTGCGTGGAAAATGGATCTCTCGAGTATCAACAAAGTCAGCCGGATGGCGGAATTCCTCCCAACGAAGAAGCTGTCAGAACTCCCCGTTAAGTCGGAACGACTAATCTCCGACATAAGGGCAGTACAAACCAAATTTGGGAAACGCTACATCGTGGACATCGCGGATGAGTTCTCCGTCTTCTTACCGGCGCGACTTGTGAAGGCCTTCGACCAAGATCCGACAATGTTCGAGAGTATGCTGCAAGTGGCACGCGATGGTCAGCTCTGCATGCAATATATTGGTGGAAAATACAACAGTGTCGAGTTCCGTCGTCTCTGAACATGGTGGACGGGAAAAAATTCATTGGAACACCATCGCCAAACGGCTGTCCGCATCATCGAGAGTTTGCTGCAACTGGTCAACACAGTGATGGAAACTACAACAGTGTCGAGCTGCATCGTCTCCAAGCGTGGAGACAAAATTGAGCACGTTGAGCGGCTGTTCGCATGGTTTTTTTTTTCAAAGTGCTGATTATGTAAAAACATGTATATGTTTGGTCGAATTGTGAATGATGGGTGTTTTCGTCGTAGAATAAAGAATACAAATGACATTTTCATCGAAATGTTTTTTATTCATTAAAAATCCCTCGCTCACGCTTCGTACACAGAGAGCCAGCTTTTCAACGACTCTACATTCGCTTTGGCGCAATTGTATTTTGTATTGAAGGAATGATGGGGACATTTAACGTTTGCGATTTTCGGCAACTTCTGCAGCGATGGACAGTCCAGAGTCTCCAGATCGATGACTTTTGTTGCTGAATCCGTGAATCTTGATAGCCATGCGCATTTCTCGAATCCCTTGGCATAGATCGTAGGAGCTCCTTCCAAGATTACTCGAATTGTCGTTCTAGCTGCCTCGTATGGTATGCCGCTGTGTTCCCATCGTATTCCATGATAATTGCGTTGCAGCCACTTGTTTGTCATTTCGTACTTGGCCGGTAAAGCGTCCCAGGCGAATGGTGCATCGAAGAAGAATGTCAGCGGTTCAGCGTTCTTCTCATGGAGTTTAACGATGGACATCTCCTTTAGGACAAATTCGTTGACGGGTCTCTTGAAGCCCTGCACATCGACGATAAGCTCCATGCTGACTGAAGTGGACGCGAATTATCGGCATGATTTTATACCAATTTTTTAACTCCACCACTGATTGGATTGTACTCGACAATACGATCATGGAGGATCATGCAGTACGCTGAAGTTTGCGGTGGAATATTGTTTTTCAATTCAAATTCAAGGCGCACATCAACAGGACCGGACTTGAGCGAATCGTTTTGTTTTGAGCAGTCAATGACAACGAGGGGGGCTTTTTCTAAAAATTCCACCCTGCTCAGCCATGGTTCAGCCTCTTTGTTGTAATAGGTCGGTTGAAAATTCGCATACATCTCGTAGAGTAGAGCATATTGATTTTGATCAATGTTCAAATTCAAATTTCCATATGGATAACATTGTGAGTTGAGGTATAGCTTGACGTCGCTCAGGTTACAATTATCAAAGTGGCTCGCATTTTGTGCTTTCTTATTTTTTCGCCCCGTTTGCAGCTCGAGTATGACATATCGTGGCTTCTCCAGCTGATTCGAAGTTTTCACAGACCACACGTGCTTGGAGGTGACAGGCAGCAATGGATATTCATACAGTTCCCATGTTCGGAAACTCATGGAGATTGGTGCGTCTTTGGCGAGAAACTTTAACAGTTGAATTTTTCGTTGATCCGAGACTATCACATACGGCACGAGCCATTCTATTTTATGCAATGCGAGTTTGTAGTCTTCGGGCGCTGTTTGTACAATGGCATTGTCGTCGGTCTTTGATCTCGTGAAAATCAACTCGTGCTTGGCATTTACAACAATTTTCCGATAATCTTCGGCAAATCCGAGGAGCATGCTGAGCGGTATACAGACATCAAAGTTTCCCGATACATCTACAATCTGCTTAGTCTCTTCGATGTCGAGCCATCCAGTATTCTCGAGCATAGAACTTTTGGCCGGTGAGAGAGATGAATATCCCTTAATTACACTCGTAATACCGACATTCTTATTACGATCGATTTCTATGGCATTCAACTCATATCGCACTTCATCAAACAAATGACAAAATGAATTGTTGACGAGACTTGTAGCAGTGGTTGGCGTCCCATCTCGCTTTGATAATTTCCCACATATGTGTAGGGAACTCTTGCTCGGCAGGATGGAGAGGTCTCGATGTTGGATGGCAATACGGACTTCATCGCTGTTATTGAAGGTTGAAGATGCATATGGCTGATGAGCGTGAATCTCACAATGGACGATGGATTCATCAAAGACCACGGGCGCCTGAATGTTTACAGGTTCTTCTTCCATTTCACACAACAGACGCACAGAGCACAGACTAAATAATTTTTTACACGCTTTCGCCACGCACTTTGAGACCCAAATTCTTCAAGAGTAGCACGTTTTGAGGTGTTAGCACTTTGGGCGCTGGTCGACGACTGATTGTTTTTATCCATGGCCGTTTATTGTTATTGGAAGATCTGTTGAAAACAATCTTTATATGCAGGCGTATGGTGATTACTTCACCGCGGAAATTTACCAAATCACCGTCTTGATCCACTATGCGAAGCTGTACCGTGTCAATTGTTCGGCTCGTGATTGGCAGATAAATTACGTGGGAGGGAACTTCAATGATCTTATAGCCCGGTGGCACAGATGGAAAAAATTCGTGAATTGTGTGTACTTTTTGTCCGTTAATATAGGCGCCAGCGGTAATGTTACACTCAACGCGTAAGGCGTTCACTTTGAGAATGGCTACTGGACGATCGGATTCATGTCTTTTATTGGCTTCCAATTTGCGTGCGGTGAAGCCTAGTAGATGCCCAATAGAATCTTTTGGCTCAAAATTTACATCATGATCACACTCGATCTCACTGCGTAGCGTGTTATTGTTGGGTTTAATGCTGATGCTGATGTTTTTACGCGCGAGCTCTGCTTGTACAAACGTCTCAATATCCTCTATTTCATAACTGCCCGTAGGTATCGTCAACACCTCATTTCCCACGTAAAGTTTATCGTGGTCAACGTCGATATTGGGAATAGAATTGAAGGTTAACAATTCCACGAGGCCGAGAGTATAATTTTTGTGTGGCGAGAGTTCGATGGGGGGAAAGTATTGCGCCTCGAGGATAGACGATGAGCCAGATATGGTCAATGTTAAACTGTCATCCATGATGCTGGTAAATTGACAACTGAATTCCCCCCCGTCTTTTCCCCCCTATATATAGTGTATATTTGTCTTTGTGCTGCAGCTACCGACAAAGAAACTTGAGACACAAATGTCCACATTCAATCGTATCATATTCCTGATATCTAGTATAATTATAATGAACGCTACCGACACGGAAATATCTCATGAGCTCGGATGGTGGTGGAAGATTGCCGAAACTATCAAAGTACATGACTTTCGATCCGGTCTTTTTGTAAGCGACCCAATGCGTGCCAGGACCGGTATTTTCATCCAAATTTACAATTGCTGCTTCACATTTGAGGGGTCCACTCGCTGGCAATGTATCGCGCATGTAAACTCCACGAAAATGTGGAATCTTTAGGATTTTTGCGTAGTTGAGTAGGTCGCGGTCGGTGAGGGGTCGGTGTGGTAGCGTTACTTCTAGTTTTTTGGCTTGATATGGAGGCCCAATCCCTGCTTATACGGTTTCAGATGTAGACCCCGACCTAATGCAATTGCTTCAATTGCGCGATTATGACGCTTACTTCCATCCAATTCACGCTTAGCTGCTTGAGCAGCATTTACAGCTTTAACTATACTAGCCGCACCACCCGACAAAGCACCCGCAGCGCTAAGACCCGCGAAAATGGGCACGAGGAAGGGCAATAAACCACCAATTTTATGGGCTACAGGTAGAACCCGAGGTGTGCGCACCTTACCACCTTGCAACTTTACCGCTGCACGAGCACCCTTTAGAAGTGATTTGATAATCTTGTGTGGATCATTACTTTGAATCATTGTCTTCTTTGCAGCGCCAATTATCTTTTTCAAGCAAACGCCACCCTTGCGACCCTTCATTCCCAAGCCAAATTTTCCCTTTGTCGTCATAATATTTGCCACACCCCAAGCACTGGCTTTTTCACCGATACTAGCGTCTCTCGCGCTAACACGTTGCCTAGCCTGTTCGGCCAACACTTTATCCGCCAAATGTCTCGCCTCAAGATTATCCGGATTCTTCGAATATGCAATATCGTGCTGTTTGCAAGCCGCATCCAATGGATTAATGCCCGGATCACCACGAGCAAGGCGCTTGGCCAACTTTGTGCCTGGTCCACAATACTGATAGCCAGGCAAATGGAGTTCAACGGGGAGTTTGTTGATTAGGCGGTTGACCAAACCTTTACCACTCTTCTCATGCACAATCATGTCTAAAGACAATACGCGACTGACGGATAGTATCTATAAGAAGCCTATTTATATGATTCCGTCGTTAGTCGTGTGTAAGATGACGTCCAGGAAGCAAACTATCGGAAGCGGACTTCCCGTGATAAATTTCGACGAGTTTGTCGAAGACCGTGGGGGGAAAAAGAAACGTCATGGGAATTTATTGCCGGATAGCATACGTGCACTGTTTTGCGGTCCATCGAATTGTGGGAAAACCAACGCTTTGCTCACTCTCATCATCCATCCGAATGGTTTGAGATTTGAGAACATTTACTTGTCTTCCAAATCGCTCAAGCAGCCAAAGTATAGATTGCTCGAACATCTACTCGAACCTGTGAGTGGAGTTGAATATCATCCATTCGAGGCGCATGAGCAAGTGATAGCACCAAGTGATGCACGTTCCAACTCTATATTCATCTTTGATGACATAGCATGCGAAAAGCAGGATAATGTTCGGGCCTTCTTTTCCATGGGACGCCATGAGATTGTTGACAGTTTTTATCTTTGTCAAACATACACTCGTATTCCCAAACATCTCGTGAGGGATAATGCAAATTTCGTGGTGCTTTTCAAGCAGGATGATATGAATCTCAAACACGTCTACAATGACCATGTTAATACGGACATGACTTATACGTGCTTTAAAAACATGTGCGTGAAATGCTGGAATTCCGACAAGTATGCATTTATCACAATTGATAAGGATAGCGATATTAACGAAGGTCGATATAGACAAGGTTTTGATTATTTTCTCACTATTGATAAATGACTCATCGCTGGTGGTTGGAGAGACAGTATTGCACATGCCGTGGTAGTGACAACATGAAGAGCGAACAATTGTTGCGTGAAAAGGATGTGTTGCGTGAAATTGCCAAGGCGCGCGATGCAATCAGACGAAAGCATCGAATGATGAAAATTGGGAAAGATAACGATCAGCAGAGAATGCAGGATGTCTTTAAGCCTATAGTGGGGCCATTGGAGAAATTGGTGTCGTATACAAACGGTGAGGTGGTGGCTGTGAAGGAGGAAATTAAGGATGAAAAAGTGGGCGATAATGTTGAAGAAGGAGATGCGTTGAATAGTGTGGTAAATCAAAATGCGGCACATGATTCCTTGAAGAGTGAAACACAAGATTCGTTTAAATTGATATATGAGGATGATGATGACTCGCAAAATGTTGATGAATTAATCAACGAATATCTCCTGCTATTACAAACAAATAGAAAGGCGGGCTTGGATGTATTATACGGTGTACGAAATCTCGCAAACAACAAGTTAATGATTGGCAATTCTCCGATAATTTTCGACTCTCAACATATTCGTGTGGGAGATGCGAGTTATGCGAAAACTGTTGGATTAACGGAGCTGTTGTTTAAAAAAGTGCCTAATGTCGAAACTCTCACACCGGATGATTTGAAAAACTACGAAAAGATTGTAATCTCGACGAATGCGCACAAAAAATTGTACAAGCCTAGTGAGGCTATACGACGTAACACCAGCCACAAATTTAACACATATATCGCAAATATAGTCGATCATCATGTGGGACAAGGCATGCCAAAGTATAAGCTAGCTAGAAAAAACACCCAATTGGACTATATTTATTGGGACAATCCAAACGAGCTAGTGGATCGTCTTCGCTTGCTTCTGGCATCCCAAGCAGCCGGAAATTCATCACATGCGAATGAAATTATATCGATTATTGAGGAATTGCGCGAAGCTGAAATTATTTATTAACTCGACATCGGAGAATTTACGCATTCTCATCATGAGTGTCGATGTGTTTGGACGTCATTCAAGTAGGAGTGTACTCCACAGTAAACAAGGTCCTCCAGGTCGACCCAGGATTGGCTTTAGAATTACCGCAGATGGTCATTATGACTTGGGGCAGAAACGATTGTGTAACATTGCAAATCCGGAAGAAGAAGATGACGCCATCACTCTAAGTGCGTTACAAAAGAAATCTCGAACTATCATTAAGAACATACGCAAAGAAATGAATGAGAGTAGTCAGTTGTTGGTTAATGGACTTGAAGCTACGATACGGGACATTGTGAGGACACTCGAGACCGATGTCAAAACTCTACAAGATTTGGTGATTCGTAATTCAAACGTCATTGTTGAATTGGACGCACGACTGAGTGGACTGGAAAATGAGCGAAAAAAGGGGCGCTCTCGTGCTGGAGCTACATAAGCCTGCTCGACGAAACTATCCGCGTCGACATGTGGACATCCGTGGCTTGGACGAGACCTGGCAAGCTGATCTCGTCGATATGTCATCATACGCGCGTCACAACTCCAAACACAAATTTCTCCTCACCGTCATCGATAACTTCTCAAAATTCGCCTGGGCCGTGCCAATGCTGAGTAAGAGTGGTAAAGATGCAGCAGCAGCAATGAAGTCGATCCTCGTTAAGGGACGCATACTACAGAACTTACACGTTGATCGGGGAAAAGAATTCTACAATTGTGACTTTAAGGCCGTCATGAAAAAGTACAATATTCACATGTATTCAACATATAGCAACTTGAAGGCATCCATTTGCGAGCGTTTCAATCGTACATTGAAGAACAAGATGTGGATGCAATTTAGTCTTCGTGGTAATTATAAGTGGATCGATATTCTTGATAATCTAGTAGCCGAGTACAACGATTCTGTACACCGCACCATTAAGATGAAGCCGAGAAATGTCAACGCGGAAAATGAGAAGCAACTGCAGCAGATTTTCAATAAGCCCCCAATGAAAAGATCGCCGAAATTCGCCGTTGGTGATAAAGTGAGAATCAGCAAATTTAAGACTATTTTCGAAAAGGGTTACACCCCAAACTGGACAACGGAAATATTTACAATCTATCGTGTGAAAAAAACTCATCCCGTCACATACCACTTGAAGGACCATAAAGATGAACCGATCGCCGGTGGTTTCTACGAACAAGAGCTTCTCAGGGTCAAGCACCCCGATATCTATCTCATTGAAGTGGTATTGAAGAAGCGCGGTAATCAAATGTTTGTAAAGTGGTTAGGTTTCGGCAATAGCCACAATAGTTGGATAAGTAAATCCGATTTGTAGCCGACAATAAAGAAAGTGAAAAAATATGTGTTTTATGACTCTTGACCTGCTGGTCGTCCTCGCATCCCTCCAAGGCCTCCACAGCAGGCTTCCCCCCTTCTCGCCGTCGCCCTTTTTCATGGAACGTGAGGACATGGATAGAGTGAATAAATACATGGGATTATAAAAAGTCCGTTTCTTTATTTACGGAAAATAATTCATTCTCGCACAATATATACAACAAACATAATTTTAACATCGAGTGAACAAAATATATACATAATTTTCACGAGTGTTATACATCGCTATTCATAAAAAAATGTACACAATTTTACATCAAGGTTGTGGGAAAGAAATCTACAAAACTTTTCATGACGGTATTCTATAATGCCCCCATGGTAGGGTATCCGAGGTCCCAGGTATGATATACCGCTTATCGTCATGAGGACTTAGAGCGATTTTCGTCTCGCGAATGGTGTAGACTTGGTGTAATTTTGATCGAATGCACGTTTGACTACGCTCCATTTCAATATTTTCCTTCAAGCATTGAGCATAATCATCAAACGTGATTGTCCTAGCCACAACGCTACTCTTGACACCTTTAACTTTTTTCGTGTCCTTCTTACCCTCGACACGTGTCGCGTACATTTTCGATCGAAGTCCAATAAATTCCGTCATAATTGCTCCATTACATTCGTCCTTCATGAGACCGGGTACCTTCTTGTTGACGAGCGGTATACCATACCTATTGTCCACCGAATAATCGCTTGTATCGAATTTTTCAATGTCGCGCTTCATGTCGGCATATACATCATCGCTCTCAATGTCATATATGAGACTATCCGTATCGGTATACATGACTTTACATCTATCTCGATACAGAGGTACCATATACTCGTGATGAAATCCATACAAGCACGTTTTGGATATGTCGAGTATGCACATACCCACATATATCGGCTTGTTGAATTTCACCTCAAGATTGCGCAATTCCACGGCCACGAGGTTTTCCGAAAAAACACTTCGGCTGTGGAAGTTTGGCTTCGCAATCATTGCCTCTGCGCCATATCTGCCCTCCCATTTTGTTAAAAGCTTTACATCTACATGATTGCGCACATTCTCCATCGTTTTTCCAAAGACCGCATTATTCATTAATTTGAACAAATTCTTTTCGAAATCGTTTTTGGCAAGCGTTCGAAACTGGGTATTCAACTCAATATACGAACGCAGCCATGGGGATTGTGTAAACTATAGGACTCTATGGATTTTCGTGAGGCGAAGCCCATGGCGTAAGCACTGTTGTAAATTCCGGTAGTGTATGATGTAGCGTTTTTTATCGCAAACAGTTGCCAACAGCTTTTCTTCCCGCTTACCCGGCGGTTTTTCATATATTGGACAAAACGGCAGGTCTTTGTGCGCATCATGTAGAGATTGAGGATATTCCAAGTCGACTTCAAGGATGTAGCCTATAGGTGAGTCTAGCGCAATGCATGATGGATCAAAATTGGACACATCGTTGACCCATCGAAAATCTGCATATGGCAAGGGCTGACACATTGTCCATCCATACAAATTGTTGACGTCAAAATACATCAAGTATGATGATGCTTTCGATGGATCAAACGACTCCATGTACTTGTTATTAGCGCGTGCATATCGGTTCGAGCATTGACTCAGACCACCGCGTATACCCCGCTCAATGAATAAAACTATGTCGATGTCAGTTAGTAATTCAAACTTGACATTCGAGTGTTTTAACATTGCATCCCAGGTGTATCCGGGCAATGTGTAGTAATACGCGGGATCTAGGCCATAGCTCTCAACGCATGTATTTCGAAAGTTTTCAAAAATATCGGCTAATAACAAGACATCTGTCTTCAAGTACAAATCGCTATATTCACCCAGCGTTCGAATGGAGAACCGCTCCCAAACTTGCTCAGCATGTGCGTACTCGCTCTCACATACTGTAGCATCTGTCAGAGAACTGTAAAATGCGTCACGTGGTGGTAGGCAAGTGTCTTCTAGCTTGGTCACATCATCAATATATTCATAAGGGAAGACCCCTTTTCGCGTCAGCAAATTGAAATCATCTTTCGAGAGAGTTGGGAATTGTGTGCGTAAAATTTTGAGTTTGTCATCGGTCAAGAATGATGCTAATTTGTCGAGACTGGTGTTGAGGAATTTGTATGAGTCGATAAAGCGCAATTGGATCTTGTGTTTTGAATCGTCTGTAATTTTAACATGCTTCGTGAAGGAGATGTATTTCTCCTTTGTGATTGGAAGCACATCGGTTGTTCCTTCGAACGCTGTGGCTACTTCCTTGATTATAAAATGTGCATCGTAACCGGATAAATTATGGAAAACTACTGGAATGAAAAATGACTGTTTGTAATTCAGGTTGCAGTTGGAATGGGCCGGGCCTCTATAGCGCCCAGTAAGATGACAATGATCTCGAACGCGTACATCTTCTTGCGCAAATGGTTTCTCACATATGTGACATTGAGTCGCTGCGCGAAAACTAGCCCACTCACTCGCTGTTAAATACACCATTGGTACATTATCACAGAAAGTTTCTTTTATCCGCAGTGCTAGATTTTTTAGGTCTTCGACAAACCATGATACACAATCAGCACTGCGATGCGAGTGATATGAAGATAATGAATCGTCATACGAACAACACACGTAATATCCGATACTAAATACTTCATGGTGTTGGTACATATCTTTCGCTAGGTTCTCCCCATCGGTCTTTGCTAGCACACACTCCAAATCAGCATACACAATGAAGGGATGTTGCTCTTTCCGGCTAAAGTTGCTGAACTGGAGCCACTTATTGGTGTCGTTTGGTAGTCGAATTGCACAGTCGTTTATTGCTCTACAATCGACCTCGTGTGATTGCAATTTTTCCTCGGAACCGAAGTGGTGCAAGCAGCTGCAAAAAAAAGATTGTTTTGTTTAATTCGTCTAGCATATATGATTACATAAATATATATTATGTTAACTACATACCGATCACAGATATATTTTTTATGCCCGTTTTTGCTCAGTTGCTTCGTCACGAGTCTCGACAGGTTCTTGATCCATACGAAGTGCCCCACATTGCTGTCCTCGGTATCTTGCAAGTACAGCAAATTGATGTGCTTATCCTTCTTGTGTTGACTGACTCGTATCGGAACAATGTCCTTTTTGGCGGTGGTGGTATACACGTTGATCGATACATTGTTATGAGCTTCAAATTTTTTAATTTGATGTATCGTCACCGGGAATTCGATATCCTTCAGATTCAGTACTGTCGAATAATGAGGGTAGGAAGATGGACGGTGACTGTTTTGTTCAGCTGGGTATAGAGCAGCGACAACTGCCCATGCGAAACATGCGTTATCTTTGGATTTAACGTTAACCACAGCCTTCTTCAACATTATTTCCCGCGGTAATGATATAGAGCACCCGGCACGCATCGGATTATACTTATTTACATTTATCGTGAGGTTAAGTATTTTCTGCAGAGCCCAGCCACTATCACGTTCTTGGAATTCATCGAGTAAGGTTAAAGTGGGCTCAATAACACGTTGTTCATACCACTCGTTCAAATCGCTTGTGCTAAATAGTTCACAGTTTCGCGTGTTGATACTTTTATTCGCATGTTTGTCACCACTCCCGAATTCACCATTAAACACTGTATTAACTTTGATGCTGTTGTGCTTGTTGATAATATTTTGCACATGATGAAGGACTAGGTCGCGAGCGTCATTTAGGAAGTGTCTTGGCTCGATATGGCTGCGATTGATGATGGAACCAGTCAATATCCGACTCTCGAAGGATGTTTCAATCTCTCGCCAGATTAATTCATGATCACCATGTCCTGCGCCCGTGTGTATGAAACGACTTCGCACACAATTCCTCAATCCTTCCAGACGCGCTATTTGAGCTATTAGTAACTGTTGATGTCCAATTAATAATCGCGGGCGCTTAATCCGGCTTTGTGTTTCCAACCCTTCGAGGAACTCAACGCATCGTTGCTCCCACGCGGTAAAATCTTCGAACGAGCGTAAAAGGACGGCTTGGTCATGCAAGATTTGCTCCATGTTGACGAGTACGAAAAAACTTCCACGATGTTAACAGACTGACTGCTTCATGCAAAGTGCGGTCAGATTTGAGCGGAGCGGATCATTTAAAAAGGCTCTTGTGGGAAAAAATCGACCCTCTCTCTCGGAAAAACGGAGTTTTCCGATAACGCGTAGATCGCTCGGGGAACATGAGACAAAAACATGAAGTCGGAATGCATGGGGTCAAAAGATTTTATGGGTCCTGCAGCTTAAGTGGTCCATCGGCGGTCACCGCCTTTGATCCATAAAGTTTATAGTTTTTCCAAGAAATCCGGACTTGTCGAGACCTGTCTAAAGTGTTAGCGAGACTCGTGACAGGAGTGGTCATGCATGCAAACATCTTGACATTATCTTTCGGCATGGAGACCTCGACAAGTGCTGCGCTCAAGTGGTCCATCCGCGGTCTCTTTGATCCCTAAAGATTTTTCCCGAGAAACCTGTCAGGACCTGTCTGTCGGCGAGCTTTGAGACGGGGCGAATGCAATAGACATTGTCTTTCGGCATGGAACCAGCTGCATGTCATAAATAATGGGCTTTGAAAGGCGCCGCCCTTCATGTGGCGCCTAGCGTTTCCATATGACCGAAAATTTTCCGACTCATATATGGTTGTCACACACACACACACGCACACACACACACACACACACACACACACACACGCGCGCGCGCGCGCGCGCGCGCACACATGCTTTTCCAAGAAACCTGTCAGAACCTGTCTGGCGGCGAGCTTTGAGACGGCGTTCCCCACCAGTTGCTCCAAGGACCACATGGCCCTCCACAGAGGCCACTCTGTGACGTCACTCGCGTCCAGCGACACCCCCCCCCCCCCGACACCGCCTTCAGCGACCCCCCTGGACACCGCCACCTGTACACCGCCACCTGAACCCCCCCCCCCTTGACCCCCCCCTTGACCCTCCCCCACTTGACCCTCTCCCACTTGGCCCTCCCCCACTTGACCCTCCCCACTTGACCCTCCCCCACTTGACCCTCCCCCACTTGACCCTCCCCCCCAAAGTGAAGCAGAATCGGCATAGCTCCTCTACTGACATGGCTCAAGAAATACCTAAGGGGGAAAACCGAAAACGAAAAAGAAAACCTGAAGGAGAATTTAAAGAAAATAATACAGAGACGGAGCCTAGAAGAAAAGTGGAAAGTGGTGGAGAGCTGTAGGAATGTGGGGGACCTCTGGAAAGCGATCAAACCCTTCAGACCAAAAAGAGCAAATGTAGGAACACACATTAGCAAGGAAGACTGGAGGAACCACTTTTTCGGATTGTTAGGAGGAAAGGGCAGGGACCATAGGGAGAGGGCGGAGGAACAAAGGAGAAGGGAAGAAGAGCAGGAGGAGGACATCTGGACAACAAGAGCAAACAGAAAGATTGACTTGAAGGAAATAGAGAATGCGAAAGTATGAAAAATGGAAAAGCCGCCGGGGAAGGTGGAGTATCAATAGAATTTCTAAAAGCTATGATAGAGGAAGGATACAGGGAAATAAAAGATATTTTGACTGAGTTTTGGGATAAGGGGGATTTAGCAAGCGGATGGGAAGCATTCGAAGGTATGAAAAATGGAAAAGCCGCCGGGGAAGATGGAGTGTCAATAGAATTTCAAAAAGCTACGACAGAGGAAGAATACAGGGAAATAAAAGATATTTTGAATGAGTTTTGGGATAGAGGGGATTTAGCAAGTAGGAAGAATCTTTCCGATATACAAAACAGGAGACGCCAACTGCGCAAAGAACTATAGGGGAATCAAACTTTCGAACACGGGATACAAATTGTTAGCCAATATAATAACGGGGAGACTTAGATACTGGCTGGAAGGAAAGGGGGTGCTGAAGGAGAGCCAGGCAGGCTTTAGAAGCGGGAGAAGGACGAGGGACCATGTGTTCGTCTTGAATGCGCTAATAAACAACAAGCTCAAGAATAAAGGGGGGAACTTATTTGCAGCGTTTGTTGATTTTAAAGCGGCATTCAACACGGTAGATAGAGACTTGCTTATCAAGAAAATCAAGGAGCTAGGGATAAAAGGAAGACTGCTAACGATGATTGAGAAGATATACGAAAAGAGTATAAATGAAATAATTACAGGGGAGGGGGTCACGCAGCGCTTCGAGACAATAAAAGGGGTGAGGCAAGGGTGTCTGGTGTCGCCTGAGCCCGTCGCGTTTTAGTCTTTTCATAGAAGATATGGACTTGATATGGGAGGCAAAGAATGAAGGAGGTACGGTGATAGGGGGGGGGGGGGGGGAGAAAATATTTGCACTGAAATTTGCAGATGATATTGTGTTAGTGGCTGACGAGGAAGAGGGGCTCGGGTCTATGCTGGGGTCATTAGAAAAAGACGTAAAGAGAAATAGATTAACAGTCAACATACAAAAGACGAAAATAATAAGATTCAAAAGTGGGGGGGGGGGCAGAAGTAAGGAAAATCAGAAATGGAAGTATGGAAACGAGAAATTAGAGATTGTAAAAGAATACAAGTATCTGGGGGTAGTGTTCTCGACCGGCAATACTTTCGAAAAACATCTAATCAATTTAACAGGAAAAATGAGGAGAGCTACCAACACGACCTGGGGTACATTCAAAAGAGCCGGGATAAATAGTTTAAAGAGAAGAATGTATTTGATGGACGCTATAGTCAAAAGTGGGTTGTTATACGGAAGCGAGGTGTGGGGGTGGAAGAGACGGGAGGTAGTAGAGAGACTACAAGGAAGATATGTTAAAATGACAATGGGCATAAGAACACGCCAAATTATATCTGGCGGATGGAATCCGGACGAAGAAGCGTTAAGACAGAAACGTGGAAGAGAGCGGCTAATCATTTAATTGAAATAATGAAAATGGGAGAGAAAAGATGACTAAAAAAGTGTCTCAAAGATGAAGCGAGAGGAGTTTTAAATGGAAACCCAACGAAATGGGGAAGGGAGGTCCAAGAAGCGATAGAGGAAGTGGTAGAAGGAGGCGTGTGGACGGCTATTGCAAACAATGATGTAAGGGAAATAAAGAATATAATAGAAAGGGGGAAGAAAACAAAAGTGGACCAGGAAATCCAGCAAGGCCCGTAACTGAATTGAAAAATCTACGTATTGTGCACAATACAAAAATCGGAAACAAATACTAGAAACAGAAAAGTACTGCGAAGATGGAAGTATAACAGCAGGAATGAAAGAAACCTGGGCGAGACTGAGATGTGGGAATGTGGGGAAAGAAGGCAACAAGGGCTATAGCGACGATATGTGTAGAAGCTGCGGAAAGGAAGCAGAAAACGTGGTCCACATATGTAGGTGCGAGAAAATTAAAGAAAAAATTAAAAAAGAAATAGTGGATGACCTCGAAAAGTGGATTGGCGATGGGGGAAGGGAAGAGATTAATAGGAAGATAGAAATGACATTGAAAAAGGAGCCTGTAACACCACTATGTATGTATATAAGGCAATTTGAGAGAATGAAAATAAACAAATAGAAATAGAACGAGAAACATAAATAGCAATAGAATATAAGTAGATTTAAGAGTACCATGTAAAAGGGAATGAATATGTAGCGGGGGGATGACTGTGTAAACACCCTGAAAGGGTATACCTGAAATAAAATTACTTACTACTATATACAGGGCTACTGGTAATAACCAGTAGCCCAGTATTTATATTTATTCCGTTTCAAAAAGATATTAAATCCCCATAAAACACTTTGACAAGTAAAAAATGGCAAGTAATAAAAGTTCCCTTGAAAACATTATCGGTTGTTTCACTATCTACAAAATTTAAATTAAACTCGAAAAAAAATTAAATTTTTTAAATTTGAACAATGGTTTTATTTATTATATTACTTTTTCAATTTAAACGTACAAACGAAGTGAAATAACTTGTTATAAAAAAGTCAAACAAGTTTTTATAAATGTACTCAATATTTTATCTAAAAAAACCATATGACTGTTATAATTAAAAAAATCGAATCACGGTTATATAAAAGTACAACGTACGTATCACAACAAGTACACTGAAAATGCTGTGCAACGACTTGGCGTGCATGGTTCAGAAAAAAAGCGCGACGGAGGTTGTCGTTTTCTCAACAACTTGACTATCGCGCTAAGAAAAACATAAATTTACGTAATTCATTATGTGAGTGCAAACAAGGTTTCTGATTCCGCAAAGTATAAATCAAACATACCCTGAGACCCCACGGCTCTTGGAAAAGGAATATCGATATTATTCTCGACACCTATCGCTTCATTTTCTATAGTCTGTCCAAGTACAGTCGAACATCTCATTTCTAATAATCCTTATGTAGCTGATGCGATAACTAATGCGATGTTGCAATTTGAAATGATCTAAGTAGATAAATTGTTACAACAGTTGCTTGTGCCAGTGGTGGGAACGGTTCTGTAAGAAATTGTGTATCTTCCCGAACCTTTTTCTTAACCATGCACGCCAAGTCGTTGCACAGCGTTCCAGTGTACTTGTGATACATACGTTGTACTTTTATATAATCATGATTCGATTTTTTAATTATGATAGTAGTAATATGGTTTTTTCAGATGGAATATTTAGAAAAGTATTATTTCTAGGTTTTGACAATTTTGTGTACATTTCTAAAAACTTGCTTGGCTTTTTTATAAAAAAAATTTTGACTTCTTTTGTACGTTTATATTGACAAAGTAATAATCTAAGTAAAACCATTGTGTGAAATAGAATAACAAATATTGCGAGTTTAATTTGAATTTTGTAGATAGTGAACCAACCGATAATGTTTTCAAGGACACTTGTTGTTACTTGGCGTCTTTTTACTTGTTAAAGTTTTTAGGGTAAATTTGTTACAGTACACTGAAAAAATAGATTTATGGAAATCAATTAAATGCGTTTATTTCATCCTTTTTAATTCAAACTAACTACAATTTATGTCAAATCAATGATTTTTAGGTTTTTTTAAAATTGGTTTCTTCCAGCCGTTCGGCTCTTCCCCTTTTTACGTGCCCCAACCCGCCTCAACGTTGTTCTACCACCCATTCCACATGCCCCTTCTACCTAGCATTCCACAACTTCCTCGTCTACCTCCAATTCCAAACCCCCCACCTTGCGACCGCAGACGACTTCCCCCTCTCTATCGTATTCACCATGACATATCTGCCATGAGCATAGGAAAACTGCGATAAAACTATACCGATACAGGCGGTCCCAAGTTCGCCGCCCGAACACGGAACTAGTCGTCTTTCGCCGAGAAATGCCGAAGAAAAATATTTCACGACGAAAGTGACGCGACTGGGATTCGAACCTGCGACCTCCCTATCCGCTGGCCAGCATGTAAACCACTAGACCAATATACCGCATGTTTTTTTATTTGACTCGACTATTTCGAAGATTTATTTCAAATGTATTTATGTATTTTAATCATTGTATATATATATATATATATATATATATATATATATATATATATATATAATTGCGTTGAGTAATCAAAAAATTATATACTCCAAATAATCTTTGTATTTGGTATGATTTACTCGAAAAAAATATTTAATCGTCTAGACTTATTGGGTTTGCTTAGACTTTTAAAAATTAACGGACCATTTCAGTGTAAAATTTGTTGAAAATCTTTTTTTGCATTATCCAAAAAAATGGACTTTCTCTAACATGCTGTTAAATTTTGGTCGCGAGATTCGAATAATTTCAGTCGTTACGGCCTTTCTTAGAAAAAGGGATTCCACCAGCTGCGTGTGACCTGGCGCCGATGGACGCGCTTTTTTCTCGAAAACTCGTTTTTCCAAACGATGGACGATTTCAAATGCAGAGTTTTCCAGCTATCCGTATCAAACTTTACCACATAATTCTTCACGCGAATCCTTAGGGGCTTACACCACTGTAAATGGCTAAAATTAAGCGATTTTTTTTTATGGACGCACAAGTAAGAGGACAATAATATTCAAGGATGTTATTAGTCATATCTTCAAGGGAACAAAAAAAATTAAATTAAAAAATTATACAAAATGGTGACGCTGAAGCCATTCTGACGAGGAATGTTGAATTTGAGACGCTCTACGGCACGCAGCATCACTGACGCAAATTTGAATGTGAAACATTTTTTTATTCCATAAATTTACATGAGTATCGCTAAAGAAATATGTAGGGGGTTTTGAAAATATAACTTTTTGTGTAATTGGCAAGCATTCAAAGTAAACTCAATACTCCACAGAAAAAAAGGACAATCATTTATGAATAAATAATGTTATAATTAACTGATGGGAAATCCTGTAGGTGTTTCTCTTCAGAGTGTTATTATATAGATGTGCTCAAAATTTGTAGCAAATAGAATGAAAGTTGTTGGAGTTACGCTGCGTGTCGTTTTGTAAAAAATGTGTTTGGAGAAACTTAATTTTTAAATGGTCACCATTTTGTTAATTTTCATCGAAAAAAATCCTACGTATGTCTGTAGTTTTTTATACAGATTAATAATCTTTCTAATTTTTTCTTTCATACAATTTTCAGAGCAGTAGGACATTCCACCGTCAGGCACTTTTTTAAATATCATTTTACAATGGCCAAGAAAATATGTAAAATATATTAACAAATAAAACTAAAATATTAGAAAATATTTTTATGTACAACATGTCATTTGAATAAACGCAACAAAAATCTGAATGATTATGAAATTTGATTTATTTAAATCGTGAGAATCGGCAGTTTGCAAGCCAGTCACGCTCGAATGGCCCCTTAAGAAGCAAATTCTTTGATACAGTAGTGCGGTCTTCGGCCGGAATGGAGCGCCGGCTTCGGCTCGAGCAAGCGATTTCTACTTTTAGCGAGCATATAACCAAGCCCGCGAAACATACTGATGCATTACGAATTTTGCGCGTTTTTTAACGTGCCCGTCTAAGTGTATTTCGACAGACGTAGGAATTGCAGCTTTGCACTTCTGAGAATTGTTATCAACACGGATAGATTGGTATTGTACAGGAGAAAATATAGTGCATTTGCTAGTTGTGATTTAAACGCCTGGTAAGTCATTACAATTTCTATTCGTTCTAAATAACAACATATATGATTTTACTACCGGCAAATAACGATAATATTGTATTTAAATATATATCTTACATGTTGAAATCGACAATGTATTTTTTTGTAGTTTTACGTGTTTTTCATTGATATTTTGTTTGTTGAAAATAATTATATGTGAAAACAATTGATGAAAATGTGAACATCCCACAAGGCTCTGTTCTTGGCCCGATAATATTTAATCTGTATATCAGTGACGTGCCGCATTTGTCTGTTCTAACATCACAATACGCAGACAATCAACAAGGGCTTCAATCCAGACAGAGCCAAATACAAGGTATCGAGAAACACAAACGAGCTTATACTAAACAGATACTATTACCGATAGGGGCTAAAATGTAACAACACGAAGACATTAGTTATTATGTTTGGCCGACGGCATTGACGAGCCGAACAGAGATGTAGTAAAATAACCAACCCGACGACAAACCAAGACGAATACATTGAGACGAAACGGGAAATAGAATATATCGGCGAAAAAATAACAAGAACCCTGAAAGTATCACCCTTAGGACTGAAGAAACTCAATATTACAAAACACTTAATCGCCACCCTCCAGAGGATTATCGATCGATTCATAATTGACGTATTGACGTATACGTCAAATGGCGAGTAATACGAGCATGCGTACTCCCATCACTGGATTACGCCGCTAGGTGCCTCCTTCCGCTCTATACCAAAACCAACCTCAAAAGGCTCGAAGTTGTCCACAAGAAAGTGCTAAAGAACGCCGCCGGCCTACCGATGCGCTCCTCCATAAACGATCCCTGGTCAATGCTCAACGAGGTTCCGTTCCGCGAACGGGTCCATAACATCAACAACGAAAACCTGGCAAAACTAACATCCCACGCTACGGGATACGGGCAAATCTACGAGGATTGATAGTTGCTGATCGCCAACAATACCAACCCCCCGAGGCAAGAAAGACTGCTCAGTCCTCTCTGCAGCATAAAGACTCCGGAAAAACCATATCTCCCATACCTTCATTTGTAAATACGCATCCTAACCCCTCATTTTATTGTAATATAATGAGCCTAACAAACAATAATTAAAATGGGCAGCGAGGCAGTAAAACACACATTCACCATAACAATCAATAAAATATCTATCCCATAAAAGTATAGAGACTCTAGGAGCAATAAAATAATACAGTACTGTAAACTTGGATTAGAATAAAAACCTTGTTGATAAATAAAATATGAACATTACACACAATCCCTGACGAAAAACAAAAAAAAATATTTTCATTCGTTCATTTTCTTATTTCTTTATTTGTTTTCTTACATCCTAGCGAATGGGCCTCCTCTCGGTTATTCCTAATATCCGCATTTGCCATTATAAGCTTATTATTATACATGTATAAATCTAACAATAAGACGCGTAACAGCGTAAAAAGGACCGTGCTTACGTTTCGCACGCATATTCAACCCACAGCAATATAAGCACGGCAGCAGCACCGTCAGTTATCGACTTTTCGTATCCCATTGGCGGTCAATGAGAACACGATCTCAAGCGCATATTCCAAGAACAGCTGTCGAACGAAAAATCAACCATCAGCTCGATCAACAGACTCCAAAAATCCTACGCCGGCTCATCCGCATGGTGACCAAGAGAAGCCTCGGTCCTAGATTATTTAATCATGACATAGCCTTGACGGCTCCGGCAAATTTATAACTCTGACTAAAAAATAAGACATCCGGTCTCGCAGCGTAGTCCGATATATAAACCTCTCGATATGAGAAGTCACCATAGCCATAAATTGACATAACACAAATCATGCGCATGCTTAGGTATCAGATATCGAACTCATATCCCATGCGCTTTTTCATCGAAACACGGAACAAAGGTATCCTTCCCTTCATACGCATTTTAGTCAGAACCGACGCCCTGGAATGAGGCCACGCACGTGACTAACGAATCTGTAAAGAATTCGCACACCATACCGCGACCAATCACGTTAATAAACTGTTATCTTCACGACCAATGGTCCAATCCCTGAAGAACTAGATGACCAAAACCGCACGTTCCCTAAGGTTCCTTCTCCTACTATTGAACCTCTCCTAATTTTCATATCAAGAAAGACTTCTTTCCTGAAGTCCAAGACTTCATATAAGAACCAAGTTCTTATATGAAGTCTCAATCCCAGTGTCCCATCAACTACCATCGAATCAAGTTCTTCTATCGAGTCTCAATCCCATTCTTCCGTCAACTACCATCAAATCAAGTTCTTCTTTCGAGTCTCAATCCCAGTCTCCCGACAACATCCATCGAATTCAGAGGTCAGTCTCCCGTGAATCAACTTCAAATCAAGTTCCCTTATCGTGTCTTGATTCCGACCTAAGTATGAACAATCTTATTGCAAGTATTTCTTTCGAATTGATTAAACGTGTAAGTTCGACCCACAGTTCGCGTAAAAAAATAAAATCCGTTTCTCGCGCTCTAAGATCGTACAGTTTCAAGTGGCTCGCGCTGTCCATATATATTTATATTTACGCGTTATATTTAGGGCGAAGGCCCATATTAATAAGAGCGTCTACCGATATCTTAACGAGCAAACACACTCACAATCAGTTTCGAAAGGTCGCGTCAATTCCTTAATTATATTCTATCCCACGCACTACCCCTTTTTCCCCTCATCCTGTGCATTTGCGCTGGGCGTGGGCAACAAAGAGGAAAACAAAAAATATTATGCTCGCGTCCCTTCCGCATGTGACGGTTTCCGTTTGTTGATTATGATCGTTATATTTCTTCATTTATATTTTTGCCTATCATTATTGCAAGTTACCGTAAATCATGTTCGACACTTAACGACACCGTGTTTCTCTGGAAGATTTATTGACATCGATTCGGTTGTTCTCGAGTTATAAGAGCACAATCGTACAGAGAGACAACTTATTTCACATAATAAGATTTTTCTACTCGTTCTAGTCGATGTAAACGATCGCTAGAGACATTTAGTGAGAACGAAAAAAAAAAACAGACAAAGCACCCCGTACAGTTTGATTATATGTATATATCGATATACAGTGAGTAAAAAAGTATTTGTACATCTCACACGAAACTGTTGTTAATTTGGCTCCTTATTGATCAGATGATAACGTACCTTTGACGGATTTTCCTATGGAATACAGGGCAGTAAGATTCTGAAATCGAAGTGAAGTAGCCCTTAGAAAACGGCTCATCTGCTCGTAGTTGTGATACTTGAATTCGATGTTGTAATGCTCGTCGAATATCGAATAACGGGCGTTGTAGTGCCTCGCGATGTCCGCGTCCTGGGCGATCGGTTCCTGGGATATTGCGACCCCCGTTGCTCCATTGTAAACGCACCCGAGGACCAACAGCGTAGCGGATATACAGTAGCTCCACATGTTCGGCTAAAAACCTACAAACGCCAATAAAAAGGTTTTTGAATCTATCGTCTAAAAAGCATATTTACAAGAAAAGTCAAGGAATTTCCGTGCATTAAAATCACTGTTTCAATTTTACCCGTAAATTACAATATTTACCACTTTTTGTGACTAAATTACCGGTTACTTTCGTGAAGAAGGTTCTGCCCATTATCTGACAGTAATGTAGAAATTAAAAACAAGAAAGCGATTGCAGATCGTTAACCCTTAAATGCATAATTTATTGTACATTACCTTTTTTTACCATTACATTTAACCTAACTTCTGTTGCATCCACAACCGACTTGAGCTACACTATACCGCATTTGTTGAGCGTACGGGAAAACTGTGGAAAACCCGTCACGGTATAGACGGCCCCATATTTTTCATGCATAGACTTTTACTCAATTATCTACACCCAAGGTCTCAAGAGTATTGGCCTTCCTCGCACTGGCTGTTGCGCCAGCCGATGCAAAGCTAAGCGGTCACCGCTTCGAGTATTGGCCACGCTCAACAGCACTGCTTAACTCGATGTAGCACCGAAGCCTAACCTCGACCGCCCATCTACCAATGTAGGTTCGATTTTTTAAAACTATTTTTCCCTCAAATTTTCATCATTTCCACATAACATTTTTTTCATAAAAAAAACTCATGCATTTAAGGGTTATCCGTAGAAAAAATCCTATAACGGCTTGATAAAAAGTTTTATTCGGGTAGTATGATCATTAATCTATTTGTGCATACTTGTAATGCAAAAGGTTCATTGCGATAATGTAGACGCGGTATACAAGAAAAATGTTAACCATTCATTCGATCGACGTATTATAGTTTATAATTTTGTTAGTTATAATGTATAACCAAAAAGTTACTAATATAATATTTTTTAAAACCCAACAGTAATTAGTAAGTAATCCTGAAGATAACTGAGTTCGCTATTTATTTCGAACCCATTCTCAAGTCGTAGTCTCCTCATCAGAAACTTCATAAAAATGTTTCCAAAACACACCTTTCCTTTTCGGTATGGCGAGACATGGATGATTATGGCGATTTATTATTGGGAATACATATAAGTCTCTGCCGTTTGACAAAAGATGGCCCCACCAAGAGGTTATGGTTCAATTTTCCAGATAGAGTTCCGGTGTGGAACGTGGGGATTGATTGAAAGGACCTGATTTCACATGCTAGATAACTAAATAAAAGTTATTTAGCATAAAAAGACCAGGGTGCCTCACAAAAGCTATTTGTGTCGCATAATAGAAGCAAATTAAGCTGGTGGAGCAATTAGAACGACGGTTTCGGAATCCTGGGTGATTTCGAAACCTTTTTGGACGGCTATGCGCCGGGGCTGGGCTATAGGTGGCGTAGGCCGCCATGGCGCAGTCCTTAGAAAGGCCTGACTGTCTTGTCCTAGCCTTCCGGTCGACGAATTTTCTAACGACATGGAGGAAATGGATGTTTCCAAGGCAAAATCTCTAAAGAGATGCTGTGAAGATGACGAAATTGCCCACGCGTCCTTGCGGAGCTTACACTCCGAAAATACGGGACCAATCCATGAAGGACTCTAGGAACAAAAAAGGAGAGCAAGGATCGGGAAGCAGCTACAAAGCAAGAAAAAAGGCCTGCTCGGCGACAAGAGACAACACAAAGAAAAAAGAGAACGAGCATGGACAAGAATCGTCATTGAAGGATTCGTCCCCTACAGTAGGCCGGGTTCCAGAAGATGGAACGGAGGTAGGACGGAGATACGAAAATGCGGATCGTGGTCCGTTTGAAGTCACTTTCTGAAGTACCGATCTCTGGCTGCACCGGCCAGAGTGATGTTTAAATTGAAAATTAATTACGATACAATGTCTCGATCCGGACACAAAAATATTGCCGTAATATTCAAGAACGTGACTGATGCGAATGCGCTTGTAAGCGACTCTCGTCTTGCTAATGAGAATGTGACGGTGACTATCCCTTGGTACGAAATATATTGGAAAGGGGTAATCAGACCCCCTGCCCTGGTTGCCCTGCGACGTAAGCAACAGCGAGGTCATAGAGACAATAAATAGAGAGAATCGAGACTAGTGTTCCCAACCTCGACGGATCAAATTATCGTATCAGGGCAGTAAAATCATAGTGCGCCCAAAGAAATTATAGTATTTTTTAATTTATCGTTAAAACCATTCAAAAAATAATTCATAAGATATACGGTCGTTATTTTGAGTCCATAGGATTATTTTATTTTTTAAAAATAACAAAAAGTTTAACGTCATTTCAATATTCACATTTCGTGTGATTAGTTTTTTATAATCTATATATGAGGCATTCCACGTCACTTCAACCAGTAAAAAAAATCCACAAATAATTTTGAAAAATCGAGTTGCTATATTTAAAAATATTCACGGTGTCGACATTTTAAATAAAATTCTGACGTTTTTTTTTTTCGTTGATTACCATTTTTTAATATTTTTCCATTCAAATGGCTGTATCTTTGGCAGGATTTGACGTACTTACATTCGTAAAAAACGAAAATGTGCGTCTTTTTATAGCCTTCCAGAAAAATTTAATTTTGTTTTTATTGAGCAAGTCGAACGTCCGCTTCAGGGCAAAATATACAAAAATATTTTTTTCTCAAGGAAAGACACTCGTTATTTTATTTTGAAGAATTTCTCCGAATTGTGAATACGAAAAACGGATATTTGGTATTTTTTATATGATAGGATTCCTAAACACCGTGAAGTAACAGCTATTTTTATTAAAAATGTATAGGACATATATGTCATATGTCATATGTATTGGAGCCTTGAAGTGCACCACGCTCTTCAATCGAATATTAATAAAAAAAATTTTAAAATAAAAATAGCTGTTACTTCACCGTGTTTAGGAGTCCGATAATATTAAAAAAATAAATAAAAATCCGTTTTTCATATTCACAATTCGGGGAAATAAAAAAAAGTGAGTGTCTTCCCTAGAGGAAAAAAAAAATATTTTGTGCATATTTTGCCCTGCAACGGACGTTCGACTTGCTTAATAAAAACTAAATTAATTTAAAAAACGCACATTTTTGTTTTTTACGAATGTAAATACGTCAAATCCTGCCAAAGATACAGCCATTTGACTGGAAAAATGTTAAAAAATGGTAATCAACGAGAAAAAACGTCAGAAATTTCTTAAAAATTTCAACACTCGTTGAATATTATTCTATAAGGTAACTCGATTTTTCAAAATCATTTGTAGATTTTTTTTACTGGCTGAAGTGACGTGGAATGCCTCATATATTTTCAGTTTCAGTCTTTTAACTCAAAATAAAACTTAAAATAAACGAAACAATAAAGTATATAAAGCTTTTTTAAACAGACTTAGTTTTTAGCTTACATGTTGCTCGGGACTCTTACGTCATCATCGTCTGATCCGCATGTTGTTGCAGTAAGTTTTTGTTGATCACTTTCATTTGTGTCGTTGCGTTTTTCGCCCGCATTCGTATACAACAAATGTTTGGTCATTCTAGCGTATTTTTCCGGGGTGGTTCGAACGCAGTGCAATCATTTCTAATACGCTATCGGCCGAAAAAAATGCCGTTTAACGTCGGAGTTATCAACTTATTTCTAGTTTTGGTTTTTACTAGATTTACTGCGCTAAAAATTCTCTCACACTCGGCATTTGAATGTGGAAGCGAGATGATGTTTCGGGCGAATGTGGCTAAATTCTGAAAATTATAACCAACTTGGTCCTGTTCATCAAAAGTAGACAATTTATGCCAAAATACATTTGGTTCGTCAGAAATGTCAATATGCCCTGGTAATTCGAAACTTGAAAGTTGCCGCCCTTCATCGTCGACTGCTTGGTAATCATTTTCCTTCATTATGCGTGGCATCAATTACATTAGCGGTAGTAAAGGGGGCGAAGTTTTGCGAGTTTTTTCCAGCACAGCAATTGATGGTTTAAATACGAACATTTTTTGTAAAGCCGTGTCTGAATAGTCGAAACGTTCTTTTAGTTGACAACCAATGATGAGAAACTGATTGCATCCTTTCAGATAATTCACTCTGAGATTAGGGTTATCGCAAATGTCGACTTTTTGCAGGAAGTTTGACACCTTCACTCCCAAGTAGATCTGATCTAAAAGTAACATTTTTTGTGAATTGTCCGGTTCTATTTCATGTATCGGTGTGCGTTTGATGTAGTCCCGATCCATGTACGTTTTTAATAAATCGAGGTATGTGCAGCTGATCGTTTCGAATATTGTCGCGATAACAGTTTTGTCGGATTGGAAATATGCATTTAATCGAGTAAATTTAGGCAGGGTGTACTCGAGAAACAAATTAAAAAGTATGATCATTGGATCACTCAATGCATTCAAGATATGTTCAATCGCGAGCAAGCGCTCGGAATACCGCTTGCCGATAAAATAGAGCTTTAAGGCATCGCATTGTTCAAGCAAGCGCGAAACGACCGCCTCCAATGAAAGCCACCGAGTTTGCAATCGATGGAGCATCTTGTAAATTTTTGAATCAAGAAAACATTGACATTTTTGGACAGCGAATGGTCGCTTCGCGCTTGTTTTGAAGAAATTGTAAATGTCTCGCGCTAAGTCTTCACATGTCCGCGGCAGAACTTTACATGCTTCACTTGCACACAATTGCAGTGAATGGCATATGCATTTAAAAATTGATATGCCTGGACAGAGACTCTGGAATCGACTAGCCACCGAATTATTCGCACCCACCATCGTTCCGCATCTATCTGACCCAAATCCAATTACGTTTTCGAAGGACAGCCCGTATTTTTCAAAATAAATCATTATGCATTGGGACAAGTGTTCAGCAGTGGCTGACTCAGTACTGCTTTGCTTTTCGGAAACTTGGCATAGTTCCCAAAATCGACTGACGATTCGGCCTTCCTCTTTGTCATAAAACTTAGAAATCACGATAATAAATATTTTAACTACTTAAAGAAACGTTCAACTTAATCGATAAAAATGACAAAAAAGCAGCGTAAGAATTTCCTGACTACAATATACAAGTATACTTGATTACAATGCATAACGATTTCACAGCGAAAACATCGGTAGATTCGTCAATGAGGATGTTGAACTTTGTTGCTATCGGCTTTTTACTAAGTGAAGCCTTTTGAGATTCGCCAAAGACATTTTTTATGATAGCCGAAGTTTTCGTTGATTTCATCTTCAAATCTCGAAGGATTTTTGAGTGGGGAAAACAATCCTTCAGCACGTGGGACAAATGATTCTTCACTCTGAACGAGATGTTATGATGAACTATGAATGCAGACATTTTTATTTCAGCTCTTTTGACTGATGTACCAGCAGAACTATTGACGATTTGAATCTGGTTTACGAATGTGCTAATGGACGTTTGATCTGAAACGGATCCGATTTTTGTCAAATGAGTACGAGATTTGGCATTGGTTCGGATGACGGTTATTTCGGCGGTGAAACTGACTCGACACAGAAGACACTTGGCTTTGTAACTATTTTTCCGGTCTCGGTATAGCTAATTTTTAAAATCCGCTTCTTTGAGCCAGGTGTCTTGAAACTTTTGGGCCGGCGAGTGTTCAGGCGAATTTCTTTCTTTGGAGGTGTATTCGGCTCGGTATTTTCATCAGAATCGTTACAATCCATCTTCTAAATAGTTTGTCGTCTACGACACTGTGAAACTGACAGTGTCGACAAACAATAATTTATTTATAGTAGTATGGGGGCCACTATGGCGACCCCCACTCCTCATCCCCACTCCTACCCCCACTCCTCGGTAGCCGAGGTGGTGGGGGGTGTGGAGTGGGGATGACCGTCCTTATCCCCACCCCTCCCCCCTCTCCTCGGTATCCGAGGTGGAGGGGATGGAGTGGGGATTTCCCCCCACGCGCCGCGTGGAGGGGGGATGGCCGGAGTGGTGGGCTCGCCATAGTGGCCCCTTTTTTTTACTTTATGAAAAATCGTTTTTTAGAAATAATTCTATATTACTCACCGAGGTCGTTGCTGCTCCTGGTGACGGTGCACTCCGAGGGTGCACACACACACACACACACACACACACACACACACACACACACACACACACACACACACACACACACACACACGCGCGCGCTCGCACACACACACACACAATCGCGCGCGCGCACACACTAGCGCGAGTGTTACGGCTCGTTCTCCCACCCCTCCGGCTCGAACGAGTCGTCGAACCCGTCGTCGGGCCACCCCGCGTCGTAAAGCGACGGGTTCGGGTCCGTCTTTCAACGCCGCGATTAATACCGTCGCGACGTCGACCCCATTGTACATACGCACACGGGGGGAGGGGGGTGCCGTTTTCGGCCACAGCCACGACGACGCGGTTCTCCACGAGATCCGCGAGCAGGTCCGAGACGAAGGGGATGGCCTCGAGATGCGCGATCCCCGAAACCGCGCACTGGATGGCGAGGCCCGCGACAAACGCGCAAAAGGGCGCGGGGGCATACAGCGAGGCCGCGTCTATGGACCCGCTGTATCCCTCGTCAACAAAAAAAAATTCACCATATCCCTCGGAGCCGCACGACACTATATTTCCGCGGAGCACGTCACAGCCACCCGCGGGGATTGTCACACACGATGCTCCCGGCACAACATCGTCGAACGGGAAGCGTACTCCCGCTCGACGCTGCACGTAAAATGCGTACAGGGCTTCACGCAACCACTCGTGCGTTTCGCCCGTCGCCACTGTACGTTTATATACGGCCAAGCCGTCGACGCGGGAAACGCAGCACGCAAACGGCGCCACAGGGAGCTTGAGGCACTCGGGATACATTTTTCACGATACACGGACTGGTGGAAGAGAAGAAGAAGAGACGCGCGCGATGGAGTCTGAAGAGCAACTGAAGCTGCCAGTCGTATGAAGGGTATCTTTTGCAGATTTTTGACAGGTCAGCATAATTGCACGTGTGCGAGGTAGCCGATGCATTGTTCTACGATGAGCTCACCCGACGGTGAGCGCGATCGTTCTACGATGAGCTCATCCGATGGTGAGCATAGATGCACGTGTGCAAGCTTAGCGATGCAGTTTAGCTTCGCTCCGCGATGAGTTCATCCGCCGGTGAACTCACCGCAGGAGTTTGCGAATTATGCTGATAACTGTCAAAATCTTTTGCACAGCAGCCCACATGGGAGAAGCCGTATTCGCGGCCACTCCTCTTTGTGTGGATATTCGTACATGCTATAGAGCGCGCACACCGACGGGCACGAGCATACGTGTGTCGTGGCATCGGGCCGCTTGCTGCACACACACACGCGCCCTCGTAGCAGCCCGCAAGGGAGAAGCCGTATTCTTGGCCTCTCCTCTTTGTGCGGATATTCGTACCTGCTATAGAGCGCGCACAACCGACGGGCGCGAGCATACGTGGGTCGTGGGATCGGGCCGCTTGCTACTACATGCACGCGCCCGCGTAGTGGCTCGCAATGGAGAAGCCGTATTCTCGGTTACGATGCAAAGTTTTTGTGAACGAAAAATACTACCACTTCGGACCGCGATTGAGCGAACGCAACGAACGGAAGATCGCACAAACGCAATAAGCGATCGAACGAACAAAGAAAGTAAGCTTCTTTTAGGTTTCGAAAAGCAGTTATTGGCCGAGGGATTTTGTTACGATGCAAAGTTTTTTGTGAACGAAAATCGAACGTTTTGTTCACCGAAAATCGATACTTCTACTTCGGACCGCGATTGAACGACGAGCGATCGAACGAACGAAGAAAGTAAGCTTCTTTCAAATGTCAAACATCAGTGTTTGGCCGAGGGGTTTTTTTTCGATGCAACGCTTTTTGTAGACGAAAATCGAGCATTTTTTTCACCGACAATCGATGCTTCCAAGTCGGACCGCGGTTGAGTGAGCGCAATGTATAGAGGACCGAACGAACGCAATCAGCGATCGAATGAAATCAACGAACGATCAAGCGAAAGAACGAGCGATCAAACGAACTTAGAAAGTAAGCTGCATTTAGATATTAAAAAGCAGTGACTGGCCGAGGAATTTTCTTTTCGATTCATAGTTTTTTGTGAACGAAAATCGAGGGTTTTTTCGCCCAATATCAACGCAACGAATGAGTGAAAGAACGGATTGTCCGGTCTTCTTTTCGATTCATAGTTTTTTGTTAACAAAAATCGAGCGTTTTTTTCGCCCAATATCAACGCAACGAACGAGTGAAAGAACGGATTGTCCGGTCGTTCGCTCGTTCGTCCCTTAAACGAACGAAAGATCGAATGCACGCAACGAACGATCGACTGATCGCAGCGAGTGAATGAAGGAACAAGCGATCGAATGTTCGAAAGATCGCACAATCGGAATACCGAATGAACGAGCGCATCGACCGATCCATCGAATGAATGAATGAACGAACGAATGAACGAACGAACACCGCAGTCCTAAGTAGGGGTATCGATTGTCAGGGTTACACATGTTCGTTGGAAAACCATGCATCGAAAAGAAAATTCTTCGCGTAATCCCTGCTGTTTGATATGTAAAAGAACCTTGTGTTCGATGGTTCGTTCGATCGTTCAATGCGTTCACACGTTCGTTCGTCTGATATGTTCGCTTGATCTTTCGTTCGTTAACCCCGTTGCGTCCGTTCGATCGTTCGTTCGTTCGTTCGTTCGGAGCGCTCATTCGATCGTTCGTTCCAACGTTTATTACGCTTGTTCGATCTTTCGTTGTTGAATTCCTTCGCTCAATCACTGCATTTTCATATGCAAAAGAAGCTTGTGTTCCATCACTCGTTCGTTTATTCGTTCGTTGCGATCGTTCAATCCTTCGGTGCGTTCGTTCGTTCATTTTTAAGAAACGAATTCAAAATAAAATTAAATAACCAGATGTAGAAATTAACATTGAAATAAAAATTTTAAAATCGAAATCGTTATTGAAATGAAAATCCAAATGAATGTTCTCAAGCTATTTTTTTTTTTTTTTTTTTTTTAATAAACCTGGAATCAAGGTTCTCAAGCTCAAGCGATATACTTTTAGAAAGTCTTTTGAGATTTCGTCCCCGAGTGTGTACTCAATCGATATTTCACGAAATTGAAATAAAAAATGAAAAACGAAATAAAAAATGGCTATCGTAATAAAATATCGTAAAAAAAAATAAAAATCGACATAAAAGGAATCGAAATCGGCGTTCTCTTTGCGTCATTCGTTCGTTCCATTCACTCGATCGTTCGTTCGTTGCACACGTTTGATCGTTCGTTTCATCGTTCATTACCCTCGTTTGTTACGAACTAACGAACACCTCAGTCCGAAGTAGTGATGTTGATTTTCAGGACAAAACTCTCTATGTTTGTTGATAAAACCATATATCAAAAAACAAACTTTCTTTGCGCAATCCCTGCTGTTTGACATGGAAAATAACCTTGCGGTCGTTGGTTCATTCGATCGTTCAATGCGTTCGCACGTTCGTTCGTTCGATGCGTTTGCTCGTTCGTTCGCTCGATCTTTCGTTCGTTAACCCGTTGCGCCCGTTCGCTCGATCGTTCGTTCGTTGCGTTCGCTCGATCGTTCGTTCGTTCGTTGCACTCGTTCGATCGTTCATTGGCGCTTGACGAGTCGAATGTTAATCGCTTCGCTGAAGAACCGATTCATCATACAGTCGCAGTCACTGCTTTCTTCACCATCATCGCAGAGAATAAATTATCTCGGTGCTCGAACAATGGAAACTAAAATTCTTCGCGTAATCACTGCTCTTTGATATGAAAAAGAACCTTATGTTCGTTAGTTCGTTCGATCGTTCAATGCGTTCACACGTTCGTTCGTTTGATGCGTTCGCTCGATCTTTCGTTCGTTAACCCGTATCGTCCGTTCAATCGGTCGTTCGTTCGATCGGTCGTTCGTTCGTTTAATTGCCCGTGCGTTCGTTGCGTTCACACTTTCGTTCGTTAGCCCGTAGCGTCCGTTCGATCGTTCGCTCGATCGTTCGTTTAATCGTCCGTGCGTTCGTTGCGTTCGCTCGATCGTTCGTTCGTTGCGTTCGCTCGATCGTTTGTTCGTTGCGTTCGCTCGATCGTTCGTTCGTTGTGTTCGCTCGATCGCTCGTTCGTTGCGCTCGTCGTCGCGAAAGGACGAGCGATCAACGAAGAGTGAAAGAACGGATTGTCCGGTCGTTCGCTCGTTCGTCCGTTAAACGAACGAAAGATCGAATGCACGCAACGAATGATCGACTGAACGCAGCGAGTGAATGAAGGAACAAGCGATCGAACGTTCGAAGGATCGCACAATCGGAATACCGAACGAACGACCGCATCGACCGATCCATCGAACGAACGAATGAACGAACGAACACCGCAATCCTAAGTAGTGGTATCGATTGTCAGGGTTACACATGTTCGTTGAAAAACCGTGCACCGAAAAGAAAATTCTTCGCCTAATCCCTGCTGTTTGATATGTAAAAGAACCTTGTGTTCGTTGGTTCGTTCGATCGTTCAATGCGTTCACACGTTCGTTCATCTGTCTCTGCTGTTTGACATGGAAAATAATCTTGCGGTCGTTGGTTCGTTCGATCGTTCAATGCGTTCACACGTTCGTTCGTTCGATGCGTTCGCTCGTTCGTTCGCCCGTTCGCTCGATCGTTCGTTCGTTGCGTTCGCTCGATCGTTCGTTCGTTCGTTGCACTCGTTCGATCGTTCATTGGCGCTTGACGAGTCGAATGTTAATCGCTTCGCTGAAGAACCGATTCATCATACAGTCGCAGTCACTGCTTTCTTCACCATCATCGCAGAGAATAAATTATCTCGGTGCTCGAACAATGGAAACTAAAATTCTTCGCGTAATCACTGCTCTTTGATATGAAAAAGAACCTTATGTTCGTTAGTTCGTTCGATCGTTCAATGCGTTCACACGTTCGTTCGTTTGATGCGTTCGCTCGATCTTTCGTTCGTTAACCCGTATCGTCCGTTCAATCGGTCGTTCGTTCGATCGGTCGTTCGTTCGTTTAATTGCCCGTGCGTTCGTTGCGCTCACACTTTCGTTCGTTAGCCCGTAGCGTCCGTTCGATCGTTCGTTCGTTCGCTCGATCGTCCGTGCGTTCGTTGCGTTCGCTCGATCGTTCGTTCGTTCGTTGCGCTCGTCGTCATGAGCTAATTCTGATACGTTCACGCAATGATAACAACTGCGTATTCGGTCAGCATCCATTAGAAGAGGCAGAAGTTGAATTGCTCAAGATACAATGGCGTATGCCTCACGTAATATTAAACGAGATAACTAAATTGTCATTACTTCGAACATTGGAAAGTGGGCGATACTTGAATATGAGCTTGCGCTCTTGGGACCGATTCGAGTATCCACTGCTTCAAAGCACAACGAAACATTCATGGACTGTAAAAGCTACCTCCCAGCTAGAGAAACCAAGATATGTAATATTTGCGCTGCAGACTGGCAAAAAAATTCTATGGCAAAGGACATTACACTATTCGACGACTGCAAACTCGCCAATGTTAAACTTTACCTCAACTCGGAATCCTGTCTTTACAATGATTTGAATTTGGACTTTTATACAACTGTGTAATCTCATAACAGATAATGTAACAAAGAAACGGGTGAGGAGAATTAAATAATCACATAATGTCACATTTCGTTTATTTGCATGAATCTTTATGATTCAACCACCAATTAAACATTTTAAATACATTTTGTAATGCACAATTTTTTTCATGCTTTGCGCATCGTAGACTATAGCTTACGCCTAGTTTACTCAAGGTATCCATATCGCCGAAGTCCACGTCCAACGTTTCAATAACAAGATCATTTTTCATATTTAATATATCAGCTAACCATTCTCGTTTTTCATGGCCGTCAACATATACGATAGGATACATATCGTCTTCCGTTGGGCCCCCAACTGCAGTCGTTATTAAACCTTGAGCCATGCTATAATCCATGCGTTTCCATAGGCCCACTTTAGACCATGATGATTCCGAATCAGCCATGACGCTTCGTATCTCTCAGATTTTGTGAGAAGTCTCCATGGTATGATACTCGCGAAAATGTAATGAGAGAGTACACATCCCGCTCTCAGAATCGCTACTTCCTTCACGACAAAGTTTCTCCCAACAATGAACCCTTGTAGATCGAGAAATGTAGGTACAGACATAACGAAGATGAATCCCACTCAATGAATAAATAATTTAAAGACGAGTTTCTTAAATATTGGCGTCAGTCATCAATTAATCTTGCTATCGACTTGATCGAGCCAATTCATCTTCGTTATGTCTGTACCTACATTTCTCGAACTACAAGGGTTCATTGTTGGGAGAAACTTTGTCGTGAAGGAAGTAGCGATTCTGAGAGCGGGATGTGTACTCTCTCATTACATTTTCGCGAGTATCATACCATGGAGACTTCTCACAAAATCTGAGAGATACGAAGCGTCATGGCTGATTCGGAATCATCATGGTCTAAAGTGGGCCTATGGAAACGCATGGATTATAGCATGGCTCAAGGTTTAATAACGACTGCAGTTGGGGGCCCAACGGAAGACGATATGTATCCTATCGTATATGTTGACGGCCATGAAAAACGAGAATGGTTAGCTGATATATTAAATATGAAAAATGATCTTGTTATTGAAACGTTGGACGTGGACTTCGGCGATATGGATACCTTGAGTAAACTAGGCGTAAGCTATAGTCTACGATGCGCAAAGCATGAAAAAAATTGTGCATTACAAAATGTATTTAAAATGTTTAATTGGTGGTTGAATCATAAAGATTCATGCAAATAAACGAAATGTGACATTATGTGATTATTTAATTCTCCTCACCCGTTTCTTTGTTACATTATCTGTTATGAGATTACACAGTTGTATAAAAGTCCAAATTCAAATCATTGTAAAGACAGGATTCCGAGTTGAGGTAAAGTTTAACATTGGCGAGTTTGCAGTCGTCGAATAGTGTAATGTCCTTTGCCATAGAATTTTTTTGCCAGTCTGCAGCGCAAATATTACATATCTTGGTTTCTCTAGCTGGGAGGTAGCTTTTACAGTCCATGAATGTTTCGTTGTGCTTTGAAGCAGTGGATACTCGAATCGGTCCCAAGAGCGCAAGCTCATATTCAAGTATCGCCCACTTTCCAATGTTCGAAGTAATGACAATTTAGTTATCTCGTTTAATATTACGTGAGGCATACGCCATTGTATCTTGAGCAATTCAACTTCTGCCTCTTCTAATGGATGCTGACCGAATACGCAGTTGTTATCATTGCGTGAACGTATCAGAATTAGCTCATGACGACGAGCGCAACGAACGAACGAACGATCGAGCGAACGCAACGAACGCACGGACGATTAAACGAACGATCGAGCGAACGAACGAACGATCGAACGGACGCTACGGGCTAACGAACGAAAGTGTGAGCGCAACGAACGCACGGGCAATTAAACGAACGAACGACCGATCGAACGAACGACCGATTGAACGGACGATACGGGTTAACGAACGAAAGATCGAGCGAACGCATCAAACGAACGAACGTGTGAACGCATTGAACGATCGAACGAACTAACGAACATAAGGTTCTTTTTCATATCAAAGAGCAGTGATTACGCGAAGAATTTTAGTTTCCATTGTTCGAGCACCGAGATAATTTATTCTCTGCGATGATGGTGAAGAAAGCAGTGACTGCGACTGTATGATGAATCGGTTCTTCAGCGAAGCGATTAACATTCGACTCGTCAAGCGCCAATGAACGATCGAACGAGTGCAACGAACGAACGAACGATCGAGCGAACGCAACGAACGAACGATCGAGCGAACGGGCGAACGAACGAGCGAACGCATCGAACGAACGAACGTGTGAACGCATTGAACGATCGAACGAACCAACGACCGCAAGATTATTTTCCATGTCAAACAGCAGAGACAGATGAACGAACGTGTGAACGCATTGAACGATCGAACGAACCAACGAACACAAGGTTCTTTTACATATCAAACAGCAGGGATTAGGCGAAGAATTTTCTTTTCGGTGCACGGTTTTTCAACGAACATGTGTAACCCTGACAATCGATACCACTACTTAGGATTGCGGTGTTCGTTCGTTCATTCGTTCGTTCGATGGATCGGTCGATGCGGTCGTTCGTTCGGTATTCCGATTGTGCGATCCTTCGAACGTTCGATCGCTTGTTCCTTCATTCACTCGCTGCGTTCAGTCGATCATTCGTTGCGTGCATTCGATCTTTCGTTCGTTTAACGGACGAACGAGCGAACGACCGGACAATCCGTTCTTTCACTCTTCGTTGATCGCTCGTCCTTTCGCGACGACGAGCGCAACGAACGAGCGATCGAGCGAACACAACGAACGAACGATCGAGCGAACGCAACGAACAAACGATCGAGCGAACGCAACGAACGAACGATCGAGCGAACGCAACGAACGCACGGACGATTAAACGAACGATCGAGCGAACGATCGAACGGACGCTACGGGCTAACGAACGAAAGTGTGAACGCAACGAACGCACGGGCAATTAAACGAACGAACGACCGATCGAACGAACGACCGATTGAACGGACGATACGGGTTAACGAACGAAAGATCGAGCGAACGCATCAAACGAACGAACGTGTGAACGCATTGAACGATCGAACGAACTAACGAACATAAGGTTCTTTTTCATATCAAAGAGCAGTGATTACGCGAAGAATTTTAGTTTCCATTGTTCGAGCACCGAGATAATTTATTCTCTGCGATGATGGTGAAGAAAGCAGTGACTGCGACTGTATGATGAATCGGTTCTTCAGCGAAGCGATTAACATTCGACTCGTCAAGCGCCAATGAACGATCGAACGAGTGCAACGAACGAACGAACGATCGAGCGAACGCAACGAACGAACGATCGAGCGAACGGGCGCAACGGGTTAACGAACGAAAGATCGAGCGAACGAACGAGCAAACGCATCGAACGAACGAACGTGCGAACGCATTGAACGATCGAATGAACCAACGACCGCAAGGTTATTTTCCATGTCAAACAGCAGGGATTGCGCAAAGAAAGTTTGTTTTTTGATATATGGTTTTATCAACAAACATAGAGAGTTTTGTCCTGAAAATCAACATCACTACTTCGGACTGAGGTGTTCGTTAGTTCGTAACAAACGAGGGTAATGAACGATGAAACGAACGATCAAACGTGTGCAACGAACGAACGATCGAGTGAATGGAACGAACGAATGACGCAAAGAGAACGCCGATTTCGATTCCTTTTATGTCGATTTTTATTTTTTTTTTACGATATTTTATTACGATAGCCATTTTTTATTTCGTTTTTCATTTTTTATTTCAATTTCGTGAAATATCGATTGAGTACACACTCGGGGACGAAATCTCAAAAGACTTTCTAAAAGTATATCGCTTGAGCTTGAGAACCTTGATTCCAGGTTTATTAAAAAAAAAAAAAAAAAAAAAAAATAGCTTGAGAACATTCATTTGGATTTTCATTTCAATAACGATTTCGATTTTAAAATTTTTATTTCAATGTTAATTTCTACATCTGGTTATTTAATTTTATTTTGAATTCGTTTCTTAAAAATGAACGAACGAACGCACCGAAGGATTGAACGATCGCAACGAACGAATAAACGAACGAGTGATGGAACACAAGCTTCTTTTGCATATGAAAATGCAGTGATTGAGCGAAGGAATTCAACAACGAAAGATCGAACAAGCGTAATAAACGTTGGAACGAACGATCGAATGAGCGCTCCGAACGAACGAACGAACGAACGATCGAACGGACGCAACGGGGTTAACGAACGAAAGATCAAGCGAACATATCAGACGAACGAACGTGTGAACGCATTGAACGATCGAACGAACCATCGAACACAAGGTTCTTTTACATATCAAACAGCAGGGATTACGCGAAGAATTTTCTTTTCGATGCATGGTTTTCCAACGAACATGTGTAACCCTGACAATCGATACCCCTACTTAGGACTGCGGTGTTCGTTCGTTCATTCGTTCGTTCATTCATTCATTCGATGGATCGGTCGATGCGCTCGTTCATTCGGTATTCCGATTGTGCGATCTTTCGAACATTCGATCGCTTGTTCCTTCATTCACTCGCTGCGATCAGTCGATCGTTCGTTGCGTGCATTCGATCTTTCGTTCGTTTAAGGGACGAACGAGCGAACGACCGGACAATCCGTTCTTTCACTCGTTCGTTGCGTTGATATTGGGCGAAAAAAACGCTCGATTTTTGTTAACAAAAAACTATGAATCGAAAAGAAGACCGGACAATCCGTTCTTTCACTCATTCGTTGCGTTGATATTGGGCGAAAAAACCCTCGATTTTCGTTCACAAAAAACTATGAATCGAAAAGAAAATTCCTCGGCCAGTCACTGCTTTTTAATATCTAAATGCAGCTTACTTTCTAAGTTCGTTTGATCGCTCGTTCTTTCGCTTGATCGTTCGTTGATTTCATTCGATCGCTGATTGCGTTCGTTCGGTCCTCTATACATTGCGCTCACTCAACCGCGGTCCGACTTGGAAGCATCGATTGTCGGTGAAAAAAATGCTCGATTTTCGTCTACAAAAAGCGTTGCATCGAAAAAAAACCCCTCGGCCAAACACTGATGTTTGACATTTGAAAGAAGCTTACTTTCTTCGTTCGTTCGATCGCTCGTCGTTCAATCGCGGTCCGAAGTAGAAGTATCGATTTTCGGTGAACAAAACGTTCGATTTTCGTTCACAAAAAACTTTGCATCGTAACAAAATCCCTCGGCCAATAACTGCTTTTCGAAACCTAAAAGAAGCTTACTTTCTTTGTTCGTTCGATCGCTTATTGCGTTTGTGCGATCTTCCGTTCGTTGCGTTCGCTCAATCGCGGTCCGAAGTGGTAGTATTTTTCGTTCACAAAAACTTTGCATCGTAACCGAGAATACGGCTTCTCCATTGCGAGCCACTACGCGGGCGCGTGCATGTAGTAGCAAGCGGCCCGATCCCACGACCCACGTATGCTCGCGCCCGTCGGTTGTGCGCGCTCTATAGCAGGTACGAATATCCGCACAAAGAGGAGAGGCCAAGAATACGGCTTCTCCCTTGCGGGCTGCTACGAGGGCGCGTGTGTGTGTGCAGCAAGCGGCCCGATGCCACGACACACGTATGCTCGTGCCCGTCGGTGTGCGCGCTCTATAGCATGTACGAATATCCACACAAAGAGGAGTGGCCGCGAATACGGCTTCTCCCATGTGGGCTGCTGTGCAAAAGATTTTGACAGTTATCAGCATAATTTGCAAACTCCTGCGGTGAGTTCACCGGCGGATGAACTCATCGCGGAGCGAAGCTAAACTGCATCGCTAAGCTTGCACACGTGCATCTATGCTCACCATCGGATGAGCTCATCGTAGAACGATCGCGCTCACCGTCAGGTGAGCTCATCGTAGAACAATGCATCGGCTACCTCGCACACGTGCAATTATGCTGACCTGTCAAAAATCTGCAAAAGATACCCTTCATACGACTGGCAGCTTCAGTTGCTCTTCAGACTCCATCGCGCGCGTCTCTTCTTCTTCTCTTCCACCAGTCCGTGTATCGTGAAAAATGTATCCCGAGTGCCTCAAGCTCCCTGTGGCGCCGTTTGCGTGCTGCGTTTCCCGCGTCGACGGCTTGGCCGTATATAAACGTACAGTGGCGACGGGCGAAACGCACGAGTGGTTGCGTGAAGCCCTGTACGCATTTTACGTGCAGCGTCGAGCGGGAGTACGCTTCCCGTTCGACGATGTTGTGCCGGGAGCATCGTGTGTGACAATCCCCGCGGGTGGCTGTGACGTGCTCCGCGGAAATATAGTGTCGTGCGGCTCCGAGGGATATGGTGAATTTTTTTTTGTTGACGAGGGATACAGCGGGTCCATAGACGCGGCCTCGCTGTATGCCCCCGCGCCCTTTTGCGCGTTTGTCGCGGGCCTCGCCATCCAGTGCGCGGTTTCGGGGATCGCGCATCTCGAGGCCATCCCCTTCGTCTCGGACCTGCTCGCGGATCTCGTGGAGAACCGCGTCGTCGTGGCTGTGGCCGAAAACGGCACCCCCCTCCCCCCGTGTGCGTATGTACAATGGGGTCGACGTCGCGACGGTATTAATCGCGGCGTTGAAAGACGGACCCGAACCCGTCGCTTTACGACGCGGGGTGGCCCGACGACGGGTTCGACGACTCGTTCGAGCCGGAGGGGTGGGAGAACGAGCCGTAACACTCGCGCTAGTGTGTGCGCGCGCGCGATTGTGTGTGTGTGTGTGCGAGCGTGTGTGTGTGTGTGTGTGTGTGTGTGTGTGTGTGTGTGTGTGTGTGTGTGTGTGTGTGTGTGTGTGTGTGTGTGTGTGTGTGTGTGTGTGTGTGTGTGTGTGTGTGTGTGTGTGTGTGTGTGTGTGTGTGTGTGTGTGTGTGTGTGTGTGTGCACCCTCGGAGTGCACCGTCACCAGGAGCAGCAACGACCTCGGTGAGTAATATATAATTATTTCTAAAAAACGATTTTTCATAAAGTAAAAAAAAGGGGCCACTATGGCGAGCCCACCACTCCGGCCATCCCCCCTCCACGCGGCGCGTGGGGGGAAATCCCCACTCCATCCCCTCCACCTCGGATACCGAGGAGAGGGGGGAGGGGTGGGGATAAGGACGGTCATCCCCACTCCACACCCCCCACCACCTCGGCTACCGAGGAGTGGGGGTAGGAGTGGGGATGAGGAGTGGGGGTCGCCATAGTGGCCCCCATACTACTATTTATTATTATTATTTATTATCATTACAATTATTCTGATGGATACAAAGTAAACAAACTTTGTGTGAAGTGGGAGTGTGGGGTAAAGTGTCTCACTAAAACCATTCGTTAATCGTATTCAAATTTGCTTCAATTGTTTCAAGATTGGGCATATTAAGAAGTTTTGTAGAAACACAAGCAGATGCGAAAACTGCTGTGCGAATAAACACGAAGAAGGAATAGTCTGCCAGGCCCCGATGCCAGAATGCGTCATCTGCACAGCAGAGCCAAATTAATAAAATCATGGCCTTTGACAACGTATCCTTTCAGGAGGCGAAGAAGAAGAGTGTGGTGTTGAAGACCCGCTGACCAAATGACGACGACACAAGTGGCCTGGGGGATTTCCCTCTACTAAATCGGATTTCGAATCAGAAACAGGATAGCATGAGGTTCATGTATGGAGATGCAGAGGGTCGGCCAGTTCCGGGCTTCGAAGCATTGACGAGAAAGGATGATGGGACAATGGCAGCGAAGAGTATAAACCATCGGGAGCGAGGCCGACTAGAACCTCGCCGCTTAGCGGCCGGGGATATTTCGAGAATAATTGAGGAGTTCAAGGCAGCGAAAAACACAGCATCAGACACGGCACCTAAGTATCTGGACACGTTGATTCACGAGCTAATCAGAGGTATAGTGTCGGACAATGATAAGGGTCAATTCTTAATGAGACTCTTTAAGGCCGTAGATCTTCACTATGAACACAGCGACAAGTAAAAATAGCATTTCTATTTTGCAGTGGAATTGCTGTAATCTGAAAGGCAAATTGCCAGAGCTTAACAAGTGAACCTATGATTCCGATGTGATAATGCTCACGGAAACGTGGCTTAAAAAGACTGATAATGTTAACTTAAGGGACTTTCACATTATTGGAAACCTGAACAGGCGGGTGGCGGTACACTCATCACGATTAAAAAATATATAAAATTTAAAGTAGTCACGGATTTCTTAAACGGAAATGGAGCGATCGAATGTACAGATATCGTAATCCGGATGGCAATGGGAGAACTCCTTTTGTTATCATATTACAGACCTCCCGGGCGAAACATAAATAGGGAAACTTGGAACCGGTTCTCTGAGTCGATCACACGCTATAATAAGTTTTTAGTTGCAGCTGACTTTAACTTCCACCACTAGTATTAGGGAAGTTCCTATTCCTGCGCGGCAGGAAAAAAGTCAGAAACTGCCTAGAGGATCTCGGTGAGTTCGTATTAAATGACGGTATGCCTACGTTTATCTCTCGTCCATTCGGGACCCAATCGTGCCTGGACCTATCTCTAGCAGACGAGCAATCCGCTTTCTTGTGCACATGGGAAGCGCTTGAAGATGGGTGGGGTAGTGACCACTTCCTAATCAAGATTTCCATTGCGGTTTTCCCAAAATTGATGAAGCCCTCGGGGGCCGGGACAAGATTATATTCAGCAAATATAATTTCGTGGGAATTATTTTCCAATAATCTTGAAGCCAGTGTATTCCGAGACAAAGTCTTGAATACTAGTATTATACCTGCTATCAAACGGTACTCCCGTTTTACCGAGTTGATACGGGAGAACGTACTGTCGGCCTCACCCACATGTTGTAGACAGAAAATGGGAACAAACAAAAGACGGCTACAAGGACCGATCAGTCCTTGGTGGAGTGATGCGTGTGAGAGAGCGGTTCACGCCAAGAAGGAAGCACTATGTAAGTTTAAACATAGTGCTTCTGCTCGTGCTCTGCTATGTAAGTTCAAACATAGTGCCTCTGTTCGTGACACGAGAGAGGACTTCCTCGAGTACAAAAAGTCCGAGGGAAGAGCGAAATTCATTCTCAAGAAGGAAAAAAGGGAAGGTTTTGTCAGGTTTTGTGAGATTCTGAACAGATTTGCAAGCCCGAACAAACAGAACAAGGTTAAAGTTTAAAAAAATAGATTTCCGAGCAGGAACCCACCACAAACTACCAACAGTAACGCCAAAATCGACGCTGTGAATAGTAATATTTCATCCCTGTGCCCACCATGGGCCCAGACGGGACAGCAGAATTTATCGGCTGAAAATCCTGTTCAATTCCCGGACAACCCATTTTCATCTGAAGAATTAGAAAAAGCCATCGCGCTAGCGAGAGTATGTTCCTTTCCGGGGCTGGATGGTATCAATTACAATTTAATTAAACATTTTACGAAGCATATTTATTTGCAATATATAACGAAATCTTGAATAACCACGAATTCCCAGAGGAGTGGAAAGAATACGTAATATTTTTAATCTCAAAATCTGCGGCTAACCAGTTTAGGCCTATTTCTTTAGCGCCTTGTTTACTAAAGATTCTAGAGAAAATGATCAATAATCGGCTCTATTGGTGGCTGGAGAGGAACCCGCTTCTCGCAGGGTGGCAGTTTGGGTTCAGAAGACAAAGATCTTGCATAGACAATCTGGCAATTTTGCTTTCAGAAATCCGAAACTAAATGCATACAAATAATTGATTAATTAGTGTTTTCTTTTGCGTAAAGGGGGCCTATGACAACGCCGTCTCAGATGTTCTTATAGCCCGACGTCGAGAAATTAATAAACCGGAAAATCTGTTAAACTTTATCTACGACCTAACTTCTCAGAGGAACCTTACTTCGCGGTAATAGCGGTAATAGTAAGTACACGACTTCTAGGGGACTACGGTAGGGGAGCTCCTTGAGTCCTTTATTATACAGCCTGTATACATTCAGGTTAGAAAAAAAGGTAATGAACAACTGTGGAATTCTGCAGTCCGCAGACGATATTGCCGTCCATTTGAGCGCAAATTCAATTCAGGAAGGGTTAAAACCGATAAAGAGAGCTATTACCAGCATAGGCGCATTTTTGGAAACGAGTGATGTAACTCTGGAGCCCTTTAAGTGCAACCAAGATGCAAATCAAGATCCCCTTACCGACACTTACCAACTGAGAACCCACCAAAAAAGGTTCATTCCAGAGCTATCGGCGGATGGTCGGGTAGGGTTTTGATTAGAATCGGCCCCATGACCGACTGTCAACGTCTGTACTTACCGACCGATGATAGGGCTGCACTTCCTACCGACCGATAGTAGGGCTCACCTGCTTACTGACCGATGGAGGTAAGTCCCCCGTTGCCCCGAATGGAATTGGGCGGAATGGAGGGGGGGGGGGTAAACACAGGGACACACATCCGACTCCTAGCGAGGCCGCGCAACGACTGACAAAGAGTCGAAGTGCTTTGTAGTAAAAGGGAGTTTCCCTCCCCTCCCTCCCGAAGGGGGACAATGGGAGGAAGAGTAGGGGGTGATTTCTCAGAAATTGTTTTATACATTTGTGGATGGTGAGTCATCGGGCGCTTGCCGTGGCTTGACAAAGGCACCCCCCCCCCCCGTCCCTCGCCCCACCCCTCGACACCAACCGCTGAGATGCGATTGTTTTGTTTATACATTGACGTGATGAAATCTGTCAGCGAATTGAGGTGTCGAATGATTATTTTCTGAGAATTTGTTTATCATCGGCGGAAGAGTGACAGTGATGAGTTTTGGGGTCAAAATGGTAGCAGGATTTCGTCACATTTTTTCTAACAATTATATTTTTTAAATGTTTGTGGGTAGTGAGTCATCAGACGCGTGACATTTTTCAGTGCTCGAACCTCCCTCGCTATCAATGCAGGGGGGGGTGGAAAGGAGTACATAATCTTACGATTCAAGATCGGGCACACGCATGAAAAAAAAAAACCACGTGCATACGAGTGAAACAAAAATAGCTTTCATCAATAAGACTGGTAAAATTGCCGATTTTCTGCTGACGAAGCTCAGCGAGTTGTCACCCGGGTCGGATTATGTCATCGCCAACATACGGGCGGTCAACATCAAATTTGGCAAAAAGCACGTCGTCGTTATTCGCAACGAATTCAGCGTGTTTCTACCCGCAACAATCATTAAGGCGCTTGAGGCTGATTCGACAATATGCGAAAGCGTGGTGGCAACAGCGCATAGAGGAGATCTATGCATGTTCTATCGCGGCGGAATATGTCATAGCCTGAAATTCGCGAATTCAGCAACATTCCAGCTGATGTTGGCAATAGCGTACAAAAGAAATGTCTGCATAGCCTACATGGGTGGAAAGTTTATCGCATACGTTAAGGGTCATGAAAACCGAGAACAGCTAGCTCATATACTAAATATGAAGATTTATCTAGTTATTGAAACGGTGGACGCAGACTCTGAAGGTATGGATGCATAATGTACAATGAAGGATACTAGTAAAGCATTTCAAGAGAACAAATCATTTTGAGTTCAAGATTGAAAAGCACGAGAAAGAGCACCCAACGTCTGGCTGCTTGGAACTCGATCTTGTGTATACAAACTCGACGTTCGAGGGCGTGCGGGCACACACACACACACACACACACACTCGCACAGACGCGCGGGCGAGGTTGTATAGAGATTTTTTTCTTAAATATATATCGGTGACCTGTTCTCCATCGGTATTTCATTCATTGAGTAGTCTGGATCATAGACGATTTCGATAAAATTATCGATAAATAGAGCGGTGCGAAGAATAATTTCTCTCACGTGAAAAATTGGCAAAAGTTCTGTGACGTGACGTCAAACTCTTGGGGCATACATTGAAAAAACCAGGGCTCAACGTCGGTCAAAAACTGAAAATTCAATCGCCAATAGCGAAATTGTTGTCGTTGAGAGATAAAATCGTGGTTCGATTTTAGTGGTTAGCGTATTTAGTATTCTAGCGATTAGAGTAGTTCGATCTCGAGTCGTCATGTCAAAATCGGATAAAGACGTTCTCGATTGTGAATTTCGAGCATAAAGAAGTGCAAAGTTTCCTCGGAAATGCGATGCGCGTGGAGGAATCAAAACTGAACAAAGTTGTGCGTGAGGAGGGTAACGTGGAGGTGAATGTGGTATTAGCGTGCAAATTTCGCCTCATAAAGGTGAATGAAATCATTGAGCAGAAAAAGACATTCCAAACAAAAAATGGGATCATTCTATCATCCAGCGATATTGCCGAGTGGTTTATCGAATGCGTCTAAGAAAAACTCTCCACCAAAATCGAGGACTTTCAGGAAAATGAGTCGGGTTGGACGGTACAGGAAATCTCACATCTACTTGTAAACATTAACAAGTACGAACCACTGCGAGGAGGCTTATCCACATACACGCGTTTCCCACGGGATATGCAGATGAAACGGCCTGTCATTAATATTGAAAACAATGACCCTTATGGTTTTCTCTGGTCTGTCATCGCAGCTCTCTCCCCACCGCCGAGGATGCATCCCGAACGTAAGAGTTCATGTTCTCATTACAGCGAAGTGCTCAAATACGAAGGCTTTGATTTTCCGATGAGCTTATCGATGATTAAGAACTTTGAGGAATTGAATGGTTTGACGATCTATGTGTATGGGATCGATGGCATCACGAAATACGGTATTAGTAAAATTGTACCGATATATCTGAGTAAACAAACGGCGGATAAACCAATCATTCACCTACTCATAATCAAAGCCGAAATCGGTGAGGAGAAAGAGGACGAGGAGGATGCTACCGTTCCTAAAGTGTATTATCATTTCGCGAGGATTAAAAACATATGGCGACTCTTGAGTACGCAGATATTGAAGAGCAAACGTCGCATGCGGATTTGTGGCCGATGCTTGCGTCATTTTCCCACGAAAGAAAAATTACAAAGGCACAAAGAGGATTGAGCGAATAATGCGTAGATAATTATGATACAACATAAGAAGTCATGTGTACACTACAACAAAATTGAGGTTAAATCAACAATTATAAAAATTGTATAAAATTTATTTCAAATTAACCGTGGTTTCAGTTATCCGTGGATTGTTTGGCCCCAATCACACCGGTTAATCGGAGTGTTACTGTAAAAAGTATGAAAGGCTAGGGCATCGTATATCGAAAGGCTATCAATATGGGTTTTCTACAGATTAATCAAAGACAATAAGAACACATTCATAATTCACCTTGAAGGTTGATTGGAGTATTCTCAAGAGTTACACGACGCGCGCAAAGATTTACCCTTGTACCCACAACACTACGCCCCTTCTGGGAAGGCAATCAAAGAAAATTAATGACCACGCGGCCGCACAAAGAAAAAAATTCACAATTCACTCAAGAAATTTGAAACAATGCGTAAAATTGGGATTACGCGTCATGGAAATTCACAGAGTCCTCGAGTTTAAGCTTGGCAAGATGTCACGATGATAGAAATCACTCGCATCCTTGCGTTTATTATTTTTATGATTCATCTGAAAAACCAGAATGACATATCGTGGCTTTTTAAATTGTGTAGACGTCTTCACGGACCATATGGTATACTCGTTATGGTATCAAGTTGAACGTGAACAAATCGACAAGTTCGAGAGCATGATTTTAAAACGGCTATAATTCGATAGGTGTGATGGAGCTCTTTTCCGAAAGCGTGGGCGTGAAAGAATTAGTCATGGGTAGTTGTCGTTCAACTGTATGTGAACAGAATCCTTTTTATAGACTTTCAAAATTTCATACATAAATCACTACATACACCAGTATCATAACCCTGATATCGTTCATGATTGCATCTGATAGTGCTACCAGCACCCAAATATCTCTCCAGATCTTGAGGTAGCTAAAATTGTCAAAACTATAAAATTACATGACTTCATCGTTAGTTTTTCTGTATGCAAGCCAGTGTGCCTGGTCCATCATTGTCATCGAGATTCACAATAATGGATTCGTAATTTCGACGTCCACACTTGGGAATTTATTTCTCACGAGAACTCCACGACAATGAGGAATTTCCGTAGCTTTTGAATTTATTATAAAATTCTTAAGTAATGCTTGAAATGGGGACTGCGCATCACAAAAATGCAAAGAACTTTTAAATTCAAACAGTGCGCTTGGAAAAAAAATACATCGATGTAAATATAGAATTGGGGAAGACATCTGCCAAGGACTTCGGGAATTTTCTACAAACTCGTGAATAATCCGGTATTTGGTAAAACAATGGAAAATGTGAGGGAACTCGGGAAGTACGACGCTTAGCAAAGTGGAAGAGGCGGAAGGGGGGCGGAAGCGCAAATCGCCAAGCCCATATTCTATACCTGCACCATATTTGACAATGACATTGTTATAATCGAGCTCGATAGAGTATGCGTTCTATCTAATAAGCCCATATCCACAGGATTTTCCATTTTCGATTTACCTAAGCCCTGGATATATGATTTTAACTTCAATTACATACTCGAAAGATTTAAACATCGAGCAAATTGTTGTATACGGACACTGATAGCCAGATTTGTCACATCAGCATGTCCGACATTTATAAAACGATGAAGTGCAACATCGACAAGTTTAACACTATTGATTATTCGCCAAACGATCCGTACAATATGCCCTCGCGAAATAATAAGCATTAGGTCTCATTAAAGATTAGAGTAATGGTCGCATTATGACGGAATTTGTGGGGCTTGAGAGCAAAATTGTATCTTTTAAAACTCCTCCTCCTGAGAATTGATTCTAGCGCGCGTGTTCTTCGTAGGTCATGTTAAGCGTCAGATTTACAACCGTGCGCAGTCTCTGGTGGGTCTCTTCTGGAGTTCTCTTTGGGTCTTAGGATGAGAGATTACGTTCACTTTGGACCGGCGTTTTTTTTTTCATGAGTAGGGTTCCTCTATCGACGCTACAAGCTCGCGCGCTCGTAAATTTATGTACTGTTAGCGATTTTCGCTTCTGCTTTTGGTGTTATGGAATATTTCAACCTCCACCTCGATAACTTAAAGAAAATTTGTTCGCAAAAAAATGAGGGTGCTGCTATCGTGCATATTTGTGTTGATATTTTTCATGGGCAGAGGTAAAAAATTGGGGGCTGGAACGCCCCCCCCCCCAACAGATTCAGCGGGTCGCTCAATTAAATTCAATTTCGAATTGAATGATATAAAGGCACGATAGTGTAGCATCATCATTGACTGATTGATTCACACTGCAATTTAAACATGCTAGAAGGTAGGTGCTATTTTATGGAATACAAAAATTTAGTATCTGTGAGTCGTTATATTTCGTGGGTAAGTGAATAAGCAGCTGGTATGTACATATGTTTTTGTTTTGATCTCGTATAATATTAATATGTATGTTTGTTGAATGATAATTGCATAATTTGTCTTATATGTTTAAGTAAATTTTTAATTAATATTCATACGTATTATCTAAGTTGTAGATGTCGAGTTCGAAAGGGTGTGTCAAAGAGGTGTTTACCCTGCTAAAAATGTCCGATTGAATATTATTAACCATCATAGGAATAATGCATAATTCTCATGATATCCTTTCGGACCTATCTCGCTCTCCCTTGGTGGCGCATAAATATTGGTTCGTTTCGAATATAAACCAATGCTCCGTGGTATAAATGTGAAGTTCGTCATTGCTACTTTATGAATTTGAATAGATTTCTATGCGATCCGTTGAATTCTATCAGACGCATACCCTAGCCACGGTTTAGTTATGATTTCTTTGTCATTCAGGGATCAATTGAATTCTTTCGTCTTCGTCTCATTGTAGGGCATGATTCTATCGTTTTCGTATCACTACATTTTCTTTTCTTTTTTCGAATAATAGAGATACGATTATACTGTTAAAATTTCCTATGCACTATGGATGAATCAAATTGAATCTTATCCCGCACTTAAAACTCGCATCATATTCTACATGAAAAATGAAGTTTCATGAAAAAGATGTGATAGGGACAACAAAAGATGCTATAGAAAATGATGAAATGGAATCGAAAATAGTAAACACTTTTACTGTTAGCAAAATTATTGAGCCTTGTTCAGTATACATCTATTCAAGTAATTAATAGCAGCGCAAAACTTCAATAGAAGTTATTTTTCCAATTGAAATTTAGTTGACTAGATATAATCAAGAGTGAATATACAAAGTCAGCCCGATATTTTCGGACATTTTTTACTCTTGTACACGATGGCGACGAGATATTTATATATATATATATATATATATATATATATATATATATATATATATATATATATATATATATATTAGACTGATTCAAAAAAAAAATTTCCTTCTGGATTCTCGTGCTATTGTTGGGCACTGATAAAACAAAATTTCTCTAAAAAGATGGGCGCGGTCACTCAATTTTTAGAGGTGGCTATCTCGACTTTTTTGTATTTGAATTTTTTTAACGAACGTATTGCATTTAAGCATAGTCATGGCTTCGGATTACGGATAAAAATCACATCCAGCAGCTTTTTCGTAACAAAAATAAACTCTAACAATTTGAAAAGGGTGCAATATTCACAATTCAAATCCAGGTAGATCAATAATGGCGTCTATACTACTCTCGTTATTCATGTAGATTTATTTATACGCATTAACATTTTGCACTTTTTACGAAAAATTAAATTATAAGCTTTTATTCCTAAATCGTATATTTACATTTTCAAAATGCTACGCTTATATTATCTTCAAACTCATTTACATTTCTTCCCAGCCATTCTCAAGTTCGTTAACATTTTGGGCAGAAAGAAAATGTGCAACGTTGAACAGTTTGTCCAAATCTCTCTTAAATTTACGCTCCTTCGATATTTGTGACGGCAAATTCTTTTTAACTCGATTTTTTAAAAGTTGTTTCCAGACTAGATGGAGTTTTATTGATTTCAAGATTGCGTTATTCAATCGACGCGTTGGAATTTCAGCACATTTCCATTGTTCGAAAATTTCTTTCATCGTTTCGTGTGCACTTCGACGTATGGTCAGTTTTTCTCTGTTATGTTTGTAAAAGAACAAACTCAAAACTTTTCCGATTTTTATCCGTAATCCGAAGCCATGACTATGTTTAAATGCAATACGTTCGTTAAAAAAAATTCAAATACAAAAAAGTCGAGATAGCCACCTCTAAAAATTGAGTGACCGCGCCCATCTTTTTAGAGAAATTTTGTTTTATCAGTGCCCAACAATAGCGCGAGAATCCAGAACATTTTTTTTTTTTTGAATCGGTCTAATATATTTATATATATATATATATATATATATATACAACAGCAATATGAAAACCTATTGGTTTTTAACGTAGGTTGGATCCTTTTATCTATTTGCGTTGCAAAAATAATTCACCGATCCAAAAGCAGTGTATAAAACTGTGCTTGACTCTTCGCTGTGTACCTTTCATTTTACAGGGCCGAGCAATATGTATTAAATACTCAATTCGTGTGGTTTTTAAATATGAAAATTTGCATGCTTCGACTCCAATGAGACGCATGACATTCAAAATGATTCATTTTCATTGAAATGTCATACTGTATTCTTTATTACGTAGTACATACATTCGCAATGAAAGACTACTAGTAATTAATAATACAGGTTGAACTGCAATGAAAAGTATCGCATTCAAAATGATTCATTTTCATTGGCATATTCATACTGTATATACTATTCATAGATATATGATTCAATTTTATAATAATCCTATGAAGAATGTCAAATTTAACTGCATGAAAGTATTTTTTATACAGTATTTATATAGAACATGATCAAATTTGGTTCACATATATAAGATCCTGATTGCGCAATATACGAATCAGATACACGAAAGCAAACTATACATGCTGTTTTATACGACGTAATACATTCGTGCATATACATTTATAACAAACAACGAAAACGAAAGGTACAATCATACATAGCATATACGAATAGATTCACATATATAAACAACATATGTCGTATATCGCAATCCTACGCAATGGGGTGGTATCATTCATTCGCTATTGATTCGGATTGGAGCTCGATATTATAAACTCATCATCATCCGATACGATTCCCATCATAATAATCTGCAGATGTTTATGAAAAACAGGAATCAGAAAAACGAACCAAAACGAAATAATTTTTTTTTTTTTCGTTTTCTATCAAACATTTTTAGCAGGGTAGGCATAGTAAATGTCTAAATCTCGAGGAAGGGTTTGTTTTGACCAATGCCTAGCAAGTGGTGAGTTCTGCTGATTTGGTTGGGGGAGGGAGGGGGCAGGGGGGGGAGACGGCGAGACGGGGGGAGAGGGAGAGGGAGAGAGAGAGAGAGGGAGAATTTATTAGGAGTGTGCGCTAAGCAGAGTTGGTCGGGTCGTGTCGCGTCGGGTAATTAGACTACGATCCGATCGGGTGCCCGAGTTTTTCGGGTACCCGTGATCGGACGGGTATACTCGAACTTTATCGAGTACCCGACTTTTTTGAGTACTCGTCTCAGATCAGGTACTCGATAAGTCGTGTAGCCGGAAGAAAATTTCGTTTCATAGTATAGATAGCGCCACGGAAACGTACCAAAACCGTCGAAATGGACTCCAGCTTTATGTTCTCTACCCTTCGCCGATAGGTTGGAGTTCATAAGAAATACAAATAATTTGTTTAATAATTATAGTATTTTTTTAATGTATATATTTACAATTTTTTCCGGCAAACTTCATTTAAGACATTCGCATTTCAGGAAATATCGCGATATTTGGATGTCGAAAAACTGAATAAAAGCAAGATTCTTCGTCGAATTTTCATTAATTCTGTCTAGTGCTAACGGGTAATTTCAAACTGGTAATTTCAGACATAATTTCAAACAGAAGATATTTATTGCGAATTTTTTCCTTTCGACCACTTTTTCGTGATGCCAAAACGCAACTTTTCCGCGCTAAGACGATACGATCTGCCAAAAGTGACCGTTTTTCACTCCACCCTTACAGACACACACACTCGCATGTACACTACCGGCGGAAAGTTTCCGGACAAGAGTTGGGAAAAGTGCCAGAACGGTTCTTTATGCCATTTCGCCGGTAGTTGGGCTAGGCCAATTCGACCAACGGCATTTTAAAGAGGGGGGATTTACCTACATTTTGGCTTATCAAAAAAAATTTTACGACTTTTTTTACATTTGGCACCCAGTTTTGAATACGACAATTTTTTGTCGTTTTTTTGTTGTTTTGTGAGTGGACCCCGTTTACAGTAAAAATATTTTTTATGCATTTCTCCTATTAAAATCATAAAAGGGGAAGCCTAAGCTTCAATTTCGTTTTGTAGAAAAATTTTTGCGATTTTTTTCTCCCAAAAATATTTCGTTTTTTTTCGATAAAAATATACAATATGAAAATTGCTCCGGAGTACGAAAACGACGAGGTTTACAACAAAACCTCAAGACGGTAAAAAGTTGCGTTACTTTTTGTTGAGTTCATGAGAATTTTTTCCGATTTTTTTTGAGAAATTTTTTTAAAATTTATTTCCGGTCGGAACTCGATTGATCTCAACACCATGAAAATAATATAATTAATTTTTTTATTTACATATTATACTTTAGTCTCGTCGAAAAAACCTCCTCTCGCTGACAGCACGCTCTTTACCACACGCGGCATCCTCTCCACAAGTTTTTCGAATGCCTCTCGGGGTGTTTCTTTCCATGATTTTTGTAGGAATTCCCATAGCTTCTCGGCAGATGAATGCGTGACCTTGCGCACTCCTTGACCTCCTCACTTTATTGCTTCATTTCAAGGTACTTCGAGCAGAATTTTGAAGTATGTTTCGGATCGTTTGTCTTGTTGAAAAACGAACCCCCTTCCGATGAGTCGCTTTCCAGAAGGAACAGCGTGGTTTTTCAGAATCGCGTGATATCCTTTTTGGTCCAGGATTCCTTTGACTCGGTAGAGGTCCCCCGCATCAGCATACGAAAAAGATCCCCACACCATTACAGAACTGCCGCCGTGTTTAACGGTTGGAATTACGCAATCAGGATGCATTTTCTCGTTAGCTGAGCGACGAACGAAAACTCGACGTTTTCCTCCAAATATTTCAAATTTGGATTCGTCGGTCTACAACACCCGTTTCCAATCTTCGATCGTCCAATTCTTGCGCTTGCGTGCCCAATTCAATCGCTTCTTTTTGTTTCCACGGCGCAAAAGTAGCTTTTTCGTTGCGACTCTTCCGTATAATTGTGCGCTGCGCAAGCGTTGTTTAATCGTCGTAATTGAAATGTTTTTTCCACGACTTTCGACAAACTGCGCTTGGATGTTTGCCGCCGTAAGTTTTCGATTCCTTTTAGACATCACAATTATTGATTGGTCTTCCGCTTTGGAAGTAACAGGAGGCCTCCCGGAACGATTTTTATCGCGGTTCGATTGTGTCTCTCTGAAGCGTTTTATAGCATCCCCAACGGTTGATTTGGGTATTTTCAATCGATTTGCAATGTAGCGAATTTTGAACCCTTCATTGCAAAGAGCAAGGATTGATGCACGCTTTTCGATGCTTAAATTGGGTCGACGACCCATTTTTTTCTTAAAAATAAAAATAAAATTAACTCTAAGAAGTCGAAAATTTTATTTAATTAACCGTCAATAAATTAATAGTTAAAGACACTTCAAATTCAATATGTTATTCGACACGATACGACAGGAAAATCTAACGCGAACGTTTTTTCGATGCTTGCCGAAGAAGTACTGAGTCGAAATAATTTTTGAATATTTTTTCATTGTAACACGTAAAGAGTGCGTGGACGTTTCTCCCACTCTTTGTTTTATTCTTGTTTTCGAAGTAGAGTAGTCAGCGAACATAGCGAATCTCGCGACGGAGTGTCTGTCCTTGTTCCTTGTTTACTTTTTCGCGCGGCTCGCATTGTCGAGCGTTCGCGAGCGTTTGCTTTGTCGCATAGGCGAGCGATATATTTTTTTTTACTACTCTACAAAGAGTGGGAGAACCGTTCACGCACTCTTTACGTGTTACAATGAAAAAATATTCAAAAATTATTTCGACTCAGTACTTCTTCGGCAAGCATCGAAAAAACGTTCGCGTTAGATTTGCCCATCGTATCGTGTCGAATAATATATTGAATTTGCAGGGTGTTCAACTATTAATTTATTGACGGTTAATTAAATAAAATTTTTAACTTCATTAGAGTTTTTTTTTTTGAAGAAGAAAATGGGTCGTCGACTCAATATAAGCATCAAAAAGCATGCCTCAATCCTTGCACTTTGCAATGAAGGGTTCAAAATTCGCTACATTGCAAATCGATTGAAAATACCCAAATCAACCGTTGGGGATGCTATGAAACGTTTCAGAGAGACACAATCGAACCGCGATAAAAATCATTCCGGGAGGCCTCCTGTTACTTCCAAAGCGGAAGACTAATCAATAATTGTCATGTCTAAAAGGCATCGAAAACTCAGGGCGGCAAACATCCAAGCGCAGTTTGTCGAAAGTCGTGGAAAAAACATTTCAATTACGACCATTGAGAGCGTGCTGTCAGCGAGAGGAGGTTTTTTCGAAGAGACCAAAGTATAATATGTAAATAAAAAAATTAATTATATTATTATCATGGTGTTGAGATCAATCGAGTTCCGACCGGAAATACATTTTTAAAAAATTTCGCAAAAAAAATCTGAAAAAATTCTCATGAACTCAGCAAAAAGTAACGCAACTTTTTACCGTCTTGAGGTTTTGTTGTAAACCTCGTCGTTTTCGTACTCCGGAGCAATTTTCATATTGTATATTTTTATCGAAAAAATCGAAATATTTTTGGGAAAAAAAATGGCAACAATTTTTCTACAAAACGAAATTGAAGCTTAGGCTTCCCCTTTTATGATTTTAATAGTAGAAATGCATAAAAAAGATTTTTACTGTAAACGGGGTCCACTCACAAAACAACAAAAAAACGACAAAAAATTGTCGTTTTCAAAACTGGGTGCCAAGTGTAAAAAAAATCCTAAAAATTTATTTGATAAGCCAAAATGTAGGTAAATCCCCCCTCTTTAAACTGCCGTTGGTCAAATTGGCCTAGCCCAACTACCGGCGAAATGGCATAAAGAACCGGTCGGGCACTTTTTCCAACTCTTGTCCGGAAACTTTCCGCCGGTAGTGTACGTACTCCCACACACAGGATAGAAAAGTGAGACGAAAAAAGATTTTTTTACAGTATTATCATTTTAGTTTTAAGGCTTTCACGGCTCTTTATGTAATGAGAAGAGTATGTGGCTTCCGGATGGAGGCCATGTTGAGGATCAGCGTTGTGCCGACCGTTTTTTTTTTTTTTTTAATTTACCAGCTAATCAATTAAAACGACTGATTGGCTGGTGCAGCGATCTGAAACGATGACTGCAACTATATAAGGAATACCTGAGACACGAGAGCTTCAGTATCGGAGCTTTCAGCCATGATAATGCAGACTGTAACGTTTGCGAAACGTCGGCACAACGCTGATCCTCAACACGGCCTCCATTCGGAAGCCACATACTCTTCTCACAAGGAACATCCCTCAGGTATCCGGCTCCGATTTTGTTGAAACTCATATATGTGATAGAACATCGAAAACTTTGAGACACGTATTTTTTTATCGGCGGAAAAACGGATTTAAGGGGGGAAACCGCCCCTCAAAGAAAGGCGTGTCGAGGGGAGATTTTGCAGTTTCACCCAGAAGCAATCCACCGATCTGAATGAAACAAAGACGAAAATTCTTCTAATGAAAAGCGATGAAAAATCTACTATGAAGATGTTAAGAAAAAATTTAATTGGGGGGTAAACCACCCCTCAATTTGCCTTTTTTCGCCCCACACTTAAGAGGGTTGTATGCAAATTAATAAAACAGGTATCATTTTGAAGGGCAATTAAAATTAAAGTTGGCGGGTTTTTGCGTTTCGGCGGCATAGCAAATTTAAGGGGGTAAACCACCCCTAACATAAAATTATTTATCATGGTCGTTTTTTCTATGTTTAAAGTATATCCGCTGATTTTAAATATTTCTATAAGCTACAATTTAATGTTTTACCATGTGTCAAAATTATTACATTCGTCTTAAGGGGTAACTACCCCTCTGACGAGAAACATCATTGAAGTTTCCGCTTTCGATTTCGTTGAAACTCATATATGGGGTAAAGCATTGCAAACTGTTAAACATGTTTTTTTTTGTATCGGCAGAAAAACGGTGTTAGGAGATGAAACCACCCCTCAAAGTTTCTCCCACAAGCAGTCCACCGATCTGAATGAAACAAAATCGAAAATTCCTCTAATATTAAGCGATGAAAAATCCACTACAAGAGTGTTAATTAGAAATATAATTAAGGGGTAAACCACCCCTCCATTTACCGTTTTTCACCCCACGCTTAAAAGGGTTGTATGAAAATTAATAAAACATGTATCATTTTGAAAGGGAATCAAAATTCAAGTTGACGCGTTTTTGCGTTTCAGCGGGACAGCAAATTTAAGGGGGTAAACCACCCCTAATATATATTTCTTCATCACCGTCGTGTTTTCTGTGTTTAACATGTATCCGCGGATTCAAAATATTCTCCCGCGTTTTTAAATTATTACGTTTTTAAATTTTTACATTTTCAGGGTAAACTACCCCCTCTAATTGCTTTTCGTTTGAAGTTTCGCGAAAGGTTTCACGAATTTCGTTAAAACTGTTTTCATTCCATCGGTAATATCAATTTTATGTTTGTGTGTGCAGGCATATTCGTTTTGAGCTTTAGGAGCAGTACTTTGGGAGTGGGGACGTGGGGCTATCCCTTACTTATAAGACTGATATTTTCGTGTCGAAACGCTTCCGATTTTAATATGCACGTCCATTAAGCATCTCCATAGGAATAAACATACACTTCTACTATATCATTAATTATAATAATTTCCAGAATAAGTTATAAGGCTCACTTCGTATATTTCGGAACGATGATGCGCCTGGATCAAGCGACAATTTAGCCAGCGACGTAGTTTTGTGGAGGCATGTCTATTTTTATTATTTTACCGTTTATTTAATTAAACATATTAATGAAACTGAGGGTTTTATAGTAGGTTAACGAACATGTTTTAAATATATTTTGACATATTTTATTTGGTAATCATTTCAGCTGATTTAATTAATAGTACTTGTGAAAAGTATTGCAGTCATATGCCATCAAATCATTTTCTTCTGATATATACTTTTTTTTCTAGTCTATCAACTATCAACCATCAACAATCATGGCTCATAATTCCTGCAATAATGATAATCGTCAAAAAAATGCTTTAAACACAACGTTTTTTTGCACCATGCACATCTGATAATGGCCAAATTATTGCAACCGGGTATTTCACAATGTGTGTTCGATTCACCGAAACCAAAGGTAACAGGATTTTCAAAATCTTCTGGTTTTTTTAATGAATGGAAATGGACAAATTTATGTTAGGGGTGGTTTACCCCCTTAAATTTGCTGTCCCGCTGAAACACAACAACGCGTCAACTTGAATTCTGATTCTGTTTCTTAAATCCGTTTTTCCGCCGACAACAAAAATACGTTTCTCAAAGTTTTCGATGTTCTATCACATATATGAGTTTCAACAAAATCGGAGGCGGACACCTGAGGGATGTTCCTTGTCAGTATTATCATTTATTCGTTTTATTGCCTTCTTTGAGTTTTCGTTTTCTCCCATTATTTGGTCGATATACCTAAATAAAAAATAAAAATAAACATAAATAATAGATACGGATCTCCGATTCGTTCACGAAAATTCGAAGTTTAAGAGTACTAGCCGTTTACGAGTACCAAAAATTTGAGAGTACCCGATTACCAAGTTCGGGTACCCGAGTGAATTGTGTACCCGCACACCACTAATAGTTACTAATTTCATTACCAATCAATCGCGTAATGTTGACGTAGCTGGCCACGATGATGTGTCAATTAGTTCTGGTGTTAGTGGAGACCTATGCGAACAACAACACTTCACTGACAAAGAATGTCGTGGTGACGAATGTGAGAACTCGCATTGTAACTTCATCTTTGATATCGAGACAAAGCTAAAGGAACCAACTGTTCCGAAAACCCCCGAGAGCTTTTTAAAAATACTGCTCGAGGTTCAGCGTTTAGGTAATACTTCCTAGTCGGAAGTAAGATATGCTGATACACAAAAGACGTACAATCATACTCCAGGATTCACAGATTTGGAAAAAAAACGAAAAGGTGAAAACATATGATACCTTACTTCACCTGGCTCATACAGCCATAACCTACTGTATACTCAAACAAAAAGAAAGCTTGCAGGAAGGTATCCGTAACCTGCTTTCTTGGGCAAGATGTACAGAAAGTAATTTCGACAATTTAAGCGGTAAAGTTGAAGAGTTGATTCAAAAAGGAAATTTGCAGACGGTGTCTTCGGACCTGTTACAATTAGTTTGCGGCCACCGAGCCGAAAACATTTAAATGCGCCGAGAGACCATTACAAGTCAGGTTCGAGACCCGCTGGTCTATTCTATTTAGCTTCACTAAATAGAATTTAGCTTCTATTCTATTTAGCTTCACTAAATAGAATACCCCCGTTTCCTACTTGCACATTTGAGTCAGAACCTTTCACAGCTACATTGGAAAAGGCAGGAGGGGTTCGCAAAGCAGTTTGGCCTCCATAAAATGATGGATTTTCACAAGGAAAATCCAATCAATCCAAAATCCGCCCCTCGCGGACGCAGAGCATACGAAAACAAACATGTCCACCGCGTAGAACTCAAAGCACCTTTCAGGAACTGGCCGCTCTATGCACGTACATGCCGCTTCCAACCCACCCTCGCGGGGTATATACCACAAAAACAGCTACCCATAGCGAGGTCAACCAGATGCTCAATATGAAAACCATCAGCCAAATAGAAGAGGTTCATTTCACAACCGAAGCCCACGGCCCGGTTGTGAAATGGTTACTCTAGTCCGTGGTTACTTCCCCCATCGTGAAAGTAACCACGGACGTTGAAATGCTTCGAGAGGTTCACGAAAACAAAAAAGGCATATACAATGACGAAGCGTTTTCAAGCAGGTCAATTAGCCCACTTCCGATCACAATGAAAGAAGGTGGCAGCACCGAAAATTGTTTTTAAATTATTTCAAGGGTACCGCATACCATTCTTTCAAAAGTACCTACTTGTTCACCCAAATGTAAACACAGGCCCCTTTCAGACTCCTGTCTCGAAGGAAATGTCTGCAATTGTACACAAAATGGAAGTACAGGGCATTCTCAAAATAGCTCAACCCGCGCCAAGCTTCGTATTCCCGTTGTTTCTCGTACCAAAATCCGTGGCCACCCCCCCCCCCCCCCTCCAGCCCTGTCCCATAATCAACCTTAAAGCGATAAACGACTATGTATTGACCGAACCAACATGTGCCGTATTCCGGATTTTCTGCAACCACAGGACTGGATGTGCAAGATAGATGTTTCTCAAGCGTACTTTCATTTAAAAATAGCAAAGTCACACAAGCGCTTCCTACGCCTTGTTTACAATCGAGAATTGCTAGAGATTACTTGCCTCCCATTCGGATTAAGCACAGCACCCAAAACCTTTTCCATACTTACAAATTGGGTAGCTCAAACATTACGAGAAATATGGAATGTAAGAATCGTCGTGTATCTCGACGAGTACTTGATAGTACATCAAAATTCAGACACGTTTCGCGAGCATATCAAACTCACTGGACAAACACTGGAGAACCTTGGTTGGAAAATAAATTTCGAGAACTCAGTTCTCAGTCCTCAAAAAAGCATAATTTATTTAGTGATGCTTCGGAGACCCTGGGACAATTTGAAATCTCTGACACAGCCCCGGATCTACGATTTTTCCGAGCCGGGGCAAAACATTTACATTGGCGCCCCTCTCCTCCAGCATTTGAGATTAAGGGGGGAGATCTCTTTAGACGCCCGAAAATAAGTCATTTTTCATTATTTGAAAAAAAATGTGATAAGATAATCGCATCATTTTTTTAATGTTGACATTATCTTATTATAATTATCAAGTGGTAAAACTTTTTTTTTTCGAACAAAACAAAATAGCGGCGTTATAAAGTATTCCTTTAGGGGTCTTTTGAAAAATTGCTCATGGTATGGCTCAAAAAGTTATTGATCGATCTGGCTGAAATTTTGGGCGGTTTCTCACTATAACATTATTGAAAGGATATACCTATAAAAATATTAAAAGGTATAAAATTGAAAATTAAGTAGACTTTGTAATAAAATGTTTATTTTTTTTACCATTTTCTCGACAATTTTTACCGCGAAAAGGTAATTTATTTACGCGATAACCTTGAAACTTTAAGTATATCCTTGCAATAGTCTTATAGTGAGAAGTCTGGCAAAATATCAGCCAGATCGATCAATAACTTGTTGAGCTATAACACGAGCAGTTTTTCAAAATATGCCTGAAGGAATACTTCATCAAAGTTCGTCTCCTAGACAGTTTTATTTTCGATAGCTAGGATCACGACGCCATTGAAACTCACCAAAGCGCCCTGGATGTTCGGCGCTTTAGTAAAACAAGTTTTTTCAAACAGAAGAATTTGGCGCCCCTTTAAATTGCCGCCCGGGAGAGGTACCCCGGTTTGCCCCCCCCCCCCCCTAGATCCGGGGCTGCTCTGACATGAGAAAAGTCGATTACAATACTCAAACAAGTAAATCGTGTTCTCGATCAAAGAAAAGTAACCCTAAAGGAATTACAAAGAATAGAAGGACTTGTGAACTTTGCCAGTTTTGTTGTTCCGCGACGACGACTCAATCACCGACTGTTGATAATGTTCATGAATTCGCTACCAAACATATCATCGAAAATCTTTCCACTGCCAGAAGCTCTTATCAAAGAACTGCTTTGATAGGGTCAAAATTGTCAATTGTCAACGCCACTACATTACCCCCCTCTGACAAACTTCCTTGCAACAGATGCATCAGATCAAGTTTGGTGAGCATAACTAAACGATCTGGCTCTCTCAGGCAAATGGTCGCGAGCAGAACAAACCCTAGACTGTAATAAAAAAGAGATGCTGGATACATGCCCTTCAGAGCCAAGCGCAGGCACTGCGTCACAGCTCGATACTCATACAATGCGACAACAGGACTGCAGTCGCTTATCTACGGAAAGGAGGAAGGACGAGATCAGTACCCCTGATGAAAATAACTTGTCAAATTTTAAATTTGCCCGAGCAGCACCAAATACACTTCAGTGTACACTATATCCCAGGCAAGTATAACAATCATGCCGATCACCTGTCACGGCATCGCCAACCTCCGGAGTGGCACCTTCGACCGACTGTGTTCCGTGCTCCGAGGGTCGAGAACATCGTTCTCGAGGTGTGGGAATGTGGGGGTGGTCCGAGGCGATAGAAACGTGGAACACGGAACAATTATCGTTGCTTAGGAATTCGTGGCGAAAGTCTACTCTAAAAACCTACGAGGTGGCTTGGAAAAGTTGGATAACTTGGTCTAATTCTAAAACTGTTGACACGACGAATCTCACAGGTCCACAATTAGCACATTTTTTATGTGATTTGCATTAATTGATATCTTATCATACAATACTATACTTTTGCACAAGTCTGTCGTTTCTACGTTGTGTAACGCGGAAATATCCAGTCACCTGAGTTCTCATGTTTTGGTAAGGCAATTTTTAAAGTCAATTGCCTTGTGAAATCCAAACAAACCCAAACCACCTGTATGGGACGTTAGTAAACTTACCTTATTTTTAACCAACTCTGCAGTAGACACGAATAATTTATTCCACGAATCGCGTCTTACCCCAATTTTATTACTGCTTCGCTCAGGTAAATGCATACATGATTTAACCTTGCTTACGGTAGATCCTGATCACTGCATTAGATCTGATGATAGTACAATATTTTGGCCTCAATTTGGTTCAAAAACTGACAGCCCTAATTGTAGACAATTCGGTTGGAAACTACTCTCAAATACAAATCATTCTCAATTAAATCCTCTATTATGGATAGAGAAAACCATAACATTATTCAATGCAAAACGCAAGATAGCGAAATCGTGTAATCCGTTTATCACAGTAAGAGATATGGCGAAACCCGCCTCACGCACAGTTATAGCAGGTTGGATCAAAACCCTGTTCAAAGAAGCTGGCATTACAGCAGCTCCAGGAAGCGTTCGGACTGCAGTAGCTTCCCAAAGTTGGTTGGATAATCATCCCTTCGACGAAATCTTGGCCCGAGGAAATTGGCGATCTGCTAATACATTCGAGAAATTTTACCGACGAGAAGTAATGGGCAATAATTATACTGAAGATGTGGCACAATTGTGCAAACCAATGGCTTAACTTGATGATATTAATTATAACCTAGTTGATTTTTTGTGTGACTTCTCAAAGGGTTTAATGATTGATTAAAAACCGCTATATATTTTGTCTTATCACATTGGCGCTTTGGCATATTGGCGCTTAATTGGCACATTGGCGCTTAATGGATTAAGTTTCTTTCAAAGTAATTAGTATGAGTAGTGTGCGGCCGTGTTGATAATATGAGATGTTGAGGAATCGGCTTCGATTTCGGCCCGTGAGATTTCCAAGGTCGTGGTGGAAAGAAAAAAAGGGAGTTTTTTCTGCTCGTTTACGTTTCGATCCTTGGTTCGGATCCTCTTCAGACACTTTATTTGTTCTACAAATTTCGCGATACAAATTATATTAATAATATAGTTTACAGATTTTTGTATTTGTATTTTGTGTAATGAATAAGTTTTAGATGTGATATAATGATTTGTGTAAATTTTGTGTTAGTTTTTTTCCTATAATTTTTATTCGTGGTGATATTGTGTGAGTAATTATTTATAACAAGTTAATTTATTCTTGAGTAACAAGAGTGGTGTGTGAGAGTGTGATGTTGTGAGAAACAATAAGAATTATGTTAGATAACGAACCTGAATATTGTCGATATTTCTAGTTTTCTTTTTGGTTTATGCTTGGAGGATGGTTGATGTAGACAGTATATTTTATATGAAATACTGTCTCGTGAGGTTGATTCGCAAGATAGTTTCAGAGCCGTTTTTTTTTTAAATTCAATTGATATGTGTAACCGTTTTTTGGCGGTTGTACTATCTGTGAGAAATTAGTATGGTGAAAGAGACTTTATTTCGATTTATTGTCATGATTAATGAGGTTAATGAACTATTGTGTGAAAATGGTAATTATCTATTGAAGTAAACTAAATATATCCTCACAAGCACAAAAAAAGAAAATAAGAAAAAAATATTCTTTGCTCTACATGTCCAGTAGTGACTTCTAAGAGAGTTCAAGGAAGATCTCATCTTAGCAGCTTTCAAAAATTGGAAACGCGACGCTGCAACGAAGACTCGCCTAAAACAACAACTTCGATTTTTACTGAAATGTAGACAGGAAGGTTTGATACCGAAACACATTTATTCCAAAAACTTCAACATACAAATTTCAGGAAACAAAGGCAATTTAAACTAAACAAAGCAACACACAAAATTCACAAATCAATATTAATTATTGAAATTGACGATCTCAATTTTCGAATCAAAATACTAAACAAAAAAATAGGAAAAAACACCGAAATAATCAACAAAACTCACAACACTATAAAAGAAAAATTCTTCTCATTTGAAAAAACAAAATTAAACAAATTATCATTATTCACTTATGAAAAACACAAAAAAAAACTCCAAAATCTTAGACTCCAACGAACCATGAATATACACCAACATATTTCCAATCATGATGAATTCTTAAGAACAATAGACTCACAAATACATCTCGATCAAAACAATACACATTACCAGAATCATAAAAACCGAAATCAACCAACACATAACTACATTTCCTCCAACTCAATTTTCACAAAAAAGCAACATGACGAAAATAATAATTCCGTTACCGATCCTCTGAATAATATTAATTCAACAATTACAAAAAACAACACAAAAGAATGGCTTATAAATCTCTCCAACACTGATATTCCATCACACATCTCCACATTCCTATCTCTTGGAAACAAATTTTGTTTTCCTTATCTCAAACCTTCAAATATAAAAAACTATATCCACAACTCCATCTCAGAACTTGAATCCAAACTAGGATCTCTACTCGACAAACCTAGACAGTATGAAATCAGAAAAGAATTCACTAAAATCATAGACAAAATGAATATACCTACATCATTTTCCAACACCATTAAAATTATAAATCACACTTCGTCTTTTTTAAAAAACAATCCACAACTTTTAATTACACAAGCAGATAAAGGAAAGTCAACAGTCATTTTAAACAAATCAGATTACATTGAAAAAACATACAATTTACTCGCAGACCCCTCAACTTACAAACTAACAAATAAAAACCCCATCAATATCCTACAAAAAGGCATAAACAATATTCTCTCCAGATGGAAAAATCTAAAAATCATTGATGAAACAAAATTTGAATACTTAAAAGCAGAAAATTGCAATTTAGCTCGTCTCTATTGCCTTCCAAAAATTCACAAAGAAAACTTTCCACTTCGTCCAATAGTATCATCAATCAATAGCACAACACATAAATTAGCAGAATTTATCCAATCAAAATTATCTAAACTAATACACACAACAAATTCACATGTCAAGGACAGCTTTTATTTAAAACAATCAGTCTCAAACATATCAATCCCACTCAACTACAAACTTGTCTCTTTTGATGTCGTATCTCTCTACACCAACATTCCATTAGAACTAGTTGTCCAAAGTCTTCAAAAAAGATCAAATCTACTTTCCGAAACTTTTCCACTAAACGAAATAACTAAAGCCATAGAATACATCATGTTTTCAACTTATTTCACTTTCCAAAACAAAATTTATCAACAAATTTCTGGATTACCAATGGGTTCACCTCTTGCTCCGATACTATCCAACATCGTTATGATTGATTTAGAAAAAAATTGCTTAGAAATATTAAAATTCTCATTGCCACTATACAAAAGATATGTTGATGACATTATTATTGCTTTGCCAACCGACAAAATTGAATCCACAATCAATATTTTTAACTCATATAATTCAAAATTACAATTTACATCAGAAATAGAAGAAAATAATAAAATTCCTTTTCTCGATATACTCTTAGTCCACAATCAAAGTTCAATCATCACAAATTGGTACAGAAAACCTACTTGGTCTAGCAGATTTATAAACTTTTTCTCACACCATCCACTTTCCCAAAAAAAGCTATAATTTACATGTTAGTTGACAGAGCAATAAAACTATCTCATCCGTCCTTTCACCATAAAAATCTTCAACTGATTAAGAATACAATGACAAAAAATTGCTATCCGATTTCTTTCACTGAAAAAATAATAAAACAAAGACTTGCTACAATCAACAATCAAAATAACAAAAATAAAAACTTTGACTCCTCTAGGCTAATAAATCTACCATACACAAAAAACATCCATCACCAACTAATTCGTCTTTTCAAACAATATAATATAATACTAGTCACAAACAACAAACACAATATCTTATCGATCACAGGCTCCACCAAAGACAAAATAGATAACAGCAAAAAATCCAACATAGTATACAAAATTGATTGTAATGATTGTAACTCCACATACATAGGCCAAACAAAACGATACCTTAAAAACAGAATCAATGAACACAAAAATAGCCTAAAACACACCAACGAAATACACACTACTCTAGCACAGCACGCAATAGAACAAAAGCACGATTTCAAATTTGATGATGTTAAAATTTTAAACAATGAAAAATGGCTCAAAAAAAGATTGATCCTAGAAATGATTCAAATCAAAGCGCATCCCAATGCCATCAATTTTAGAATTGACATAAATAATCTAAGCTCAATATACAATTCAATAATATAATCATAATAATATTTTATCATCCATAACCACACACATCAATTTTTAAACACGTGACAAAATTTTAAAACTCTTGACATAACACTTAACTTCTTAACATGACACGGGCACCCTCAAACTCTTGACACAGCACTGACAAAGGATCATTCTCCCTCTCTCCAGAAACATTAAATTCGCCACTCAGTCTTTCTTGAACTCTCTTAGAAGTCACTACTGGACTTGTAGAGCAAAGAAATTTTTTTTCTTATTTTCTTTTTTTGTGCTTGTGAGGATATATTTAGTTTACTTCAATAGATAATTACCATTTTCACACAATAGCTCATTAACCTCAATAATCATGACAATAAATCGAAATAAAGTCTCTTTCACCATACCAATTTCTCACAGATAGTACAACCGCCAAAAAACGGTTACACATATCAATTGAATTTAAAAAAAAACGGCTCTGAATCTATCTTGCGAATCAACCTCACGAGACAGTATTTCATATCAAATATACTGTCTACATCAACCATCCTCCAAGCATAAACCAAAAAGAAAACTAGAAATATCGACAATATTCAGGTTCGTTATCTAACATAATTCTTATTGTTTCTCACAACATCACACTCTCACACACCACTCTTGTTACTCAAGAATAAATTAACTTGTTATAAATAATTACTCACACAATATCACCACGAATAAAAATTATAGGAAAAAAACTAACACAAAATTTACACAAATCATTATATCACATCTAAAACTTATTCATTACACAAAATACAAATACAAAAATCTGTAAACTATATTATTAATATAATTTGTATCGCGAAATTTGTAGAACAAATAAAGTGTCTGAAGAGGATCCGAACCAAGGATCGAAACGTAAACGAGCAGAAAAAACTCCCTTTTTTTCTTTCCACCACGACCTTGGAAATCTCACGGGCCGAAATCGAAGCCGATTTCTTTCAAAGTGGCGGCACTAGGCAATAACCAACAGGTCTCAATATAAAGCTTCCAGTGACGGTCTAGTAATTTAATAGCAGTGTTTTACCTGAAATAAAACGCATATTAAGAGGGAATGATACCTCATCGCGGTCGGTATGGTAGAACAATTATAGATTCCCAAAAATCTCGAAAACGGCTCTTCAGATCCCGTCGAAACTTTGCCAAACGACGTCAAATAGATAGACGAACAGCTGTCTTCTCCTCAAATTTTCTGAATTTGAGAAAAAAAAACTAGATTGGCTTATGATAAGCCAATTTACATTTTTTTCCTCAAATTCAGAAAATTTGAGGGGAAGACAGCTGTTCGTCTATCTATTTGACGTCGTTTGGCAAAGTTTCAACGGGATCTGAAGAGCCGTTTTCGAGATTTTTGGGAATCTATAATTGTTCTACCATACCGACCGCGATGAGGTATCATTCCCTCTTAAAATACGAACCTCACTGGAAGCTTTCACTTTTAATTCTGCCTGGTGGAATTCAGCCAATGAGTCAAAGATGGCGCGATACATTCTCCGAAACAAAAACAACGCCCAGCCGCTGGGTGTCACCACAGGAGTACGAAAAACGGTAGAAAAACGACGGAAACGAATATGCTATATCAATATAAAGCTTCCAGTGAGGTAAGTATTTTAATGTGCGTTTTATTTTAGGTAAAACGCTGCTATTGCACCCTTTGACGATATGTTCTGTTGACATTAATTACGATTATGGTTTTTGCGCTTCAAATATATCAATTGTTTACATTAAAGTTATATCAGACAAACGCTTACACGCCGTAAGGTGGTTTCGATCCCGGGACCTCTGAGTGATGAGCTGTGACGTTGTCCACTGAGCTAGTTCTACTTGTTAAATTTTAAAACTTTCTTATCGGCTACATATTTTACAATACACAAAATTAGTTTAGTGAAAAATGGATGGATTAACAAGAGTAAACAACATTATCGGATCAATTACTTAATTGCATCCGCATAAAGAGCGATAACTGCATAGAATTAATTAACCTTCAATTTTTTTGGTCCGATCATTTATTTCGGCTAGTGCGGCTAGGTCATCGCGAAATACCGACTCAAAAATGTTTTTCATTCGCAACGTCATCTGTAACTCAAGTTGCTTAACCAACCATGAGCCAATTGCTCGATGGAACTACGTGTGCAAGGGGAGGTCAACTCTCGTCATTGCCGATTTTGTCCGGATTCACAGTGTATGTGGGGCTTCATTAAATGAATGGGGCGCAAGTGGGAACTCCGGATGGCCAAGCGTTTATGAAATGAATTTTTTATCGCGGTTCAGTCAATACATAAGTCTTTTATGTTAGCATTATTTTCAAGCAGTGGTTGGCGCAGCGGCAAGAGTTCGGATTCCTAATGCAAGGGTAGCAAATTCAAGTCCCCGTGTCTGTATTTTTAACACTTCGCCGAGCAGTGCTTTAATCCTGGTTTACCTCGTTGTGTTGACGAAGGCGACGTAAACGGTAAAGCTTGGACTCGCCTCCAAGGCTCACCAAAAGAAAAAAATCTAAAGGATTGAGATTCAGAGAGCGAGGGGGCCATACGTGTGGCGCAGGACGTCGTCCTATCCATCGGGTACCAAACATGTCAATGAAGAAAGCGCGGACCCGGAGACCCCAGTGTTGTGGTGCCCCAGCGTGCATAAAATAAATCCTGTTTCGGCGATCTCGAGGAATGACTTGGCGTAGCCGGGGCCTAAGTTCGTGTCACACAAACTCAACATAACTTGCGGTATTCAACCACAATGGAAGGTAGACTGGCGCAACGCACTAATTCCTGATTACTCCTGCCCAGACGTGAAAGGCAAAACGACCCTGGCACATCCGCTGCATCATAGCATGGATTTCGTTCGGCCCAGATACGAAGGTTCTCCTACATATGATTCCAGTACTTCCAGTATTGTTTACTCGGACTTGACGATCTCCAAGGTCCAATGCTTGCACGTATTGAACATGATAGGGTTTCAATCCTTCCTCACGCATTATGTGCCTCCCTGTCGTATGTGATGTTCCCGCACGAGCGGCTATCCGACACGTTCCCATGACCGGAAAAGCCCGTGCAAGCACGATGACGCGTTCTTCAACTCTCCAAAGGATATGAGGACGGCCAGCCCGCTGGTAGTCAGCACGTTGGACTTCAAATCGTTCCTGAACAGCAAAATGTTCATCTAGACATTGAAAATCACGTCTGTCAGTTATTTCAACTGGACAAAGTCATCGATTACCGTCACGGTTTTGACCTATTTCAGCGTAGATTTCACGGGCTCGGGCATAATTTCCCAAATCGTCGTCTAATGCTCGTAGTATTAGACGTTGGTCCCAACCACCTCGTGAGGACCCCGCCGCTCCACGACTTTTCTGTCGCGTGTTTTTAAATGAAAGCGGCAACCATTTTTTTCTAATCAATTTCTGGAGGATTAATTTTGAAAGCTATATTTGGATCCGGATCTTCGATAGAAAATACAAAAATTCCAACGGTTTTTCAACCTTCAGTGCTAGAAAATCACTGTCGTGGGAAGACAGCCTAGAATTTTGCAACTGTTTCGGAGATTTGAAGCAGAGCCTTCAATATTCAAGTAGTCTCCTTCTAAGTGTATGCCTAGGCACTTTGCTCTTGATCGAGCATAGGTAGTGTTCCCTCACCAACGCTCGACTCGCTCAGTTTACGGAGCAGCTCCAGCCGAGTAGGGGGAATGGGGAAGCACCTGCCGAGCTTTGCTGGCGTGGCAGAGAGGTGAAAAGCTTTTTCCTCAATTTTATCATCTATTCTGAGTCCATTCAAACAGTATTTAGGGAAATATAATTTTCAAGATTTTTTTCGTCTTTGAGCTGTTTTTCCACCTAGAAGATCGCATTTTTTACCTATAGTCCCTCAGAGACTTTTATTCTTCGTGACGAGTAGAATTGTTTAGGACAATAAAAAATTTGACTTTGAATTTCAGGGTAGGAGTTAATTTTGTGGCTACAAGTTTTGATAGATCTCCACCGATCTCGAGCTGGAGAATCATTTGGCGAAGTGGCGACCAATAATTTCTTTCCACCCTGTACGTTGACCGTGACGTTCTCGCAAAGGAAGTATGTCTCGCAAAGGAAGTAAGGATCGCATCGCTTACGATGCGATCTAATGACTCTATTCGATTGAGTCTGGACCGGCAAGTGTGGAAGAACAATAATTTCTGTTCGAAACAATGGCTCGAAAATGCAGTCGAATATTATGCAACCTCAAGATCAAGTAGACGGATAGAAAAATGAAACTAACAAGGAGACGGCACGACCGTGGGGTCAGGGATTGGCCGAATTTTTTTGTGGTTAAAGAGGACCCCCAGCACCTCACGTGGTTAAAGTAGTAGGACGCACTACTCGAAAAATTCCGACAAAAATCTTCGGATCTCATTTTTTTCTTTTTTTGTTGTTATCCCAACAATTATTCAAAACGTTTCTCATCCCTACATTATTAAAAAAAAATTATTTACATTATTTTTTAAAAATATTTTCATAATAAAAAATTATTTTCGTTTTTTCCAATAAAACAATGCATAACGGTGGTTTTTTTATTTTTCATTGTGAAGTATATGAGGAGGAACATTGGGTTTTTAATGAGAATAGCAAAGTCGATTAGGAAAAATTCAATTTTTGTTCATGTAATAATTATATGCAAAAACCGCAGTGGTAATTATCGTAGGACCAAACAAAGCAATAATTTTTGCGACATCTTGCGCAACATATAAAAGCGGATTTTTTACAATTGCAGGGAGTTTGTAATACATTCGTACAAAAACATGTTCCATTAGCATTCATGAAAATGTTTTTAGTAACTGATAATTTTGAGGTAACCCAGGCGTATTGAATCATATCTTGGAATATTGGTGACGATAATTGATGGAGAATTATTAAATAGATTTTTATAAAATCTTCCCGGAATTAATTTCACGATTCTGCTCTAACAATTCGCTGCAATTTTGCAGCGCTTTATGAAATTTTTAACTTGTCTGTAAAAGTAAACGTCACAAGGTTGCAATAAGGGAGTGCATTTTGGAGGAATTACTTTTACAGAGCAACTTGGCATATTTTCGTCATCTTGGAAAATTTCATTATACATCTCTGGATTTGTTTGACCCCGCCAAGAGTCAATGAGAAGTAGAAATTTATTCTCCCGACGTAAGTTTTTAAATATTTCTGGAGAAAATTCGTGTATAAGGCTGTTGTTAGTTTTCCGGACTTCGATGATGTTGCAATGACGTTCGTATATGTATTGGCATAGCCATCTACTAATTTTTGAATACGAGGTCCGAAATAACCGGTCGCCTTTTGCAAACATACAAAGACATGTGGGAGCAGTTTTCCGGATAATGTTATGGAATATTGTGTGGTGTACGAATGCGTCACTTTATTCAAATTCGACTTTTTGACGAAAACTGTTTTACTCCCTTTTTGAGTGAGTGTCCTGTTGAAAACAGATCGATATTGACATCCTGAAAGAAAAATAGTATTTTTAATATTAAAAAATATTCGAACATGTATGTAGAAAACTTTATATATAATTAATTTTGAATTTATACATTTTGCATCGGTAAAAACATTTTGTACGCAGAAAACTTGTATATACCTGTTTGGTCAGTATTTATAACATAATCCTCATGGTATTGAGGTATTAAGCGGCACGTCTGTCGACGAAAGATCTCTGCAGACACCCGGATTTCCTCCATTGATGCGGCCTCTTTTTTCGAAACCAGTTTCGTGATTTTCCGTTGAGAAATGTTGTGTTTCTGTTTGAATGCCGTAACCCATCGATCAGACGCCTTGAAATTGAAATCGATGAATTGTGCAGCAGCAGCCAACGCCCATTGTTGTAAATTTGTTGTCGTAACTTGCTGATATTGCTATCTTGCTTCCACAAAACGGTCGTAGGTCCACGAATCTATCGCCTCAAATTTGTCCAATCCCGTTCCACCACTTTTAATATCATTGTCCGATTGTAAATGATATTCTTTTCTCTTCAAGCGGCTGCATCCTATTTTTGCAATATTGCCAAAGACCACGTGGGATGCGCTTTAGTAATGTTCACGACTTTGATTTTGTAGGCGATGGGTATCATTTCACTTTTATTTTTTTTCGGATCCGGTTCGTACTCGTTTGGAGAAGAATCATGTTGGGGCACTTCGAACTGCAGTTCTTCGCAATCCTCATGAGCATGAATTAATTCCTTTTCAATTACGATTTTTTTTACACCCAAAGTTCCAATGTATGATTATAAAGTTCTCCTGTCAATAACATAGCATCGCGAGATATTTCTTCCGACGGTGTCGATCCAATTAAATTATTTTCCGTCAACAGATTTTTATACTAAACTACTGCGTCCTTCAATCGAGATTTTGATTTATCACTGTACATGGATTCTTCAGGAATTTCCTCTCCTATTTCTGGCTTCCTTCCTGGCTTTCAGAAGAGCCAGCAACTTCTTCACTCGATATTTTTAACTTCGAATTGTAAGAGAACTTCGAAATTTAACAATAAGAAATAGGCACGTCTGTTCACGACGAAATCGAAAAATGAACTGCTGTTTAATTCTCACAGACGCATGCACAGTCCCATACGCAGATGTACGTTATAATCCTAAGGGTATCCCAGGTCAAAATTCTTTAGACCCTTACAAGGCCATGAAACCAAATAGAACAACGAGCAGGAATATTTTTCAGTGAATGAAATAAATGTTAAAAAAGATGATGTTGGGATGAGAAACGTTTTGAATAATCGTTGGGATAACAAAAAAAAATAAGATCCGAAGGAGGAATCGAACGCGAGACCTCCGGCGAAAAAGACCGAGCCCTAACCGTCTAGACTAGACCGCAGCTCGACTAATGCCTGATATTTTAAACTCATAAGGCGCCTAAGAAACATTGAATCGATTTTTCTCGGAATTTTCCGAGTAGTGCCTCCTACTACTTTAACCACGTGAGGTGCTAGGGGTCCTCTTTCACCATAACAAAATTCGGCGAAATCTCCGAACCCACAGTCGTGCCGTCTCCTTGTAAGTTAAAAAACCGTCTGCTAAAGCCCATCTTATTGTAGAAAGAGTTGCGGAGTATTCGTTGTCCGTGACAGTGGTGCTCGTCTTTTTTATGGGAGTGGTGCTCTTTTTTTATCACTTGGCGTCGAGAAGTTGCCGCGTCTTTTGATACGACGTCTGTTTGAAATCAGATACCACGAGGTCTTACACTACAAGTTCCGCGATTTCATATGATAACATGTTTTAAATCTTTTTCTTTATAGCAATGTTTGTTCTTGCTTATCACGGCGGCTTGAATTTCACAAAGTATTTATTAAGAATGAATAATCAATTCTAAGATTTTGTAAAAACACAATTAAAAAATGAATTTAAAAAAACAAGACAAGTGGACTCGAGCCCAAAATACCAGGCAAAGAGCTGACAATGAGCATGCCGCAACTATGCCAGACTATCTGTTTACAATAATGAAAATCAGTATCGTTCATATTTATCGCGGCCCCTTAAGTATTGAAATAAATTTGTCGGATACAGAAAACCCCTTTTCCGATGGTTATAATGGTAATCATCTTTCTTTTAAATCGATACATTACTTTGTATTGCTTTCGTATGTTATGCAGCTTTACACGACAATACGGTAAATTATGGTAAGGCGGACGTCGCATGCGTAAAGGTCAGGACGGTTAGGAGCGAAGGAGACAGAAGAGCTGTCTGTCTCTTTGTCGCACACCACATTCCTTCACCGTCACACCACAAGCGATAGAAATCGGAATAAAAAACGACTCCACTAAGGGTGCGTTCGACATGGGTGCTTACACGTTTTCAGAATCTGTGAGCATTGCTTGTGTTGTTTGACTTGGCTCCGTGCGCGCTTACAGCACCTTTCATGACGTTACGTGTGACGTCATTACGTCCTATTGTGCTGATGAACGCTTCTCTCAGTGCGGTAGGGCTGCTAAAGCGTGGGCGTTGAAAGCACGCCCATTTTCGGAACAAAGGTATCAATTTCCAAATAGTTGTCCAGAAGTTGTCTAAATGGCTACGAAACGTCCGCTTGGAAGTTACCTATAAGTTATCATGTCTCCGAAAATGGCAGTTATCTTTTTCGATGGTCAACTCGAAGGTAACCTCTCGGCAGACATTTAGTGCACTTTTAGCCGACTTTTGAGCATTTTTTTGGAAACTGCTACTTGAGTTATTAGTTTTTATGAGAATATATAAAAAATGGCGGCAACAGCTCCACGCAAACTATTTGCCGTTAATTTGGAAGACCCTATTTCTAATAAAATAACTTCTTCAATATAGTTGTGGATCCGAGGGGGATTTCTTTTAAGGGAGATATCCATAAATTGGGAAAAAATGTTCCCATTTCATCTCTTCATCACTACTATTGTATATTAGACCGCAATCTTAATCAATCTCAGTTTAATTGTTAATTATGTTGAACCACTCGTCAATAGTTTAAAAAACAATAGGAGCGTTCACCATCTTCATACTTATCATACCAACTTGAACGATTTGGGTTCTGGAAAGCGTAGCTCGTCGAAGCATACATACTCGTAGTTCAACCTGACCGTGCCACAGCACCGCGTGTAAGAGCCCAAGTCGAACGCAGCTATGAGTACCTAGCCCCACTACCATCGTTGCCAGACCTGTATGGAAGACCATGTTCGATGGTCGTGATTGGAGATAGCATTTTTTTAGATCCTCATGAAACCACATTAAAAACTTCCTCACCCTGAATTGCTTATGTCAATGGCAATTAAATTAATGATCCCGTGAAGGACAGATTTTATCAGTGATGTGCCCTTTAGTCCCCGCGAACTTGAAATCTTATTTGATTTATATAATTAAAAAAGTAAGATAAAAATATGCATTTCTTACATTATCACATATCTATTACAGATAACATTAAGTATATTTTGGCCGTTGCAAATATGATGTCACAAAAGTTATTTATTCGGATAGAAAGAATGAAAAATTCTATATTTTCCCGAGTCTTGTGTTCTTCTTAAGGGGTGAGATGCAGTCAGAGGCGTGAAAAAACGAGCATTTTCAATAATTTTTTTTAACAGCAATTAAGTTCGTTTTACAAAAGTGGTTACACAGACTTGTCATGTTATATTTCAACTTGACTTGTAGAAATTTTCAAAGAAAAATATTGATTATTTATAAAAATATCGCCATCTTTATCGGATCCCCTTCGGCATGTAGTGCTTTGCGGTGACCATCATAACATTTTACTGGATCATCTGCAATTTAAAAAAAAAACAAAAAAAATCAATAGGTTAATAATAAATCTAGTCCTTAATCGAGGCCTTTTTTCAATTATCAAAATGTTAGCTTCCGACAGATAATTTTCGATTTTCGACCGAAAAATCGCTCGTTTATTGTTTTAAAAAATAGAAATTTTCAACAAAAATGAAAATCCTCTGATTAAGGACTACTTTTTAATGCCATAAATAAGCACACCAAATTTCATCAAACTCCATTGAGTGGTTTTTCAATTATAGTGGTCACCGACTTCAAAAACATAGTTTCGAGAAAAACGCGTTTAAAGTTTTTCGATGTGGATACGGTATTATATGTTCGTAAAATTTTGAGTTCGATGGATGAAGCTAAACCTTTTTTTGTGTATTTTGATCCGCTGAATCCGAATATCACAATTTTTGCCGAAAAGTCGAGCATTCAATTGTTTATAGCCAATTGTTAAAACAATTTTTCAAAAAATTAACGTTTTTCGGGATGAATTTTTCTTTTTCAATATTTTGGGCAATTTTAAAACAAAAGTATTCCTTATAAAATTTTGCTAATGTTCATAGTTTTTGAGGAATACATTTTTGAACATTTCTGAAAGGGTTTTCCAATTTTACGCTTGATTTATGTATAGAAATACTAATTAAAAAATTACTTACAGCGAATCATCAATTCCTGGCCCATACAATATAGTCCAGTCAAATTACGGCTCAGAATGGAAAAAAAAACATAAAATTATGTAGTTTGGGGATTATGAAGGATCGATAGGGGGGTGTATTCTGAGCATACATTCCAATTTGAGGGGTTCTCCGGAGGTCAGCTCAAGGTCATTTCGATGAAAACGCGTTTGATTCGATATCTCGAGAACGACTAGTGTTAGGCCAAAAATTGTTGAGACCTTTTCTCTTCTAAATTAAATTTACTAACTTTTTTATCTGAAACTTTTTTTTGTATCATCAATACTTTTCAATTTATTACTTCCGAAAGGCAAAAATTTTCCTTTTTTTTCTCCCTATTTTTCATTTTTCGCCATTTTCTCCCCAACCGATCAATTTTATGAAATTTTACCACGTATCAAAGTTGTAGATCCTTTAATTATGAACAACTTTTTCCTATAACTTTTTTTTCTAATACCAATATCTTCGGAGTTATATATTACTTTACCGAGCGATATCCTAGCGTTGAGGATATCATTTTCACCGACAATATGATCGTCACCACAACTCAAGATAAGTTTTTAGGCAACGAGAACAATAAGGCCAGATTCATCTCACTACTGAAAACTGTTCTCATCAAATCAGACATAGCCATCAGGCAAGCTGTAGAGGATGCGGATGGTCTAATTATCAGTACGGCTAAGAGAATTTCGGAGGAGTACAGTGCTGCGGTTGTTGTTGGTGAGGACGTGGATTTACTAGTTTTGCTGACTGCGACAGCCGGCGCGTGCAACAACATGTACTTGAGAAAACCTGGCCGAGGCAAATCGACGGACGCTACATATAGCCCATACTGCCTCAAACCGATATATGGGCCGAATGCCGCAAAAAACCTGTTATTTTTGCACGCGATTAGTGGTTGCGACACAACTTCGGCACCATTCAACTTAGGCAAGATCAAACCAATGACCGCATTGAAAAATACTCCGGATTTGGTTTCTCTAACTGAAGTTTTTCTACAAGATAAAGCAGATAAAAACAACTCTCGCTTCAAACGGCGAACAATTCATTTTGAATTTGTATCGCAAGGCTTCAGGTGACACGAATTGTACGAATCTCAACGAGCTCCGTTATAAGGGATACAAAAAAATGGCAGGCAGTGGGAGGGTTAAATTAGAATCCCTTCCTCCTACCTCTGATGCCGCATTTTTTCACTCGTTGAGGTGTTACTACCAAGTGCAATACTGGCTCGAAAATTATCCGGAACCCGAGGAGTGGGGCTGGCGTCGCACCCCCCATGGATCGGAGCCGATACCAATGTCACTGAAACCAGCTCCGGAAGAATTACTCAGATCGATTGCGTGCAAATGCCAAACCAACTGCGGCAAAGCGTGCGGATGTAGAAAGGCCGGCCTGTTTTGCTCCGTAATTTGCACTAGAGAATTATTGCACAAGAGAACTATTGCTCTAATATCGCCAATGTTATCGACGATAATATTTTTGACGCAATGGACGAGGACGAGGTATGCCCCGATACCGTCAGGGCCTTTAATATTAACGAATCACTTCCATCGACCTCGGGTGCTTAATTTTACGAATTTTATGATCTATTTTTTGTATCAATAAATGTGTGAAACAGTTTCAATTATTCATTTACTTCTTTTTGTAATCCTTATTCACATTATTATCCCATTGAATGGAATAAAAAATACCCAAATTGAAGAAGTACAATATTTAAATGATATTTGAATGATTACAATATTCAATATTTAAATGAAGTACAATTTTTAAATAATTTAATCGATTCACCTTTTGATACAGGTAAGTTGGCTAATAAATTATCATGGAATACTTTAATATTTCTTTCAAGTACCGAATACCCACTGATATCGATGATATTGCGACATTGGAGCGGATTTCGCTCGGTAAAGTAATATATAACTCCGAAGATATTGGTATTAGAAAAAAAAGTTATGGGAAAAAGTTGTTCATAATTAAAGGATCTACAACTTTGATAAGTGGTAAAATTCCATAAAATTGAAGGGTTGGGGAGAAAATGACGAAAAATTAAAAATAGGGAGAAAAAGAAGTAAAATTTTTGCCTTTCGGAAGTAATAAATTGAAAAGTATTGATGATACAAAAAAAAGTTTCAGGTAAAAAAGTTAGTAAATTTAATTTAGAAGAGAAAAGGTCTCTACAATTTTTGGCCTAACACTAACCGTTTTCGAGATATCGAATTAAACGCGTTTTCATCGAAATGACCTTGAGCTGACCTCCGGAGGACCCCTCAAATTGGAAGGTATGCTCAGAATACACCCCCCTATCGATCCTTCATAATCTCCAAACTACATAATTTTATGTTTATTTATTTCGATAATTTGACTGGACTAAATAGGGCTTCTGCCGATGTGGAAGCTACCAAAATATCAATTTGTGGTTGTCTTCGAAGCATTCTGCCTTCCCGGGTATTATCGTTTGCGCGTTTGTCAGCCGCTGCCTGCCATAGGGACCCGACGCCCCTTTACTAATTGTGGGATATCCCGGAAACTATTCATCGGATTGACTTGAATTTTTCAGGGAATATTTTCGAAACATCATACTTCAAGAAAATGTAAATAGAAACAATTGATTTTGTTTAAATTCTGACTGCATCTCACCCCTTAACCATGCACGTCAAGTGATTTTATTTCCAGCGTACTTTTGTTCATACGTTGTTTTTTTTTATAACAGTGATATCATTTTTTCTTATAATAATGAGATTTTCTTAATAAAAATAAAACATTTCCAATAAGACCATTTCTAAGGTTAACGATTTTCTGTACACCATGTCTTGTCCGCTCGCATAATACGTATATTGAACTTGGTTATTTTTTGAGTATTTTTTTGTACGATTGCTTAATGGAAAGAATATAATAAAACCCTTCTTTCAATAACAAAAAATAATTACTTATCTTAACCCATTAACGCCCAAGAAACACGATTTTTTCCTTCATTTTCAAGCCAGATTTTTATTATATAAAAAAAATAATAAAAAATGAAGAGATACGTTCCCTAGTATTTTCGAGGGTGCTCTTTCAGAATCTGGGGTCAAAATTGGGTTTTGTCCATTAGGAAAACAAATATGGCGGCTTTTAAACAAAAAAAACAGCAAAAATCGATGACACTTTTTTTCCAAAAATTTTTTTCACCTCGAAGCCGTTGAAAAGTCCGGTTTTTTTTCAACCATGGGTGCATAGAATAGTGACGATTGAACAAGCGATTTTTTATATTCGTCGTTGTCAACATTTTCACCCCCAAAATGGCGCTTTTCACCCCCTGAGTGACTCGAAAAATTTCACACTCGGTGTCCCAAATGAAAAGTAGTTGGATTTGGACGAAAATTGGTACTCAAAGGTTTTTGAGGTCGCTGATTACGATTCTGTTCTCAAAATTCCGAAATTCAAAATGGCCGATCCAATATGGCGGACACAAATGCAAAAGTTCATTTGAATTGGATAAAACGTGGCACCCGGGGGTTTTCTAGGTCGCTGATTATGATTCTGCTCTCAAAATTTCGAAATTCCAAATGGCGGATCCAATATGGCGGACACAAATGCAAAATTTCATTTGGATTGGATAAAACATGGCACTCGGGGGTTTTCGTGGTCGCTGATTATGATTCTGCTCTCAAAATTCCGAAATTAAAAATGGCGGATCCAATATGGCGGACACAAATGCAAAAGTTCATTTGAATTGGATAAAACGTGGCACCCGGGGGTTTTCGAGGTCGCTGATTATGATTCTGCTCTCAAAATTCCGAAATTCAAAATGGCGGATCCAATATGGCGGACACAAATGCAAAAGTTTATTTGAATTGGATAAAACGTGACACTCGGGGGTTTTCGAGGTTGCTGATTATGATTCTGCTTTCAAAATTCCGAAATTAAAAATGGCGGATCCAGTATGGCGGACACAAATGCAAAAGTTCATTTGAATTGGATAAACCGTGACACTCGAGGGTTTTCTAGGTCACTTATTATATTTCTGCTCTCAAAATTCGAAAGCCTTTGAGTATTTAAATACCTGGTATTTTCAGGTATTTGAAAACCCAAAGGCTTTCAAATTTTGAGAGCAGAATCATAATCAGCGACCTCGAAAACCCCCGAGTGCCACGTTTTATCCAATTCAAATGAACTTTTGCATTTGTGTCCGCCATATTGGATCCGCCATTTTTAATTTCGGAATTTTGAGAGCAGAAGCATAATCAGCGACCTCGCAAATCCCCGAGTGCCACATTCCATCCGATACAAATGAACTTTTGCATTTTTGTCCGCCATATTGGATCCGCCATTTTTAATTTCGGAACTTTGGGAGCAGAATCATAATCAGCGACCTCGAAAACCCCCGAGTGCCACGTTTTATCCAATTCAAATGAACTTTTGCATTTGTGTCCGCCACATTGCATCCGCCATTTTGAATTTCGGAATTTTGAGAGCAGAATCATAATCAGCGACCTCGAAAACCCCCGAGTGCCACGTTTTATCCAATTCAAATGAACTTTTGCATTTGTGTCCGTCATATTGCATCCGCCATTTTGAATTTCGGAATTTTGAGAGGAGAATCATAATCAGCGACCTCGAAAACCCCCGAGTGCCACGTTTTATCCAATTCAAATGAACTTTTGCATTTGTGTCCGCCATATTGGATCCGCCATTTTGAATTTCGGAATTTTGAGAGCATAATCATAATCAGCGACCTCGAAACCCCCGAGCGCCACGTTTTCTCCAATTCAAATGAACTTTTGCATTTGTGTCCGCCATATTGGATCCGCCATTTTTAATTTCGGAATTTTGAGAGCAGAATCATAATCAGCAACCTCGAAAACCCCCGAGTACCATGTTTTATCCAATCCAAATGACCTTTTGCATTTGTGTCCGCCATATTGGATCCGCCATTTTGTATTTCGGAATTTTGAGAGCAGAATCATAATCAGCGACCTCGAAAACCCCCGAGTGCCACGTTTTATCCAATTCAAATGAACATTTGCATTTGTGTCCGCCATATTGGATCGGCCATTTTGAATTTCGGAATTTTGAGAACAGAATCGTAATCCGCGACCTCAAAAACCTCCGAGTACCAATTTTCGTCCAAATCCAACTACTTTCATTTGGGACACCGAGCGTGAAATTTTTTGTCACTCAGGGGGAAAAGCGCCATTTTGGGGGTGAAAATGTTGACAACGACGAATTAAAAAAATTGATTGTTCAATCGTCACTATTCTATGCACCCACGGTTGAAACAAAAACCGGACTTTTCAACGGCTTCGAGGTGAAAAAAAATTTTGAAAAAAAAGTGTCATCGATTTTTCCTGTTTTTTTTGTTTAAAAGCCGCCATATTTTTTTCCTAATGGACAAAACCCGATTTTGACCCCAGATTCTGAAAGAGCACCCCCGAAAATATTAGGGAACGTACCTCTTCATTTTTTATGATTTTTTTGTATAATAAAAATCTGGCTTTAAATTGAAGGAAAAAATCGCGATTCTTGGGCGTTAATGGGTTAAGGTAAACCACATTTTTATAAGGTGAAACAAAATGCGATGTTTTCGGGGGATTTTTTTAATCACTTGGCGTATTTCTATAACTTTTTGAACGTTTTCAAAAGTGATATCATTTCTTCTTTTAAAGGGAGGAAATTTCCTTTTCTCCTTCAGCTTTAATCCAAAGAGTAATGAATTTCAAATATTTTAAAGAAACTATACGTATATGATTTCAAATTTATATTCAGCAGGCAAAAGTATTTCAAGATATTTTAACTCGTAGAAACCTAGAAAACGGCATCTACAACGTAAGTGAGATACTGGTATCAAAAAGAGTTTATTCAAATTTTTACAAAACATTAACTTTTATTCCTTTCATAGCTTACATAGACATGAATTCAGCGGTTGATTGGTTGATTTTTTCTTCAAATACACGAGGGGGTGGGGGATGTTTGCTACGTGCCCCAAAAATTATCTGTTGCGACTTGTGGCCGCAAGGGCTGCGCTGCGGGCAGGGGAGGTTAGCGTCATACCGCGCACAGCGCGTGCGCATTAATCAATCATAACCGTATGTGCATTGGTATAAGGTATTACAAATATAAATATCAGAAAAAAATAAGGTTATCTATGCGTTAACTCTATCAATGAATTTATTATTGTATGTCCCTTGTATGCAAATAAACAAGGAAGCTGGTTGATCTCAAGCGACCCGGTTCATATTCGCTGGCACTTTGAAGATAGAGCATTTATCTTTAACGGATTTATACCCCGTTTTGCATTCCAACATCGCGCCCGGCTTTGTCATGGTGACAATCGTAAGTACACGTATCGTAAGTAGAAGTACTTACTTTAATATATTTGGATTGATTGAGTAAATATCATTTGCATAAGCGTGCGAGCTGCGAGCAAACAAGCACGAATACAGTCTGTCAATATAGTTTATCCTTTATCGCAGGCACCGCGTAGTGGCTACAGGCTCTAAAAACGCGAGGATTATGGGTACCTTCTCCCACCACCGAAATCTAGCGTCGTTTCAAGACCTGTGGGGGCACAAATTACGTAATGCAAAATTTCACCATTTTTACCCCCCGCCCATGTGGCAGGACCGTAACGCCTGGCCTGGACCCCTGCCCTATATTTCGTTACGTAACGGGTGCTTTGTCGTCAATAATTGCGATTTTTTTCACAGACACAACTAATTATAAAAGAATCGGGTTTATACGCATATTATAAAGTACTTATTCAACCAACTTTATCCCAACTGTTATGAAAAAATCTTGCAAATTAACCGAGATGTATGCCTGGATTTGACGACGAACAAAAAAATTCTCTTCATTGTCCTATCGATATCTTTATGAAAAGTTATCTGTAAATGAAAAGTCAACAATTTATCGATATCTATACAAATGTAGATATCGTCATACGTAGCCGTTTATTTTTATTTTGGTTTTTCTTTTACAAAATGCTGACAGTTTGGACATTTTTGTCTATTTTCAAGGCCCTTTTTTGTATTTTAAGCAGTATTTAAAAATAGTAATTATCGAAATTTAAAAAATCGTCTACGTGCACTGCGATTACAAAAATGGCACCATAAAAAATTGAAAATCGGTTGATAAGTTTTTGAATATTCACTGGGACAAGGTCGAAAAGTAGTTTCGAGAAAAATGCGCTCAAAGTTTTCGTTCCATTTTTTATTATATGATGTTATGTTTTTTCTAGAATACTGATACATTAAAGTATCTGGTCGCGGGCGATATGACGGTTCTGCACCTTCATTATATTTCACAAAATAACAAGAGGCTGCACTTCATGTATTGTGAACGATGCCACACCTGTAGAGACTGAAGACACTAACCGGTAGCCTTCCTGTTCTCACCAATGTGACTGTAACACCGTCAATTTTCGAACTTGTGAATAAAAATGTTGCCAACATATTTTTCAAAATATGTACTGTTGAAAATGGTCAAAAACAATTTTTTTCTTCAAATTTTGCTTGGGGATATTCGGAAAGATCACTGTGGAAAATCACTGTGCAAGTTCTTGCACAGTGATTTCCCCCCTTAACTGACATTTCGTATGAAAAACTGTCAACTTTCTGCGGTAAAATTACGCGTGAGTTTTAAATTCTAAGCTTGAGGATGCAGAAATTTGGTTATTTCTGGCAGTTATAAAATCGTGACGTAACGCAGACCTTGACATCCCCCCTCCCCTCTACGTACGTAGACCGTGACGCCTGACCGAACTCCCCAAATTGCGTTACGTAATTTCCTTCCCCACTGTATAAAATATCGTGGCGCTAACAGTCAGCTGTCGAGAAGTGCGAGAGACACTTAGTATGCCCGGGCTACGTCACGAGGCTGCGTAGAGCGAGTCTAAAACGCATCGCTCTCTGCGACTGTTGGAAAAAGTGTTGAGTAATACTCATAAGAGCGTATGCAGTACGTTCACGACATGACCGAATACTTTATTGAATTTAACAAACCCACGAGTATGGAATAATTTTTGTGGTCATAAAATCGTTCGGAGGTTCGACCGAAAATTATGGAATCTCAGGATTGAGTAGACGGAATGAAAAATAGTCTAAAGAAAATCGATAGGAACAAATGCACATTAAATGAGTAAAATGTCTTTAGATTTTCGATTCGTCGACGCGCTTGTGCACGCCGTCGATTCAAAGTTCAAAAGCCACCGGTGGCAGGCCTACTTACTATATAAAGGGTACGCGGCGTGGTCGTCAGTAGCGTCGAAATTTTTAAAAATTATTTTGCCTTGAGGTGCTGCCATGTCTTTAGATAAATACCTATTTTTTATTTTATTATTTTAACGAGGTCTCAATTAATTCCTGAGTGTCAACGTAAAGTGGTCGGTCCAGTATTTGTCACCTTAAGCAGATCGATCGACTTTGCAAATTTATATAGCTCAACTTGGACAGTGAGAAAAGGTTTTCTAAGTCATTCTGAATCCGTTTTTTATTACGAAGAAGAATGTATTCGTGGAATTCCCGTTCCTGGTACTTTTCGTGCCTGGTTATCGAGAAAATATTTCGTAAAGGTTATAGACGTTATTGTACGGGTTATCGTCATGCCGCCATGATGGTTGGTCTAGTAATCACCATGGGAACGTCCCACTAATCATCACATCCGTTCAAACTGCTCTAAGGTCTCATATGCATTTGAAAAAAAAATTCTCTTTTTTTACTTCAATTATGTATAAACATCCCAAAAATGATATGCAAAAGTTATTTTAGGTGGAAACATTTTTTAAAACATGTAGAAAAACGGTTTTAAAACTTTAAATTCGTTTTTCGTGAACCAATGTTTTCAAAATCAGGCAGACTCGTGAGTTTTACATTTTTAGATTGATTGCATTCAAAATTTCAACTGTAGCTTCTTAGATAGATTTTCTAGCGATGTACACACGATTTGTACAATCGATTAAAAAATACGGTTTTTCAAAATAAATAAAGATCGTTTTTAATCGAAAATGCGATTTTCTTCGAAATAGGGCTAAATTCGCAAAAATAAATATTTTGTAATAATCGTGTGTTCTTCGGTAGCAAAACTTTTGTAGATTACAGGGGATAAAAATTCTTTTCGGTGCGTCTTCGAGTCCCCCCGTGGAGAGCCTAAAAAATGCGTTCACTTTGTACCAGCCACTGAGTCGCCATTCTCTGTTTTTTTCAAAAAATAAAAATTTAATTTAAGTACCTATGAATATGTAAAATCCGTAAGTACTCAAAAACCCGTAAAAACCCTCTGAACGTCGGTTTAATTGCTTTATTAGTATTATTAAACAAATCCCAAAAGGTCTTGTCTTCCAACCATCCAAAGGTATATGAGACCTTTACTGATTATCCAACGGTTTGTAGGCTTTTGTTTACTCGATTTGGGCGTACACAAATGATGTAACGCCAAATTCCCAATTCCAAATACCAGGACTGCAACGCCTGGCCAGACTCCTCCCCCGCCTCTATTTCCCTACGTAACGGGTGCTTTGTCATAAAATAACGCGATTCTTTTATAGACAAAACTAATTATAAAAGGATTGGGTTTATGGTTATTTTATTAACTATATATTCAACTAGTTTTATGCCAATTTTTATGAAAAAATATTTAAAATGAACAAAGATATACAAATTTTGCTTTTCACAAAATGCGCTGACATACGATATATGCGGCGAAGCAGCTATTATCACTTGCGCGTGGTGTAAGCAATCTCTTTGTTTCAGACACTTTTATCATTACTATCATTAATGTAATAAGTATAATGCAAAAAAAATATAGAGCTGAAACGTTTATTAAATCAGTGCGATTGTTTTGTTACATTTCAAAGGCAGTACGCCTCGGGCGAGAATTCCTTCACTGAGAAAAAAAATCATTGATCCAATATCATTGGTGTTTTTTAATGAAATTTCGTTGATTCAATTGTAAAATTTTTGGTGTAAATGATCGTATTTATTAGTCCAAACAAAACGCTATTGACTTCAATGGCATGATGAAATTGAAAGTTTTTTTTTCATGCCATGAATATTGTTGATTCAAGTACACAAGAAAAATTCAATTTCGCTCGTTTGATTCAAATAAAATTTCTATTGAGTAAATATGTTATTTTATTGTTTTCGGCATATCCGATATTGATTTTATGTAAATTATTCGTTAAAATATTAATATTTTTAGTAAAGTAAAATTTGTTTTACTTTGTTTCTTGCACATTTGGTTGAAAAAATTCAACCAAATCATGGCCGAGCGCCAACGAAATTATAGGTGCGAGGAAATCCGTTGTTCTCGGAGTAACCGCTAGAGGCCGCATGGACGCTCGTTTCTCGCAAGCGTAGCGTGAACCGAAAATCTACTTAAACGCTAGAGACACTCTAAAGAGTATCGCATCTTCGCCTTTGGCTAAGATCAAAGTGTAGTATCTATTCTAATCAGTTGAATATTTGATATTCTCTCCATGGATATTCCATTGGATATCTGATATTCTCTCCACTAATGTCGTGGATGATCATTCTAATGCTCACTTTTTATTTAAGATTTAAAGTAAATTGAAAAACTTACGTCCCATGGCATATTCATTTCGATGTAGTATAGAAATAATTTTTTCTATGGATTATATTTTTTACGAAATAAAAAAAAGTCGTAGCAACCGCATAATTATTTCATCCAAAACATCTACGAATTATATATAGAATAATTTCAATAGAATATAATTTTATTTGAATGATAATGTAGATATTCAGAGAACAGAAGAGCTTTTTCAAATAAAATAATGTTATTTGAATCAATCACATTTTCCAATATTTTATAGTACTGAAACAATTTCATATATCGGTGGCACTCCGCAGCAGCACATTTATTCGGTTCAACCAATATATTTTTTTTGTTCAATTGGTTTTTTTCTCAGTGTTCGTAAATATACAATTCTGAAATTGTATATTTACGTATATTTTTCGTAAAATATATCGTTGCTTATTGAAGTATGAAGTTAATCCGTGATTGCGAGCCTTACCTGTACCCAAATTCGCGGAAAATTGAAGAGGGATTTTCACCAGTCATTCACGAATTGTTGCAATAAACAATACGCCACTAGTTTTTGTATTTATCATTATCATTATGAACGTCTAGTGGTCGAAGAAACAACATTTTTCCCTTTAACCTTTATTTTTATATCGGCCCGTTCACGAGTTACGAAACGAAGAAAGTTTTTAAGGGTGCGTTGACCCCTTAAGAGTGGTGTTCCGCCAAAATGAGAAAGTTTATATCGACTATTTTCATTGATTGTATTTTCATTGTAACTTATTTTTATTTCTACAAATTTTCCTCCATGCCGTACGGTAAGAACTCTGAACGTTTGCCTTTCGTGACGGGCATGGTTGGAGGGGCGGGGGGTTAAAAATATGCGATCGTGTCATAAAACGAACCTATATTGACGTCAATTTAACCCGAAATGAAAAAAGGCTAGCTGATCATACGATGCGCTTGACTAAAAACTCAAAGGGCAATTTCAACCCCTTAATTATGACATATCGGAAAAAGAAAAAAACGTATCCGCTACTTGTCCATCCTCTATATGTATGCAAATGTATTCCAATCGATTAAAAATTCTTGGAGATACGATTGAAAAGATTGCATTTTTCCAATAAACAATATGAGATTTGTTGTTATCTGCATCGTTCTCGTCCCTAATGCGCGGGAAAATATAAGTTGTTGCAATTTTAAATGTTTTCATATCTCGTACCGTTAAATCGTTATCGACCGCAAATGAAAATCACCCCTATTTTAGATGGTGCGTTTCACCCTTTCAAAATCGGATTCCCCAGACATAAAAAAATACGTATCGCCTGTTTTTACCCATTCTACAAACATGCCAAATTTCATCGCAATCAGCCGGTTACACCTCGCCACCTTTCCTGTCAGTCACAAACTTTTTGGTTTTTATTGAAACATTTGATGCAGAGTTTGAAACATAAATTTATCTTATATATAACTTTTTTAATGAAAAAAACCTATAATTGCGATCACATCAGAATTATAATTTGTATTTATTTTCAAACTTTATAAACATCTCCATTATATTCCATTATATATATATATATATATATATATATATATATATATATAATCATACAATAATCATTAATATTTTTCGATCAAGTGGTGTTCACGTGTATTCGGGACGCACCCAGTTATCGACATGGTCACGACCCAGTCCTCGACAACGTTTATTTATACGTATATCTTTTTACGATCGCGAATATGTGTATGACGATTACTGGTCCGTGGATACTTTAGACAATGCTTATTACGGACCCGATATTTTTTTCTGATTTTCTATGAATTAATATTTGATTCATAACATTTTTTTTTTGCTAATCTTGTCTCAGTCATCGACAGCCTTCCCATGCAGAAATTTTTTGGGGACTCCCCAGATCCTACCAGATCCCTATGGCGATTTGATAGGGACGCCCCAAGTAAGGAGTCCACACTGGAATCCAAATAGATTTGTTGGGGATTCCCCAGGTTCTACCAGATCCTTATGGGGATTTGGTATGGACACCCCAGGTAGGGAGACCACATTGGAATCCAAATGGATCCTGGGCTGTTTCCAGATTAACGTGGTTTGAGAATTTTTTACTAGAAATTATATAAAATAGGATTTCGCGACGCTCTGTAAAAAATTATTCTTTGATGGTCCCGTGCACAGATTTGCTTAGGAGTTTCAAGATGCACCAACGTATTTCTAGGAATTTGTTAGGATATCGAATAATACAATATATAATTATATTCTTTAGTGACTTCTTTACTTTAGTGCTTACCCATATTGTATATTTATAGTTTGTTATGGGCTAGTATTTTTTATACGAATAAAAAAGCTTGTTATAAATTTTAATATGCACACTTTTTGAATTTTTAATACTTGTGCGCATAAAAATTTGTTTTGGACGTGACGGCAATCGGGTTACGATTGCGTCTGCGGTTTATCGCTGTGGGTGTGGAGTTTTGTTAGAGCGGCTTAAATGAGGTTTTAAAAGAAAATTAAATGTAAGTATGAAATCATATTTTTATAAACATGATATCTATTACACATTCGCTTAAGTTTGTAGCCCGTAACATCAATTTCCACCCGACCCGGTGGATTTTTCATCGGGATCCAATAGGGATTCCCCATCGGGATCTAACAGGGATTCCTTGTCGGGAGCCAATAGGAATTCCCTATCGGGATCCAATAAGGATTCAGAAAATCGCTTCCGACAAAAGAAAGACGTCGGGCGATAGAACATAAGCGGCGCAGGGTACATATATATCCGTGTCGTCATTGAAAAGCGCGCGACGATCGAGTTACTGCGCAATCGCGATCGTAAAATTTATTTACTCCAAACACGCATTAATGTTTGTTACATTCCAATGATGCAAGCATCAACCTTGTTAAAGTGTTTAAATTTTATATAATATGAAAAGTATTCAAAGAATATCCCGCCCATAACTGCACAAGTATTTTTGCTTAATAATAGTATAAAAAGTGTATAAAAACTACGTTACAGCATAAGAAGTATTTAAAGTATTTTTAAAAAGTTCATAAAGTATAAAAAGTACTCGAAGATATAGATATAAGATATAAGTATTTGAAGAATACTATACAAAGCACTATAAATATTCAGTATGGGTAAACAATTTAAAAAAAAACAAAATAAGTATATTGTGGTATTCGATATGTACTCCTTTGTAAACAATAAATTGATCTCTTTAGTGTATCGATGCTTTTATTTTTTGTAGCATTTTGGGCTTACAGAATGCGATATGATCGATCAAGCATCGTATCGGATTCCGTTCAATACTGTGGGGAAGCTTTAAGATTCTTACATTGGATTCCGATGGGAAATCCCTATTGGATCCTAATAGGGAATCCCTATGGAATCCCTATGGAATCCCGATAGGAATCCCTACTGGATCCCGATGGGAATCCCTTTTGGATCCCGATGGGAATCCCTTTTGGATCCCAATGGGGAGTCCCTCTTGGAATCCAATGTACGAGCGTGACGTTTCCTGATAGGGATCCAATGGGGTGTCCCGTTGGATCCCTATCAGGGAGTAGGGAGAAGTAGGGGAATCCTATAGGAATCCAAACACAATTTCTACCTGGAAATCCCTACTGGATCCCGATGGGAATCCCTTTTGGATCCCGATGGGAATCCCTTTTGGATCCCGATGGGAATCCCTTTTGGATCCCGATGGGGAGTCCCTCTTGGAATCCAATGTACGAGCGTGACGTTTCCTGATAGGGATCCAATGGGGTGTCCCGTTGGATCCCTATCAGGGAGTAGGGAGAAGTAGGGGAATCCTATAGGATTCCAAACACAATTTCTACCTGGGTTGGTGATTTATCGGCAGAGTGTTTATATTGCTAAACCGGTAATCGTTATATATGCAAACTCGTACAAATGGGCATGAAACTATAATTTTGTATGCAAACGCAAAACTAAGATCCTTGTTAATCACTTGAAGTCAAACTCATTTCACGCAAGTCCCCAGGCATTTTCAAATCACCTGAGATGTGACACAGTTCACATTAACCTCCTAATGAAGGATTCAGCCGAAATGGCAGACAGATGTCGTAGCTGAATATATTTTATTTAATTATTCTTGGAAACGTATACTTACGAGTGTGAAATCGTAGTAAATACCTCCTGGGAGCTAATATATCGCAGATCTGCACAAAGGGCTGGTCCTTATCTTAAATTACTTATTTAATGTGTAAACATGATGTTTTTTTTTACATATAACCCGTTCCAATTGAACCTTTTCCTATTACTCCTTACTCGCATTGCGCTAATCCAACCTACCGTTTTGTCGCGTTCACAGTAATCTTAACTACACTATACCACATTTCCTGAAGGTACGGAGAAACTGTGAAAACCCCTTACCGGTATAGACGGTCCCATATTCTTCTGATTCTCTGGTACACAGACATTTTACTCAAGTATTTAAGCACCAAGGACTTAGACGAATTGGCCTTCCGCTGACGATTTGATACACCAACCGGTAGACGGCTAAGCGGTCACCGCTCCAAGTATTTCCATGCTTATATCCAAATATAGCACTGCTTAACTCCGTGTACCATCAGAGCCGAACCCCGATCCGCCACCGTCAGTGATAAGCATGTATCAATTTATTAATGTTACCCGCACGAAACTATTCATCAAGCAGTTATAGTATTTTTTCGATGGTTAAGGATCTTTGACCGTTTTCTTGTTTCCGATTTTTTAATTGCATAGCATAGTTACCAGAATGTTCATTACTAAAGTAACCGGTAATTTAGCTGTAAAATTAATAAATATTATAATTTGTCGATCATTTCTCAACACAATTGCAGGACGGCTGGTCGCCGACATATCTCACTGCAATGCATTTTCAAGTTTCAGGGTTTTGATGAAAGTATCACTTAAGTAACAATGAATTAAAAATGACTGCACACCTATGCACTATCTCTGTTGAAAAAAAAACTTCATTTTTTCCCCACGTTTAATATATTCAGGTAGAAAAAGGGATATGCATTTAAAAACTTAAGACTGCAGATATGATGGAATTGGTAAAAAAGCAATTTTGTAAGTAAATTAATATAAAAAAATTAACAAAAAAAGAGTTTATATGAACAAAGATGGGCAGTATGAAAATGTAAGTACACTTATTTCAATTTTGAAAACAATAGTAAATCGATGAAACACAATCGACACATACCCTGGACGAGTGAGTAATACATAACTCCTCACAACTATCAACAATTATATACGCGCTAATTATCATTATTTTTCTTTGCTGTTCTGTCACAGGGTGCAATAATGATTGAAATCATGATGCAGTAATTATTTGAATGACAAAATGTTTCTGCCGTTCCTAAGTCAAGTTTCTTTTTTATTTGCAAGATTAGATGAACCGAAAAGACACTGTTTACATTTTTTTTTAATATCCGCTCGTACGAAAGTTTTATTGGTATACTGAAAGTACCGTTTTAGTTTGAACAATCATAACTTCATTGTTTAAGAATATTTTTTAATTAAGAAAACACTGGAACACGGTAAGACTATGTATTAATTGTGGGTAAAATCCCGACCTCGTCAACCCAATACTTGCATTAGAGTTTTTTAAATTTTAATCGACCGTTTTTTGGGCCCCAAGCTTATGCAGACCCGTTAAGACTTACGGAAGCTAAAGCGAGCTAGAGGATTTTACAATAATTTTGCAATACTATTTATTCGGTGTATAGCCTGACTGATTCCTCTGCATACACATGGACATCATTACATGCTGTACATCCTGAGAGTATGTAAGTGAAAAAGCATGTGCTATGTGGTCTACGAAAATATGATTTTCGTTTATCGATGTACTAGAGACCGAATAAAATTTCTTTTGAAATTGATTTTCTAGCGATTTACCATTAACCTTATCAAATATAAACTAAAATAAGAATCAATTTTCACATTTGCGGCCAGCCGGGTTGTCGATGACATTTATTCGGGGTATGACAATAAAAATTCAATTAAAAACAATATCGTAGCGTAAATAAAATTCGTGGTACATAAAAAACTAGTGTCGCGTCAATTAATTTTATTGCAAATTATCCATTATTTCAACTAACCAGTTAAAGTGAATAGAGAGTTGAGTAAAAGAAAAAGAAAAACTGCGGTTTAGTATTTCCCTGAAGGGAACGAAAACCCAATGGAGCTAATGAGACAGCCGTTCATCTTCCTAGTAAATACACCCTTGTATGCATAGTACGAAAAAATGAACTTTTTACTTCTACGCGGCTTGAGAAAGTGCTTGTAAGGCTTTCCAATCCAACGAAAGGCCATTGAGATTTACCGGCGATCGTTAGCATCGGTTAAATGCTATCGGATCTGAATTTATGTGACGATAAATCACGCTGTCGTTTAAAATAGGCGGGCGCGACTCGGTTGCCATTGATTGCTGTTTAATCGGCTAGTTTTCCCTGTGCATAACTCTCCGTGTACAGCCACCTGCCGTATAAATAACTCGTCGCGTGCACTGCTTCTGCTGCGATTGAAAAGATGAGTTCACGTAACGAGTATGACCTTGACTTCAGGTTGAATGCGTCGGTTTGCTGGAGTCAGTACGTGCTTTATTCGGTTTTCTCCGGTCTTTTCGAGTATGTTCAGATTTCTATGCACTTCACCCGATTTGTTAGAATTCGTTCGGGTTCATTTGGGTTTCAGAAAATTCAATTGATTCATTTCGCGTGCGGGTTAGTGAGTATTTGTTTAGATTCAGTCGGATTTGCTTGGGTTTGCTTTGTTTCAATTTTTGGGATTCGTGCGCAAACTTGTTCGGTTGCAATCTAGTTTATTGGGATTTGTTTACATTCGTTTGGTTTCTTTTGGATCATGGGACTTTCTTAGGTTCGTTTGAGCTTGTTGAGTTGTTCAGGTTCACTGTGGATAAGTGGGGTTTTCTGTGATCTTTACAGATTCGCTCAGGTTCGTTTGGACTTGATCCGATTTGTCAGCCTCCGTTTAGGCTCGTTTGAATTCATAAGGATTTAATTGGGCTCGTTCGCGCTGGTTAGGATTTGTTTAGATTCGGTCGGGTTTATTCGGGGTTGCCCTTTTACGATATTTTTAGAATCGTGAGCACACATGGTCGATTTCGATCAGGTCCGTTCAGATTTCTTCAAACTTGTTAAGATTATTTTGCTGATAGGATGTGCTTAGTTTTGTTCGGGCTTGCTGGGATTTGCTTAGGTTCTTTCGGGTTCGGTTGGGTTTTCTCGGATCTTTTAGAATTTGTTTAGGCTCGTTTGGGTTTCGCCAACATTTTTTTCGAATCGGTCAGGCCTATTTCGATATGCTTTCATCGGTTATGATTCGTTGAGTTCCGTTAAGGCTTCTTGAAGTTTTATCAAGTCGTTCAAACTTGTTCGGATCTTGTTTGGGGGTTCTCCAAGCTTATTGGATTTTAAGTATATGTTTCGGTTTTTCTCTTCAGGTTTTTTCGCTTCCATTCACAATTTATATCCCTGTTTGGCTTTGTTTGTTTCATTACACACGTTCACTTTCACTATACAAAGAATACTTTGCGGTCATTTTGGGATTCGCTGAAAACTGTTTAGTCGGGTTTAAAATCGTTAGGAGTTTCCATGCATTTGTTTAGCGAGTTAGGAGCGAATTAAAGGCGCCTTAAGCCTTCGTAAAGTTTATTAGCATCGAAAAATAGTAAATGTATAAGTATGATGTAATAGTAATAAATAATAGTAAAAATTGTAAGAAAATCATGATGTGTGGAATCGATATGTACAAAAATTAAAATTTTTAACTGTCATACACTTAGTTTTCGAATTGGTGGGTTACCTCTATAGCAAGGGATTGCGAAATGATTCCCTGATTAGCCAGGAACGTTGGGTTTTCAAACACCTGAAATTAAGAAATTATTTCTATATTTGACATTTCCTTGATTTGTTTATCAACATCGTGGAGTTTTATGCCAAAAGAACGTTCGCCTAATATGTATCTTTAACGGGCAACATCTACCTAGGTGGGTAAAGAAATTGCATTTTCCAAAGATATTTTTATTCGACAACGTGACCATTTAGCTATATTCTCTGAAAATTTTATTGAAACTTTCCTAAAATTGAATGAGCCACAGCTTTTAATAGTCGGCTGGGCGAGCGGTAGCAGCACCATACTTCACATTTGAAACGCATTTTTCTCAAAACACTGATTCTGAATTCCGATGGACATGATATTTCGAGAACCACTTGATTGATTTTTTCCAAATTTACAGGAGATACAATGAGAAACATTTGAACGTGATTGATGACCTCATTTTTTAAAAATCGTTTTTCACTTTCTAATAGTTACGTAAAAATGACGACTTTTTTCATAGATTTTGTATGCTCGGGTTTCAATTCATCGCCGCGTTGTTAAAAAAAGGGCGGTCGTCAACGACTCGTATTTATTGTTATTTTCAATAACCCGTTTGGGTTTTAGATTCCAGATGGACCGTTTAAGGTGAAGAAAGTCCACCACCGAAAGCCGCGAAAAAATTTCACCAACTGCCGGCGGCCATGTTTTTGCAGTTTTTCCGTATTTTTTTCAAATGCACCTTTGTGTTAAAAAATGTGTTTGTTTTTCACCAACCCCTTCCAAAAAAAAATCGGGATTCGGCTATTTTTTTCGGGCGTCTAGGTAGATGTCTCGATATCCAAATAAACATTCCACATAGGTGAGAAACTTTAATCTTAAGGCAGTATTCTAGTCTAAAATTTTGAACAAATCGATTTTTTTGCATTGTCTTAAGGTATATAGACTCTAAATAAAGGATAACGACGAATATGTCCTCAAGAGGAAATTTTGAAATTCCCAATATTTACGCCAATAAACGAGACTAAAATAGAATCGACCGGTCGGAGCTACGAACTTCAGAAGCTACTAGAAAGCTAGAACTGCTCGCAGGGCAGAACGAGCTTAAGAAAATCATCATTTTGAAGTCGAGGAAGACACACTCCACGAGGCAGGAATGGACAATTGATACAACGTAAGCATAATACGCCATTATAACACTGAGATAGTTGCGGTTGTCTGAAACTGTACTCAGAACATTAAACGCGTTTTTCTGGCAACTACTGTTTTCAATCTGGTTGATATAAAATTGCGAGTTCTATTGAACCGATTGATTTTAAATTTGGTGTGCAACTTCAATATCGTCTCTATCACCCCTACCGCAGGCATTGCAAAGTTATCATTATTACTATTAAACAAATTTAACACTGCAAAAATTAGGGCAAAAAATTAACTTTTGTTCAAGCCGTCCACATGAACATTTTTTGTTCTCTTTGGTACCTGCGATAATGACATTCTTATTGATAAAGAAATTTGGCTTTATTTTTGTTTCAGATGAATGGGAGGCCTTAGAGTCATGTCAACCACGTTAACCTTTTATTCACGGCCATATTTACAGGACTACAACTTTTTGATTTTTTTGCTCAAAATTTTTCGGTGAGGTCTTGAAACATCAATAAAAAGACCAAAAAAGGAAATATTTTATTTTTATTTTTATGAAGCACGAAAGAACGCCTGAAATTTAGGCCTCTAGACGAGAATGCTGCCTTCATTTATGCAATCCCTACACGGATAACAACGTCACTGAATGTATTTGTGTCCAGTGCTTTTTTTTCTTATCTGGCTGTAACTTCATGTTCAGCTTCGATTATCCCTCATTTTTTTCGAAGCTTGTGCAACTAATCAACACTCTGAAGAGGAATATTTTAAGAGCAAAACTTAATCTCACGTGTTCTGTCCCAAAAGAAATTAGTTTCTTTCCGAGCTACTGGCTGACGTTTTCCTTTCCAGCAAAAAACCGAACTCGTCCAACTCAAGGCGAGCGCCAGTTCCGTTGAGGATTGATGAGTAACAATGGAAACAGCGGTTCGTCACTTCAAATCATACAATAGCACAAGCTCGCGGACAAGATTGAATTATTACTGCTTTCGGCAGGATGTGAAGTAATGAAATTTTTTTTTTTTTAAACCCGACCCCTAACGAGGAGATTCAAACGTGAATAAAAAAGCGTGGACAGCGTATACGTGTAAATGAGTCACGTATATGCTCTGTGAGAAGCGAAGGGACGACGGATGAGAGTCGAAGGTCTCGGCGCGACGAGACCGCGATTGCCACTGACACGTATTTCGCTCCTCGCCGCCTCCACCTCATCGTCGTCGTGAAACACGTATGTAGAATTCATGCTAGCATAGTACCGCGCGACGAGGAAGTTCGGATACGTACGTGTTGAAGAGGATCGGAGGATCTACCCTACTTGTAGCCTCGCGCGGAGCTTGTGTACGTGACAGCATCGCGGCATCTCTTTCCACTGACACGCATGTGTGAACCAATGTGGTTTCCATGCCCGCGCCAGAGCCGCGTACCTATATCTGTATGCCTCGCTCTCTCTTGCTTTCTCTCCCTTTATGAGTGTGTGCGTGCACGCGCGCGCGCGCATGTGTGTGTGTGCGCGCAGGAGTGAGAAGATCGTGCCGCCGAGGGGTACGGACGTCACAGTTATTGGACAACTTGGCGGAAGGGGAAAGAAGGGGAAACAAGAAGAAACAGTTATTGACACACTTAGGATCTCTCTCTCTCTCTCTCTCTCTCTCTTCACATTCGCGGCCAGCCGGATTGTCAATGACATTTATTCATTTATTCATTAGGTAAGAGAAAAAAATACGATAAAAAAAATTATACATAGCGTAAATAATGCCGCGTTCATTTATTTTACTGCAAATTATCCATTGTTTCAACTAACCGCTCAAAGTGAATAGAGAGTTGAGTAAAAGAGGATGGAAAACTGCGCTTTAGTATTTCACTGAAGGGAAAGAAAACCCAATAGAGCTAATTAGAGAGCCGTCCATCTTCCTGGTAAATACACACTTCTATGTATAGTCATGGAAAAATGGACTATTTACTTCTACGCGGCTATAGAAAATGCTTGTCGATAGCTTTCCAATATAAGGAAAATCCATTTGAGATTTACCGGCGATCATTAGCATCGACCAAATGCGATCGGGTCTGAATTTCTGTGACGATAAATCACACTGTCGTTTCAAAGAGGTGGGCGCGACTCGGTTGCCATTGATTGCTATTTAATTGCCTAGATTTCCCTGTACGTAACTCTCTGTGTACAACCACCTGTCGTATAAATAATCTCTTCGCTTGCATTGCTTCTACTACACTAGGAAGGACGGGTGGATGTAACGAGTACGATAGTAGATGAGTGGTGCGGGAACCGTTGACAAATTCCTACTACCGACACTTACCGACCGATTAGCCCGAACACGACCCAAAAAAGTTTCGTGCCGAGCTAATTCGTGTCCGTATGGTCAAGTAGGATTTTGAGACGGATCCCGCACCACTATCGACTGATGATCTATTTACAGACTGGTAGTTGACCCCTCCCACTGCCCAGATAACCACGTTCTGCAGATGTACGGCTCACGTGGAGTGCGTTGTTTCGGTACTGTGGCCACCTCGTACGTGCGTATGCAACTGGAACATTACCGGTACGCCGTACGGTACGCTGTACTGCAAATATACTAGTACGGTACCGGTACACTATCGCTACCGTGTACAGCAGTACGATGTGACTCCGCGGAAGCGGTACCGTGGAGGTACGACTACGCTAAAATCCCGTACCCGAATATTACCCGTACTGTAGGGCGTACAAGGGTGAACACGGGGGACACACGTCCAACTCCTAGCGTGGCCGCGCAACGACTGACAAAGAGTCGAAGTGCTTTGTAGCCAAAGGGAGTTCCCCTCCCGCCAGAAGGGGCGGCGGGGGGTGGAGGGCGGAAGAGTCGGGGGTGTCTGATTTCTGAGAAATTGTTTAAAACATTTTTGGGCGGTGAGTCATTGGGCGCTTGCCGTTGCTTGACAAAGCTCCCCCCCCCTCGCCCCATCCATTCGCTAGTGAAAGAGATCCCTGACGAGGAAATGGAGTAGTGGGGGTGGCGATCCCTGACGAGGAAATGGAGTGGTGGCGTTAGAAAGGAGTACATAATCCTGTGATTTGACATCAGACACACACATTGAATGAGAAAGAACCACGTGCACACGAATGAAAAAAATAGAGTTCATCAATGAGATTGGTAAATCTGCCGACAAAGAAGCTCAGCGAGTTGTCACCCGCGTCGGACTATGTCATCACCAACATACGGGTGATCAATACCAAATTGGGCGAAAAGCACGTCATCGACATTCGCAACGAATTTAGCGTGTTTCTACCCGGAACGGTCACCAAGTCGCTTGAGGCTGATTCAACAACATTCGAGAGCATGTTGGCAGCAGAGATGGGCAATAATGTAATCGAATAAAATCCAATTATAGATTATCCCAGTAATGTGTAATTAATTACACATTACACACTTAATGAGTAATTGGATTCTGTTAAATTAAGAATTACATTGAGCATTGAACAACAATTGTAATTAAATTACATTTGTAATTAAATTACAATTGAAATTACAATTTTAATTTAGTTACAAATGTAAATTCATTGCAATTGTAATTTAATTACAAAAGTACATTGATTAGAATTGCAAATTAATGCCAGTTTTTATGTAATTATATTCGTAGTTCAGATACATTTATATGATTCGGATGAGAGTAAATGTTAAAGAGTCTATGTGAGAGTACGATCCCTATCTGTACCCAAGTGCGTGTCTTTAAGTGAAGATATGTGACTGTGAGTGATCGTGCGAGTTACTGCGTGTTTACCTCGGTGAGAAAACCTGAACTCAGATTTTCGAAATTCAAAACAGCGGATCAAAAAAACAATGTTTAATTTTTTTTAAAGCAAAGCTAATACTCATGGGTTTTCAGGGTCGTTGAATCCGAACCTGAACTTAAATTGAAAATTCAAAATAGCGGATAAAACATGGCGGATCATAAAAACTAAATTTAATTTTTTTAAATGGAAGCTGACACTCAGGGGTTTTTGGTGTCTCTGAATACAAATCTGAAATCAGATTTTAAAAATTCAAAATGGCAAATACAATCAACGGATCGAAAGAAACAACATTTTAATTTTCGGCAGATAAAGTAGATTGCCCAGTAATCGTCACCTTAAGCAGATAGCCTGACTTTGCAAATTCATATAGTTCAACTAGGAAAGTGAGTGAAAGTTACTTTAAGTCATTCTTAATCAGTTTTTTATTACGAAGAAAAAGGTCGGTGTGAAATCCCCGTGTCTGGTACAGTTTTCGAGAAAATATTTTGTAAAGGTTATAAGATGCTATTGTGCGAGTCATCGTCATGCCGCTATGACAGTTGGTCTGGTAATCGCCATGAGAATGTCCCACTAATCGTTAAATGCGTTCAAACTGCTTTAAGGCCTTATATACCTTTGAATTTTTTTTTTTATTGTCATCGACATGACATCAACAATTTGATGTCATGTCGCGTGTCATTTGTGAGCTTCACATTTTTCGTCAATGAAATATATTTTTCTTTTGTTATGGGAAGTACTTCGACACTCTCTTCGAAAGCTGTAGCCACTTCCTAAATAATGAAATGCGCATCATATCCGGATAAATTGTTAAATACGATGGGGATGAAAAAGGATTGCTGAAAGTTCAAATTGCATTTAATTATTTTTATTCGACTGATTTTTTCAAATATATAAGTATGTCGCATATTTGATTGTATTGTAGGTTTACATACCGATCGCAGATATATTTTCGATGGTCCAGCATGCTAAGTTGCGAGCTCAACAGCCTGGATAAATTTTTAATCCACGCAAAATGTCCAACATTGGTGTCTGATGGATCTTGAAGGTACAGCAAATTTATATGCTTATCCCTTTTGTCCTCACTAATGCATATTGGAAGGGTTTTCTTCTTCTCGACGGTATACACATTGATTGATGAATTATTCTGTTGTTCGAATTTTTTTAATTTTTTCTAGAGTCACGGGGAAGGCAACCCTTCAGATTTAAAACCGGCGAAAAATGTGGATATGAAGATTCACGATTACTGTTACGTTCGGTGGGGTATAGAACCGCGACCACGGACCACGCAAAGCACGCATTGTCATTGGACTTTATATTTACTACTGCACGCTTTGTCATTACTTCCTGTGGCAATTTAAGATGGCAACCGGCACGCATTGGATTATATTTATTCACACTTATGGTTAAATACATTTTTTTAACAAGGTCCAGCCACTATCGTGTTCTTGAAATTCGTCAAGGGATGCTAGAGTAGGTTCGACAATGCGTTGTTCATACCACTCATCTAAATCAGATGTTTGAAAAGTTCAAAGTTTTGTATATTGGCACTTTTGTTTGCGTGCTTATCACCTGCCACAAACTCACCATTGATCGTGGTATTAACCTTTACACTAAAATGTTGTTCAACAATGTTCTTCACATGTAAAATCACTATATCTCGGGCATCTTCGAGAAATTGACGTGGCTCAATATGTTTGCGGTTAATTACTTAACGCGGTCCTGCAGTTTCTCGGCTGTTTTTTTACGGCTTTTTCAATAATTTTTTACGGGCAAAGCATCGAAATAATCAATCTCATTGTTTTTGCATAATTTTTATTAACATTTAAATAAGCTTTATAAATTTTTTGAAGTCAAAATATATAATAGAATAAAAGTTATAGTGGCCGACAGGAAGACATCAAGTAAAAGAGGTGCTTGACGGTGACCAAGATTGCGGCTGTTCTGCTTATCTGCAATCAAAAAACCAAACGGCACTTTAATCTTCATATTTAAGACTAACGATTGAACTAGAGTGAATTCTAAATTACAAAAATTGACTTTTTTATACACTTTTGAAAATTACATTCAATTTTTTACTCATTTTTTCTTAAGTTTTTCGCTCGTACAAAAAAAACTATCGAAGCAATCATGATAATCCTAGTTCAATCGCTGGCTTATAACATGTTAAAGATGCTGTATAAATTTGAACAAGATCGGTGCAATAGTTTCTGAAATATCGTAGGCACCGCTTCGAAAAATGGTGTGTCGAGAAAAACGCGTTTGAAAGTTCGCGGATGTGATTTATACTAAAAATTTCATCTCACCGTCAATCGGCTATGCCTGGACCATACAATAGGCCTTCCTCTTCTTCTTGGAAGTCACGCAGAGCTGCTCCGTCTTCCCTTTTCGCGATTCGGGTCTGTTTTACAACATCACTCGTGCGCCTTTCTGAACGGTCGATCCGAGAGCTATCACGCTGTTGAACATATCCTTTAGCTTGTGGGCCGATTTTCGCTCCCATGGGTTCCACGGTCTTCAGGATAGATTTGAATCCTTCGTTGAAGATTATGACAGCGAGAAACGTGGCGATTTCAACCACTTTTGGCCCAGAATGGAGGTGCTTCGGAGCAAAAGTCCAGATTAACGAATTGAGCGACTCGTTATTATTTTGATTTTCCGCTCCCAGGCATCTGCTTAACAATTCTTCTTTGGATAAATCCTCATAAATTGGCTTTATAACTTTTTGAACTGCTTCAGAAAGAGGCGGTTTATTGTGTTTGAATTGCTCAGCCTCTCCGAGAAACTCAGCTCTGCGCCATTTGCACCAACTAGATTCGCCTGCAGGACAATTTTGATGCTGTGGATTGCTGTCTGTGGAAATCTTGTGAAAGAATGTTGCCCAAATTTCCTTTCTCATTTCCTCGATAGAATCTGGATGTCTCCGAATAGCCAATCCATAATACGTTGTCATCTCACCAATCAATTTATCAGTGAGTTTTCCTGCACCTTTCCCACCAATGCCTTTATTAGATTTTTTTGCATTTCGGAGCTGAGTCCCCATCCTCTTTTCAATGTATCCAACACACTCTTTTTGTATAACAACAACATCTTCTCCATATGGTTCGGCCTTCAAAATACCGGTAAATGTCTTGCCGTCACCATCTCCTATGTATGTCGTATATCGAACTTGATGTTTATCTACTGAACGAGAAAACATTTTCACAACTGTATATATTTCCATCTTCCCAGAACTTCCAGTATGATTTCGAGTACAATTTTCTTCATGATCAGCGAGCCATCCTGCATATCCAACTGGATCACTATTTTTTTTAATTTTTCCACAAATTGCATCTAGCACAAAAACTACTCATTACACACGCATCAACCACTTTACCGGTGTACTTGGTAATTAAAGTTGAAACTCCGAATAAAGATGAAAATCCTCTTTTTTCCATGTGCCATCTCCAGATACGGTGAATTCATTTTCTGCTTTTCATTGTTCTTGAAGGACTTCCTTTTCTTGATTAACCGCAATCGACAACACTGTATAAAAAACGGCCGAAGAAGCTGAGTGAATATTTTCTAATATGGAATAGTACGTGTTCAAAGCAAAACCTTGTCCCGTATCCATCAGTCCACAGAAAATTCTATAGCCTTCATAACCGACTCCCAACAAACGCATCACGAAAACTAAGCGACGATTTATTTTGTAGGCTTTGCCGATTTTTGGGCATGAATCTATTTCTTTTTCTTTCTCACACTTGCATGCCACGGAAATTTTAAAGCTCAATAGTCGTATATCACGTTGATGGAAAGTCACCGTACTTTTGCACTCTTTACAAATAACAGCCGAAGAAATGGTTGAAAATACACTCACAAAATTCAAAATACAATACAAAACAGTCTGTTCAACGTTCACTTCAAAAATTTTATTTTGACGAAGTTTCTTCGCTGACGCCGATGTAAACGACTTGTCTTGTTCACAAGTGTGTCGGCTGCCTGCGAATTTTTGCTTTTTAGGTCGATCGTAACGAGCCGGGGCGTCTCTACTTCCTTTCTTTAACATTTCGAAAATTATTTTCAAAAAATCAGCTACGTGCGACTCGCAAGAGAAAATATAGTACTGCTTCGCTACTGCCACAGCAAAACTGAACTAACCGACGCTTCACGGCGTCTTAGTCAATATTCGAAAGCGTCTGTCAACGGTCTCAGCTCCCCTTTACTTGGGCCTAATTCACAAAAGATTCAGGTAGCAGTTAGATTCCCAGTAAACCAGTCATGTAACGATAATATAACGTGGAAGTTACAATTAATATCACAATGTTACACTTGTGTAGTATAACTGTTATGTAATATGGAAATAACACTGCAATGTTTCACTCGATACCTGTATGTCATATACATATAACGTACCATGGTAACATCATGGTTACATTACCAAAATGTATACCAGTCTCGTAACATGTGTGTAACAATGTGAGTATAACATTGGTAATATTCAGGTTATGTAAACGTTGTGGAAGGGTATAATATTGCAGTTGCATAACCAGTACTCGCAACAGTCACATAACATTGTTACAACCATGTGAGTATAACAATGGTAATACGTACATAATGTGAATGTTCTAAAACGGCTGAATGTTACAGTTACATAGCTAACATATCGTAACCGTTACATATTATACCTGTAACAATATGAATATAACATTAATAATATTTAGATTATGTAAATGTTATGAAATGTTGCAATATTGCAGTTGTATAGCCAGTACTTGCAACAGCCACATAACATTGTTATAACCATGTGAGTATAACCATGGTAATACGTACATAATGTGAATGTCCTAAAACAATATAATATTGCAGTTACATAACTAGCATATTGTAACTGTTACATATTATGCTTATAACGATGTGAATATAAAATTGGTAATATTCAGATAATGTATATGTTATAAAATGTTGCAATAACATTTTATAACATATAATGTTATAAAATTATATGTTATAAAATAACAGCCGAAGAAATGGTTGAAAATACACTCACAAAATTCAAAATACAATACAAATTGTATTTTGAATACAATACAAATGTTTTGTATTGTATTCAATACAGTGTTGAATACAATACAAAGTAGAAGTTGTATAACCAGTACTTGCAACAGCCACCTAACATTATTACAACCATGTGAGTATAACAATGAGTATAGTTACATAGCCAACGTATTGTAACCGTTACATATTATACCTGTAACGATGTAATTTTAACATTAATAATATTCAAGTTATGTAAATGATATGAAACGTTGCCGATTTTGTATGATTAAGGGCGGGTTTTTCCAACTTCTCGGTAAGCCTCTACCTGCCAGTTATCCTATGCTTGAATGTATGTTAACATTAATATTAACTTAGGCCGAAAAAAAAATAAAATTTTAAGATGTTTTTTTCAGCTCCATTATTGTATATAGCTATAAAACTTATTCTTTTACAACATTGTTTCAACCTTCTAAAATACGAAAAAATATTTTTTATTTTGATGCATTGAATATTTTTTTAGAAGGCGCCAAAGTTGCGTCTGTGAAAATAATACCTGGTCCCATGGCCGACAGTTAATCTCAGGATTGGCAAGTCTGAGACAAAAAAATCCAAAAGCATTTTAAAGAGAAAGGTTTCGTACACAATAATTTACCACAGTTAATACAAAATCGATGAAAACAAAAAAATGGCGGATGTTTGACCCAAATTTGTGGAACGATGCGGTGTTGCCATATGTCTTCTTATTATAGGGGACAAATATGTTTTACGGAAAATTATTTTGTCTAAATTTCAATGCAAACCCTGCAGTGTTATAAGTTGCAACTTTAAAACCCATTATCTCCCAATCTAAATAGTCGACTGTTCTGAAATTTCACTCTGACATGCATAATGATGTGAACAATGTCTTGTTAAAACTTGAACAAAATCTATAGAAACCAAGATTGCGCGCTCGTACTACCTTAAAGACAAAAGATACAATTGTAGGCGTACAAATGAATTAAGGAAACGCCTTGGTTTTTACGATCGTTTATTATGTTTTCCAAATTACACCGATGCGACTGTGTCGTTCGGCTGTCGGCGACAAACTCCCGTTGCTAACATCTCAAACATAACAAATGATAATAAATAAAACAGCAACTGATATCTTGTTGCTATCGATCGGGTCGGCTTAGATGATCGTAGCTACACAATGATTATATGTTTCGTTACATTTTTTGTAATCAGTTGATTAGTACGATTATTGCGATTATATCATCATAATTATTATAAAATAAAGAACTTTACTTTTCCATATATATATTATTTTGACTATTAATAATTTTTTATCCATTAAGAGACGCAATGGAAATATTTAAAATTACATTATGGCTTAATTATACTTTGAAATTTAGAAATATATTTCATAAAAAGACTTCAAAGGTATTCATGAAGCAATAAAATGTATAAGGTCGAATATAATCAATAACTAATCATATTTTTACAGTAATTACAAACATAGCTTGGTGGAAAATTATAATTGAACCATAGTGTCAAATTATTTGTATTTTTAACATACATAACATAACATAACAATTGAGAACACTGTAATGTTGCACTTATACCAAATGTATTATAATTCGTGTTACCATAATATTAGTTATCTCAGTTCTCACATAACCCTTCGTGTTAATACAACATTAAATTTACTTCAACTGTTACGTAAACATGCATGTGAATGTAACAAAACATTTACATAAACTGTTGTCTAACCATTGATGTACTTGTAATATAACATTCATATCAACCATTAAATAGCTGTTCAAGTTAATGTAATATTACAGTTATATCAGCTGATAGGTAACAGCTAGGTTCACTGTTATATTACATTTTGAAATTGTGGTTATGTAACTATTGTGTTACTTAATACAGTCCGCTCTCCGAATAAGAAACCAAAAGCCTCCAAGGGGAAGAGTTTTTCTTATATATCGCATACCCCCACCAGGCGCGCGCTCCGCGCTCGACACCTCGGTCTGTCTCTCTCACTCTTTTACGCATGCGATCCTCTCAACAAGAAACTCGCTCGAACAAGTTGCAACCTAGTATTCACATCGCCCATGCAAAAACGTTTTTGACTCCGCGTGGACATTTATTTAGCGAATTTTTGTTTCACGTTAATATACAGACTATTGAATATTATTGTGTACTACTGTATCTGAATTACTATTAACTGTTATAAAATGACCGAAACTGTAAAGAAGCGTAAGAGATCTGACTGTAGTATACAAGTCAAAGAAAATATTACAGAATCTGCGCCACAACGTGATAATTCAAACAAAGAGCTTTATGTCCATATTGTTTTATCCCATTTATATAAAAGAATAAGTCAACATCTCTGAGGATTCATTTTCAATGGCAGAGTTCGACTCTCTCAAAAATATTCCACCGTCAGTTGAGTGCGTTGCGGATCAAAATAATACGCAACAAGACGAAAACGCTTTTCTTTACGTCTCGGAAACTTTTGCTGTTTTATGTGAAAATCTTTAAACTCCCTTATCTTTGTTTTTATTTTATATGAAATCATGTCAACACATATATGTATCTTTTTAACGAATACAAGAAATTTCTAATAAACTTGTAGATTTTTTGTTACATTCACACATGCACACACACATACTCATGCACGCATACGCACATCAATTTACACTACACGTTCACTCTATTTTGCCCGAATAATCTCTCCCAGGCTGGTTGCTTAACCAGAGGTTCCGCCCACAAAATTCTCGAGCTCGGAGTTCGAGTCGGAGTGGGGGAAGCGCTCGAGTGAGGAACAGGGGAAAGTTTCTTATTGCCGGGTTTCTTATCCGGAGGTCGGACTGTATATTACAGTTACATTGCACGATGAACCAGTAACGTAACTGAAGTACAACGGTTACATAAGATGGTACATAACCAGTAATATTTATGAGTAGGAAATAAGAACTTACACGTAAGTTGCATGTAATATTCGAGTAATATAACTTGTTACTTTCGTTAACGTTACCGTTACATTTTCGTTACACAGCAGTTGCATTGTACAACAAACAAGTAACATAAGAAAAATATAACGGTTACATCAAATATTGCATAACGAGTAATACTCATGAGTGGGAAATAGCAACTTACATGTAAGTGGCATGTACTATCCGGTAAACATTACTCGTTATTTTCAGTTACTTTGCCGTTACATTGCCGGTACAGAACTGTGTTTACTAGGTAATATTCGAGTAATATAACTTGTTACTGTTGGTAATGTTACCGTTACATTTCCGTTACATAACAGTTGTATTGTACAACAAACAAGTAACATAACAAAAATGTAACGGTTACATAAAATATTACATAACGAGTAATACTCATGAGTGGGAAATAGCAACTTACATGTAAGTTGCATGTACTATCCGGTTAACATTACTCGTTATTTTCAGTTACTTTGCCGTTACATTGCCGGTACAGAACTGTGTTTACTGGGTTTAGGGATATCAATACAATGGTCAGCGCCGCTCGGCTTTCGGAGCAGGCCGGCGCGCGCTCTGTATACCTGCTCCGTTCCAGGGCCGTAACTTGTGAACCACTTCGAATATCGAAAAATCCTTTGGCACACATTTTCTACACATGTTGTAGATGTGATTTATGAAAAAAAAATCGATTTTTTGACCCAAGAAACTAGAGGACCGCCTTAACCAGTCAGTATACGACTTTCGAATGTCGTCTCAATGTTCCGCCAAATCAAACTATTTCCTCGCGCACTACATCCAGCCCCCTCATGAACAAAACGTTGACGTATCGAATTTTTCAAACTTTCAAGCCGCGCTATCTGAGCGATTAATAATTGGCGATTACCACCGAATTTATGAGTATAGCTTGTTCTCGTAGTCTTTGTTCTAACACGATGCTACACATATTTATAAGTTTGAAAAAATTGTTGAAGTAAGAAACGATGTTGGTTTGTTGACTGCTCCATTCAAAGTGTTAAAACTTTCGAGCAGCAGCAATCACAATGTTCCACAATTTAAAGAGAACATTATTTTCCCTCTTTATCATTATATTAGAAGTCTAACAGCCTCCCCTCTCAGGCTTTTTTATACCATCATTCGTATAGAGTCGGGGATAGAGCAGAAAAAAATTGAGCGATCAATGTAGGGTCTGTGAGGGATTTTACGAGTTTTTAAGGACCGGCTGTGTTGCTGACTGACATTAAACGCCATTCGATATCTAGACCGAATATTCAACATGGTGTCAGAGGCGTGAGTCAGAGAGACATACTATATACAGGGTGAGGCACTAACTGTTGCCACCTTGAATATCTCTGTAATTATCGATGTCACAAAAAATGTTTGAAACAAAAGTTGTACCGTACGAAAGGGGTTATCAAATGCGACCATTTTTTTATCTCAGTGGAGGCGCTGTCGCACAGTAAAGGTCATCTCCACTTTTTTAAATGGGACGGTACATTTTTTCAACTATCTTGTAGAGCATCGAAAACTGCATAAAAAACATTTACGGGTCAAAGTCGTTCAAGATCGATTAAGATCAAAAAGTGACATGACCTTTATTTTTATGTGAAATTACCTTTATTCACAGTCGATCCTCAAAGTGATTGCCATTGGAATCAATGCAGTATTGCAATCTCCTCATCACGAATTTCTTATCACTTCGGCACACATCGCCGAAGTCTTGCCCCTGTCTTATATGTAAACAACGGCACTAAACCTACAATGTACATGGAACATTGTACAATGTTTCGCCCAAACAAACCCAAAATAACGATAGTAAGAATGGTGAGACTAGTATTAATGAATCAAGCGAATGTAAATGATGTATTCTTTTGAAGAACAAACTGATATGCTTCTAATTTACGGAGAATGTCAGAAAAATGCAGTGAGAGCTAGAGACTTATAAGCTAAAAGATTTTCTGAACGTTCTCATCCTACACACCGTACATTTCAAATTTTGTACACTAAACTGAGGACAACTGGATCCTTAACCCGTCGGGAAAGAAACCGACAAAAGCGAATTACTAACGAAGAAATGGAAATTGGTGTTCTTCCCGTCGTTCATCGAGACCCTTGTGCGAGTTCTCGTCAAATTGCGAGGGAATCTGGCGTAAGTCAAAGAAGTATTCTACGTGTTCTACATAGTCATAAATATCATCCTTACCATATCGGTCTCCATCAGGAATTAACTGGTACGGATTTCATGAATCACACTGAATTCTGCCGTTGGGCTCAACCCCAGATTCAGAGAGATGACTAATTTATTAATCGGATTTTATTTACTGATGAGGCAACATTTACGAATTATGGAAATATTAACTTGCATAGCATGCATTTGTAGTCAACTGAAAATCCACATTGGCTGGGGCAAGTTGCACACCAAAGACCGTGGTCGGTTAATGTATGGTGTGGGATTATTGGGGATAGAATCATAGGCCCTTATTTCATCGAAGGGAATCTTAATGGCAGGAAGTACACCACATTCCTTCAAGAAACATTAGGTCCGTTATTGGAAGAAATACCTTTGGAAACAAGAAACAGAATGTGGTATCAAAACGATGGGTGCCCGGCACATTTTTCGCTGATAGCTAGAAGTAGTAAAGGAGGTTTATGGAGAGACGCCTGATGAGTCATCCTGTGTGGTGTGTATACGTGGTGTCTCGCGAGCCAGACCGTCCCGGTGGGGGCCGTATGGGAAATTGGTGGTGGGGGTAGGATTATGGGGAATCGGTGGTGGGGGTAGCGGCGGCTAGACGCGGTATGTGCGGGGGCAGCGGAGGGTAGATATGTGAGGTTACTACTATACCGACGGTGATCGCAGCGATGATTGTCAGACGATTCGCTTTCTCAGATATGGTGGGCAAAATAAGTTTCGGTGCGCTGCGGGTGGTAGGGATGGTCTCGTACCGTGGATGGGTTAGGGGATGGTTGAACAAAAAAGAAATTATTTTCGACAAGACATAAATGTTTTTATTCAACAGCATACGGCCTGCTACATGCATTGGTGAGTGACGTAGAAAATTATCACGCGGAATACATTTCAAAAGATTTATTATCGTGTGGTAAGTACATTGCCGCGCTCTCTCTCTCTCTCTTCTCTCTCTCTCTCTCTCTCTCTCTCTCTCTCTCTCTCTCTCTCTCTCTCTCTCTCTCTCTCTCTCTCTCTCTCTCTCTCGCTCTCTCTCTACCCCTCGCTCGCTCGGCCGTTCGCACGTCGGTGCGTGTGTGTGTGTGTGTTTGCACGAATTAAAACTGGGGAGACACATGATAACCGCCCGTTTTATAAGGCAGCCGCTTATGATGGTGGGGGTGATAAGACTGCAGTGGTGGGAGGTCAGTGTACCTGCAGCCGACAGGTTTTTTCCCCGTTGCGTAGATGAGGCTAGGACGAGATTGAGAGGGGAAAGGGTTACATGGAAAATGACTCATTGTTTGTACAGGTGTGTAAGATGGAGCTCGTTGTGGTGTAGAGTAGGGAAGACGATGGTTCAACAACCCAGGGCCTAGGACGCGTGAAGAGTGGTGGCCATTGCCTGTATTACGTGAAATATGTTTACGATTTCAATAGTTTAACACGACGCTTTTAAAACTGGACTATTGTAGAGCGGACGAAAGAGACGAGCGACCGATTCAATACGAGAATGTGTAAATTTTCGAGCGCTTACGGTATGACACAAGACAACGACGTGCAGCAGAGCCGCTATGGTTAGGAAGTATTTACAACCTACTTCCTCGTCGGCCCTATGGCCATTGGGTGAGCGCCTCTAATAACATCGTCGATAATTTACAATTCTTAGAGGGAACATCCTGTTGTCACAAAAGATATTGTAAACCGTAGACAATTATTCGAAAATATATGCAATACCACACCCAAAGTTGCATATATTGAACATATTTTAAGACGATACGGTCATAACCAATACCGCGACACGATTGTTTGGAAAACGAAAAACACCCCTATTTTCGAGGGTTCGTTTCACCGCTTAAAACGGTTTTTCCGCCGATAAAGAAAAATACGTATTGCAAACCACATCAGACCAGGAAATTGGAGTATATCAAATCGACCAAACACACCGCACCAGTCACACCAGCTTACGGATTCGTGACAACGAGAGAATCGTGACGCATCTCACTACCAATCTTAAAACACCTACATTAACAAACTATAGCTGGTTTGGTTTTCCCCGTTAAAATCAACAAGATGGACGAGCGGGGTGTTTTGTCCGCACCGGTATACATACCCGTGTAACTTAACTTTTAACATCACAGATACCATCCGACGTGTGTCGGTTGTTAAATTACGTTGTCGCGGGAATCAATCCTTAAGAAAGTGGTGGTGAATATAAAGTCAAGGAATAACCCATGTTTCGCGTGGTCAGTGGTCGCTGCTCGTTACCCAGTGAAAAAGAATGTGAACAGAGTAACTTCGTATCCACACTATTCAATCGTACTGCAGCTTCAAGGCATTGTTTTTCCCATCACTCTCGATCGAATAAAGACATTTCAACCGCAAAACAACGTTTCTATTGATGTATTTACAACGGAAAAGAAAAGCATCATTCCGATTCGAATATGCGACTAATAGCTGGTCCAACACATCAATTTATTGTACGTGGAGGATTCGTCGGACTACAGTGTGTGACAGTTTGTATGGATAAAAAATTTATCACGGCTCGTGAGCGCGCAGCTGAGCAAAACAGCCGGCAAAAAACACATCAGCGATCGGTGAGTAAAAAGGAGCCTACTCGAGAATGTACATATGAATCATTATGTACTTCGATAATATAATTTCTTCCATCATTTTGTTACAGGTGTTTGCACTACTTTTACACGAAGGCTGCATTGGGATCGCAGGAGATGGATTGTGGAACATCAAACGATTGTGCCATTCAATTATCTGATGAAACGGACAAATGGCTAACATTCGAACACTTTCAACGAAAAGAGCGACTTCCATTTGTGATTTATGCTAATCTTGAGTGCGTTTGGGCAAAGGTTGTCATAAAAAATATACAGCAACAGCACGAAGTGTTTAACATCGCGTACTATTTACATTGTTCGTATGACCATTCGTTATCGGGATACTACTCCCATTGCGATGCCGATTGCATCCCATGATTTGTCGAAAACCTTGAAGATGTAGTTTTGGGCATCAACGATATTTTATGGGATAATGTTCCCATGGTACTTCTAACTCCGGTTGAGTGGGCAAAATTTTCGAAGCGCTACTAACTGCCGTATATGTGAGAAACCATTTGCCGAAGACGACATACGTGTTCGTGATCATTGCCATCTGACCAGACGTCATAGAGGTCCCGCACACTTTAATTACAATTCGAAGTACAAGCAGTTTTTTCATACCCGTAGTTTTTCACAATTTGACCGGCTATGGTGCGCAGTTCATCATTAAGGAACTAACCACAGCATTTGAAGGGAAAACCACCGTGGTGCCCATAAACAAGGAGGAATACATTTCTTTCACAAAAACAGTTCGAACGGCAGATAAGTCACATAAGATTCAATTACGCTCCATCGATTCATACAAATTTCTCAATGCAAGTCTGGATAACTGGCCTCATTTTTGACAGTGGACACATTCAAAATGTCACGGTCGCAATTTCATGGCATGCCTGTCGACAATTTCATCCTATTAACTCGAAAGGGTGTCTTCCTCAATGAGTATAGCGATAGCTCAAACAGACTGGGAAACTATCACATACCGCTACGAGACACATTTTACAGTATTTTGACTGGTGACATTGTGAGTGAGAACGAATACGCGAGAATGTATGAGAGCGGTTTTCTATTCAAACCTTAAGGGAATATAGTGACTTGTACATGAAGATCCATATTTTTGTTACTGGCCGATGTTTTCGAGAACTTTCGCAATAGCTGTATCAAGAGTTACAGGCTCGACCCCGCTTATTACTGTACTCTCCCCGGTTTCACATAGGATGCAATGTTGAAACATATATCCGCTAACTTCGAATTGTTCACCGACGTTGATATGGTTTATTTGGTAAACGGGGTATACACGGCGGTCTGAGTCAGTGCTCAATTAGGTATGTGTGAGTCAATAACAAATACATGGCATTGTTCGACCCATCATGGTTCTCATCGTACTTGATGTATTTCGATGTAAATAATTCGTATGGATGGGAAATCCGTCAACCATCGACCTATGGTGATTTTCGATGGGTCAATGACTTGTCGACATTCAATTTATCATTGATAGCGCTAGATTCACTGGACTGCTAGCAACTGTGCATAACAAGAGACGGTATGTTATTCATTATCGCAATCTACAGCAGTGTGTACGCCACACTCTCAAAATCATTAAAAATCATAGAATACTCCAACTCTCCCAATAACCTGCCTACGAACATATATCGAGCTCAATACGCAGTTCCGGGCCGAAGGAAAAAATGGGTTTGAAAGAAATCTCTATAAATTGATGAATAATGCGTTGTTTGGGAAAACTATGGAAAATGTACGCAACCATGTAGGCGTTAAGCTTTTAACATGGTGGGTGGGCAGCTACGGTGCAGAGGCAATCATTTCCAAATCAAATTTTCATAGCCGGAGTATTTTTTCAGATAACCATATTGCTGTCGAATGACGCAAGCTCGAGGTGCAATTCAATAATCCAATGTATGTGGGTATGTTCATACTCGACATATCGAAGGCATGATTATATGACTTTGATTATGAGTACATGATGTCTCTGTATAAAGACAAATGTACAGCCTCATACACCGATACGGATAGTTTCATGTACAACAGTGAGTGTGAGGATGTGTATGACTACATGAAGTGTAATATCCATCGTTTTGATGTGAGCGAGTATCCGGGGAGCAATGGGTATGATATACCACTTGCCGACGAAAAAGTTCCCGGACTTATTAAAAACGAAAATAATGGTCGGATAATGACGGAATTCGTAGGGCTCAAAGCAAAAATATATGCAGTCCGAGTCAGTGGTAAAGACGTTACGAAGAAAGTGAAGCGCGTTAAAAGTAACATCGAGGCGAGAACGATTACCTTCGAGGATTATACGAAATGCTTATATGAACAGATCGAAATCACTGGCCTGCAACCATGCATACGATCGAAGTCGCATGAATGGTACACCATCAACGAGACAAAAATTGCTCTAAGTCCGCACGATGACAAACGGCATATCATACCCGAAACCACGAAAACGCTACCATGGGGGCCTTATAGAATACAATCGTAGTATGTATTCTTGTAAACGGTAAATAATCTTGTAAAATAATTGTAGAAAGTTCTGTAAATAATCAGTCCTATAAATATCGGGGTTTGTAATTAACCGTGTCGGTCTGTTATGTGTAATATATTGGATTATAGATTTTTCAACTGAGAAACTGAAGAAGAGCTCATTGTAGTTTGGTGAATAACCTAATTTTTCCCACACCCTTCTGACACTCTTCTGTGTGAGAGGTGGAGAGAGAGAAATAAAGAGAGAGAGAGAGAGAGAGAGAGAGAGAGAGAGAGAGAGTGGGTTTAAAGGATGAGAAGCAAAAGAGAAAGCTTCCTAAGCTGGAAAACACTTGCTGCGGTGAAGAGAACGGTGGACGCTTTGTGAGAGAAAGACCAACCATTGTCATCTGGTAGGAGCAGAGAAAAAGAGAGCGAGAGAAGAGTCATCAAATTTAAAACATTTACATTGTTCGCTACAAATCAGATTTGCTTATCCGGCTATTGTGAGTGTTATCGAAACCCAGCCGCATTACTAACATTCTATTACCGCGCTGCTGCAATACTTTTTTAATGAGATAAATATCGGGATATTGAACTTTAAGTAGCTCCTGATCGTACAAATCACCTGCAATGGCTTCATCGTTATAGTCCGTCAGGTGAAATGCTGCACACTTCGTGTTTTTCTCTCGATATGTGGTAAATATTTCAGCTGTCTATTTCTGTGTGTAATCCTTTCAGAAAACACTCCTAAATTTACTGATTCTCAACTCACTTTATCGCAAAATTTTACTTTCATGATGATGCTTTTTTTTAATGGACTCTTGTCAAAAGCACGTTGTAGCAGCTACTTCTCATTTTCAACGTTGACGCTCCTCGATTTCACCTGAGTTATGGTATAATGTACATAATCATCATACCCGTCTACTATGTTATAAAGAATATCGATCCATGTATAATCAGTACCTAGCTTAAATTGCATTCACACCTTATTTCTCAATGCACGATTGAGATGCTCGCAAATTAATGCTTTTATATTGGTATACGTTGAATATATGTGAATACTGCACTTTTTCATTAGGACTTTGAAATTACCATTATAAAACTATTTTCCCTAATCAACCTGCGGTTCTGCGGTATGCACCCCTTCACAAGTGTCGACTTCATTACGGTTGCTGCATCTTTACCATTCTTACCTCGCAGGGGTACGGTGCATGCAAATTTTGAGACAGTATCGATGAAGGTGAGGTGAAATTTATGTTTGGAGTTTATATATGCGTACGACGGCATAACGACAAGATCAGCTTGATTTTGTTCGTCGAAGCCACGGATGGTCACAAGTAAAAGTCTAGTATCGTCGAGTTCATCGACGCTTCGTACAACGATTGAGATTTTTTATTTATTTTACGCACTTAGAGTAACGCCACCGACTATGTCCTGTCGATGTTGCTGAATCTGAGCTGCCCCAAGTCATGGTGACCATCTGCGGTAGTTCTAAACCCAATCCCCGGTCTGTCTGGAGGACCTTGCTTACTGAAAGAAGTGTACTTTTATTCAATTTGCATCCAAATACAACGATGCTCATGCTCAGAGCGTGTAGAATTTCAGACGATCAGCAAAAAAATAATTTTTGTTTCACGCAATTCCTCAATTATTGATATAACTTAATTCGAATGTCCAGAACTTCCGACTGCTTGTGATACTCGAGCAATCATTTGTACTCATTCGTACCAACAAGTATATCGTTTATTCTACCGATCAATCGCTTTTGCCCGTTCGTATCAGCGAGTATATCATCTGTACAGGCAATTAATCGGTTATACCAGTGCGTACGAACGAGTACGTCATTTGTACCACCGAGCAATCGCTTGAACCCGTTCGTACTAGCGAGTAAACCGTTTGTGCCACCGAGCAATCTTTTCTACCCATTCGTGTCGACGAGTATATCGTTTGTTCCACCGAGAAAATGTTTGCACCCGTTCGTATCGAGAAGTATATCGTTTGTACCACCGAGCAATCTTTTGTACCCGTACGAATCGACGAGTATATCGTTTGTACAGCCGTGTCATCGTTTGCACCCGTGCGTACGGACGAAAATATCGTTTGTACCATCGAGCAATCGTATGTAACCGTTCGTATCGACGATTTGGACCACCTAGCAATCGTTTGTAGCAATTCTTATCGACGAGTATATCGTTTGTGCCGCCCGTATAGATGAGTACATCGTTTGTACCACCGAGCAATCTTTTTTACCCGTTCGTATCGACGAGTATATCGTTTGTACCACCGTGTCATCGCTTGTACCACCGTGTAATGGTTTGTGCCCGTGCGTACGGATGAGAATATCGTTTGTACCACCGAGCAATCGTTTGTGCCGCTCGAATCGACGAGTATAATGTTTGTGCCACCGAGAAATGTTTTGTACCCGTTCGCATCGACGAGTATATCGTTTGTTCCACCGAGAAATCGTTTGTACCGTTCGTATCGACGAGTAAATCGTTTGTACCACCGAGCAATCTTTTGTACCCGTTCGTATCGACGAGTATATCGTTTGTACCACCGTGTCATCGTTTGCACCCGTGCGTACGGACGAGAATATCGTTTGTACCCCCAAGCAATCGTTTGTAACCGTTCGTATCGACAAGTATATCGTTTGTTCCACCGACAAATCGGTTGCACTCACTCGTATCGATGAGTATATCGTTTGTGCCGCTCGTATAGACGAGTATATCGTTTTTACCACCTAGCAACCTTTTTACCCGTTCGTATCGATGAGTATATCGCTTGTACCGCCGTGTAATCGTTTGTACTCGTGCGTACGGACGAGAAAATCGTTTGTACCATCAAGCTATCGTTTGTAACTGTTCGTATTGACGAGTATATCGTTTGTTTCACCGTGTGATCGTTTGCAACCGTACGTACGGACGAGAATATTGTTTGTACCACCGAGCAATCGTTTGTAACCGTTTTCATCGACGAGTATATCGTGCGTTTCACCGGGCAATCGTGGGTTCGAAAACCGTCAGGAGACTTTCGAAGACGTTCGTGAGACGTCCAAGAGGTATTCAAGAGACTTTCGAAGATCCTCGCGGGACGATCGAAGATGTTTGAGTTTGTTTGGGTTTGTTTGGGTTTGTTTAAGTGGGTCATGATGTTTGAGTTTGTTTGGGTTTGTTTGGGTTTGTTTGAGTGGGTCGTTTGGGAACGAGTTTTGTTTTAATTGTTCGGGTTTGTTTTGATCGATTTGGTTTGTTTAGGTTTGTTTCGATTGTTTTGGTTTGTTTGGGATTCCATCCCAACTTTCTCAAACAAACCAAAACAATCGAAACAAACCCAAACAAACCAAACTTTCTACAATTATTTTACAAGATTATTTACCGTTTACAAGAATACATACTACGATTGTATTCTATAAGGCTCCCATGGTAGCGTTTTCGTGGTTCCGGGTATGATATGCCGTTTGTCATCGTGCGGACTTAGAGCAATTTTTGTCTCGTTGATGGTGTACCATTCATGCAACTTCGATCGTATGCATGGTTGCAGGCCAGTGATTTCGATCTGGTCATATAAGCATTTCGTATAATCCTCGAAGGTAATCGCTCTCGCCTCGATGTTACTTTTAACGCGCTTCACTTTCTTCGTAACGTCTTTACCACTGACTCGGACTGCATATATTTTTGCTTTGAGCCCTACGAATTCCGTCATTATCCGACCATTATTTTCGTTTTTAATAAGTCCAGGAACTTTTTCGTTGGCAAGTGGTATATCATACCCATTGCTCCCCGGATACTCGCTCACATCAAAACGATGGATATTACACTTCATGTAGTCATACACATCCTCACACTCACTGTTGTACATGAAACTATCCGTATCGGTGTATGAGGCTGTACATTTGTCTTTATACAGAGACATCATGTACTCATAATCAAAGTCATATAATCATGCCTTCGATATGTCGAGTATGAACATACCCACATACATTGGATTATTGAATTGCACCTCGAGCTTGCGTAATTCGACAGCAATATGGTTATCTGAAAAAATACTCCGGCTATGAAAATTTGATTTGGAAATGATTGCCTCTGCACCGTAGCTGCCCACCCACCATGTTAAAAGCTTAACGCCTACATGGTTGCGTACATTTTCCATAGTTTTCCCAAACAACGCATTATTCATCAATTTATAGAGATTTCTTTCAAACCCATTTTTTCCTTCGGCCCGGAACTGCGTATTGAGCTCGATATATGTTCGTAGGCAGGTTATTGGGAGAGTTGGAGTATTCTATGATTTTTAATGATTTTGAGAGTGTGGCGTACACACTGCTGTAGATTGCGATAATGAATAACATACCGTCTCTTGTTATGCACAGTTGCTAGCAGTCCAGTGAATCTAGCGCTATCAATGATAAATTGAATGTCGACAAGTCATTGACCCATCGAAAATCACCATAGGTCGATGGTTGACGGATTTCCCATCCATACGAATTATTTACATCGAAATACATCAAGTACGATGAGAACCATGATGGGTCGAACAATGCCATGTATTTGTTATTGACTCACACATACCTAATTGAGCACTGACTCAGACCGCCGTGTATACCCCGTTTACCAAATAAACCATATCAACGTCGGTGAACAATTCGAAGTTAGCGGATATATGTTTCAACATTGCATCCTATGTGAAACCGGGGAGAGTACAGTAATAAGCGGGGTCGAGCCTGTAACTCTTGATACAGCTATTGCGAAAGTTCTCGAAAACATCGGCCAGTAACAAAAATATGGATCTTCATGTACAAGTCACTATATTCCCTTAAGGTTTGAATAGAAAACCGCTCCCATACATTCTCGCGTATTCGTTCTCACTCACAATGTCACCAGTCAAAATACTGTAAAATGTGTCTCGTAGCGGTATGTGATAGTTTCCCAGTCTGTTTGAACTATCGCTATACTCATTGAGGAAGACACCCTTTCGAGTTAATAGGATGAAATTGTCGACAGGCATGCCATGAAATTGCGACCGTGACATTTTGAATGTGTCCACTGTCAAAAATGAGGCCAGTTATCCAGACTTGCATTGAGAAATTTGTATGAATCGATGGAACGTAATTGAATCTTATGTGACTTATCTGCCGTTCGAACTGTTTTTGTGAAAGAAATATATTCCTCCTTGTTTATGGGCACCACGGTGGTTTTCCCTTCAAATGCTGTGGTTAGTTCCTTAATGATGAACTGCGCACCATAGCCGGTCAAATTGTGAAAAACTACGGGTATGAAAAAACTGCTTGTACTTCGAATTGTAATTAAAGTGTGCGGGACCTCTATGACGTCTGGTCAGATGGCAATGATCACGAACACGTATGTCGTCTTCGGCAAATGGTTTCTCACATATACGGCAGTTAGTAGCGCTTCGAAAATTTTGCCCACTGAACCGGAGTTAGAAGTACCATGGGAACATTATCCCATAAAATATCGTTGATGCCCAAAACTACATCTTCAAGGTTTTCGACAAATCATGGGATGCAATCGGCATCGCAATGGGAGTAGTATCCCGATAACGAATGGTAATACGAACAATGTAAATAGTACGCGATGTTAAACACTTCGTGCTGTTGCTGTATATTTTTTATGACAACCTTTGCCCAAACGCACTCAAGATTAGCATAAATCACAAATGGAAGTCGCTCTTTTCGTTGAAAGTGTTCGAATGTTAGCCATTTGTCCGTTTCATCAGATAATTGAATGACACAATCGTTTGATGTTCCACAATCCATCTCCTGCGATCCCAATGCAGCCTTCGTGTAAAAGTAGTGCAAACGCCTGTAACAAAATGATGGAAGAAATTATATTATCGAAGTACATAATGATTCATATGTATATTCTCTAGTAGGCTCCTTTTTACTCACCGATCGCTGATGTGTTTTTTTGCCGGCTGTTTTGCTCAGCTGCGCGCTCACGAGCCGTGATAAATTTTTTATCCATACAAACTGTCACACACTGTAGTCCGACGAATCCTCCACGTACAATAAATTGATGTGTTGGACCAGCTATTAGTCGCATATTCGAATCGGAATGATGCTTTTCTTTTCCGTTGTAAATACATCAATAGAAACGTTGTTTTGCGGTTGAAATGTCTTTATTCGATCGAGAGTGATGGGAAAAACAATGCCTTGAAGCTGCAGTACGATTGAATAGTGTGGATACGAAGTTACTCTGTTCACATTCTTTTTCACTGGGTAACGAGCAGCGACCACTGACCACGCGAAACATGGGTTATCCCTTGACTTTATATTCACCACCACTTTCTTAAGGATTGATTCCCGCGACAACGTAATTTAACAACCGACACACGTCGGATGGTATCTGTGATGTTAAAAGTTAAGTTACACGGGTATGTATACCGGTGCGGACAAAACACCCCGCTCGTCCATCTTGTTGATTTTAACGGGGAAAACCAAACCAGCTATAGTTTGTTAATGTAGGTGTTTTAAGATTGGTAGTGAGATGCGTCACGATTCTCTCGTTGTCACGAATCCGTAAGCTGGTGTGACTGGTGCGGTGTGTTTGGTCGATTTGATATACTCCAATTTCCTGGTCTGATGTGGTTTGCGATACGTATTTTTCTTTATCGGCGGAAAAACCGTTTTAAGCGGTGAAACGAACCCTCGAAAATAGGGGTGTTTTTCGTTTTCCAAACAATCGTGTCGCGGTATTGGTTATGACCGTATCGTCTTAAAATATGTTCAATATATGCAACTTTGGGTGTGGTATTGCATATTTTTTCGAATAATTGTCTACAGTTTACAATATCTTTTGTGACAACAGGATGTTCCCTCTAAGAATTGTAAATTATCGACGATGTTATTAGAGGCGCTCACCCAATGGCCATAGGGCCGACGAGGAAGTAGGTTGTAAATACTTCCTAACCATAGCGGCTCTGCTGCACGTCGTTGCCTTGTGTCATACCGTAAGCGCTCGAAAATTTACACATTCTCGTATTGAATCGGTCGCTCGTCTCTTTCGTCCGCTCTACAATAGTCCAGTTTTAAAAGCGTCGTGTTAAACTATTGAAATCGTAAACATATTTCACGTAATACAGGCAATGGCCACCACTCTTCACACGTCCTAGGCCCTGGGTTGTTGAACCATCGTCTTCCCTACTCTACACCACAACGAGCTCCATCTTACACACCTGTACAAACAATGAGTCATTTTCCATGTAACCCTTTCCCCTCTCAATCTCGTCCTAGCCTCATCTACGCAACGGGGAAAAAACCTGTCGGCTGCAGGTACACTGACCTCCCACCACTGCAGTCTTATCACCCCCACCATCATAAGCGGCTGCCTTATAAAACGGGCGGTTATCATGTGTCTCCCCAGTTTTAATTCATGCAAACACACACACACACACGCACCGACGTGCGAACGGCCGAGCGAGCGAGGGGTAGAGAGAGAGCGAGAGAGAGAGAGAGAGAGAGAGAGAGAGAGAGAGAGAGAGCGCGACAATGTACTTACCACACGATAATAAATCTTTTGAAATGTATTCCGCGTGATAATTTTCTACGTCACTCACCAATGCATGTAGCAGGCCGTATGCTGTTGAATAAAAACATTTATGTCTTGTCGAAAATAATTTCTTTTTTGTTCAACCATCCCCTAACCCATCCACGGTACGAGACCATCCCTACCATCCGCAGCGCACCGAAACTTATTTTGCCCACCATATCTGAGAAAGCGAATCGTCTGACAATCATCGCTGCGATCACCGTCGGTATAGTAGTAACCTCACATACCTACCCTCCGCTGCCCCCGCACATACCGCGTCTAGCCGCCGCTACCCCCACCACCGATTCCCCATAATCCTACCCCCACCACCAATTTCCCATACGGCCCCCACCGGGACGGTCTGGCTCGCGAGACACCACGTATACACACCACACAGGATGACTCATCAGGCGTCTCTCCATAAACCTCCTTTACTACTGCTAGACATGAATTGCAAAAAAGATTTCCAAATCGTTGGATTGAACGCGGAGGAGCTGTATCGTGGCCGGCTCGTTTGCCAGACTTGATGCCTCTCGACTTTTTCTTGCGGGGATACTTGAAAGATCTTTTTTATAAAGAATGTCCAACTACGCCGGCTGATATGCGTGAGAAAATTTTTCGAGCCTGTGATTCGATAAGTGCCGAAGTAATAAGAAATTTTACACAATCCGTGATGAGGAGATTGCAATACTGCATCGATTTCAATGGCAATCACTTTGAACATCTACTGTGGATAAAGGTCATTTTACATAAAAATAAAGTTCATGTCACTTTTTGATCTGAAATGACCTTGAACGACTTTGACCCCTTAAATGTTTTTTGTGCAGTTTTCGATGCTCTTCAAGATAGTTGAAAAAAATGTACCGTCCCATTTTAAAAAGTGAAGGTCACCTTTACCGTGCGACAGCGCCTCCACTGAGATAAAAAAAATGGTCGCATTCGATAACCCCTTTCGTACGGTACAACTTTTGTTTCAAACATTTTTTTGTGACGTCAATAATTACAGAGATATTCAAGGTGGCAACAGTTAGTGCCTCACCCTGTGTACACACACACACGCACGCACGCACGCATGCACGTGTATATATATGTGTGTGTGTGTGTGTGTGTGTGTGTGTGTGTGTGTGTGTGTGTATATTGTGACGTGATTTTTTGAGCCACGTCACAGAAATGCTACCGATGATCAAGATATGCTCTCGATGCCCGGGTTGCGACCCATCCGTTTGTGTTAAGGGTCTTTTCTCTAGAATGTCTGTCTTGTTACGTTTGAGGTTTTGGGTTATGTTTCCGTTTTGGTTAGGTTGGCGTGCGGAACTCGGTCGAGCGGCGTGTGGCTCGACGTACTGAGCAATCCCGACCGAGGGATGCACCCAGTGAGGCCTCTCGGGGAATCGGTGCACGCCCGGCTGAAACGCCGGCGCCCCACCGTAGTGGTGCATCGTGCTGGAGAGCGGGCCGTTTGGGTTACGGGCGGAGGCTGGAGATCTCCGCGCCGCGCTTCTGGACAGAAGCTTTGCCCGCTTTCGCACGGTGACCCGGGGATGCGATTCCCGAGAGCCGCCACGTTACCGTTGAGAAAAGGTCCCGATTTGTTACCGTTCCGTTTTCGGGGTAACTCGGGCAGAAAATATAGATTCCGAAAGGAATATTCTATTAGAATATTCCAGTTCCCGAAATAATATTTCAGCTCTCGATATTATACGAGATAAAGTTCTCGCTTGAACCAGCGATTTCTCATGGTCCGATGCCGCGAGCGTGTTGACATTTTTTCTGTTAACGCGCTCTGTCTCGCTCTCGCATAATCCCTCGCGCGCCGGTCTTGGTCGCGCGAGGTAAACAGAGTTGCTAACGAATCTTCGCGTGAGACGGTTGTCTCCAAAATCGCGATCGCTCCCGATTTTCCCGCTATCGAAACAGAGTCGCTACCGAACCTTCGCGTGAGACGGTTGTCTCCGAGATCGCGATCGCTCCCGATTTTGAGAGATGTTGTCGATCAGACGCCGCGATGGAGAGACCTGTCGTGTCTCTCTCGCGCTCTCGTTCTCGCGTAAGAGGCACGTCGTCGTGCTCTCTCGCTCCCGTGCGTATGTCGTTTCGCGTGCAGTTCGCGTTCGCGTTGTTTCGTCTACGTGAAAAGTTCACGGGTGGTTAACCCACCAGCTCCCGCACAATAAAATAAAACTTCGTTTTTTTTTACTTGTGATGTTACCGGTGTCGCGTAAGTGACAGATACCGGTGCAAGTGAAGCTACTCCCCAGTGAATCCCGACCCCTCTACCACAACCCACAGCCTGAGCGGCCGTGCTTTACCGCAACCGTCCTCCCGTGTAAGTGCATCCAGTTAGTCCGGTTATGATTCCGGCGATCCAAAAATCAGGGAGGTCTCCAGACTCCCAGGTCATACCGGTTATGATTCCGGTGAGACAAAAATCAGGGAGGTCTCCAGACTCCCAGGTCATACCGGTTATGATTCCGGTGAAACAAAAATCACGGAGTTCTCCAGCTCCGTTTGGTGGGTCGGGTTTGATCACCCCGACCCCAGTTATTCCGGTTGAAACGACCGGAGAAACAAAGTCTCTGGCGCCCCGGGTATTGCGGATGCACGCGCGCGGGGTGGACGGCCGAAGGTGACGGTTCTCGCACCAGATCCCGGTTTGAGTTCTCGTTCAGTTCCCGTTACCGTGGTTAGACAAAATATCTTCCGTCACAATATGTGTGTGTGTGTGTGTGTGTGTGTGTGTGTGTGCGTGCGTGCGTGCGTGCGTGCGTGCGTGCGTGCGTGCGTGCGTGCGTGCGTGCGTGCGTGCGTGCGTGCGTGCGTGCGTGCGTGCATGCGTGCGTGCGTGCGTGCGTGCGTGCGTGCGTGCGTGCGTGCGTGCGTGCGTGCGTGCGTGCGTGCGTGCGTGCGTGCGTGCGTGCGTGCGTGTGTGTGTGTGTGTGTGTGTACATATATATACATATATATACATATATATATATATATATATATATATATATATATATATATATATATGCAAACCGATAGGACGTCTGTGCTCAAGTCGTGCATGCATAGCAATCCGAAATCCCGAAATACGTGGACAAACGTCGTTTTGTGGAGATCGTAAAATTCAATACTTTAGATGAGTCCTAGCAGGTTAGCCTTCGCCTGCACGATGTAGAGTCACTTTTTTACAGTGCATCATCAGGCTTGCCGACAGTTAAGAAAGAAACAAACGTTGAGAAAAAAATCTTTCGCATCGGAAAAGGCAATTTTTTTCCTACCCATCTCGTATTTCCTATAGGCTGAGGAGAAAAATCGTTTGCATATCCTAGCGTTAAAGTATGGAAAAATTCGGGCAATACCATCCCCACTATTCTGCATCCCAATAGAGATCCAAAAATCGAAATCTCAGAAAGAATCGGGACAACATTTTTCCCCATCCCAGTCTCCAACCTCTGAGGCGCGTTTTTAAAACGAAAGAGCTGTAGAAAAAAGAAAAGTGCAATAATGGCTGATCAAATCCGCGAAGTTGATGTGACGTCGACGACGACGACAACGAAATAGACGTTATGGATGTAGACGATCTGGAAAGTGATATCGAATCGGTAGATTCCGCGTATGAAAGTGGATCTGATAGCGAAAACCACGATGTGCGGGAAAATAAAATGGACATGCTTCAAATTTATCTTCGCGACCAGAACGTCAAATATTGCGTGAGTGATTTTTACTTCACGACAAATAGTCGAGCATAGTATTGCACTTCGTGCTATTTCCACGCACGGAACGCGTGTGGAGAAGCCATAAGAGTGTGCGGTCACTACCGCAAACACTATGCTGAGATGAGGGGAAGTTTCTGCAACGACTGTCGAGATCCAAACCTAAACAAATACAGACACACACACACACACACACACGCGCGCGCGCGCCCCCGCGCGCACACACACACACACACACACACACGCGTTATGTATAACACACTCTGATAATTTGTATTTAACACACTCTGATAATTTGTATTTAAAATTCTTCCATCATTGATGAAAATGTTCTATTGCAACCATTCTGTATGCAATTTATAGGAGAAAAAAAAGAATAAGTACTTGCTAATTATGATTGTTGTCTGGTTCTATTCGCCCCCCCCCCCTCCCCCGCACGGTTGACATCGCCGTCCTCCCCCTCGCCGTGTGATGTCATACCCCCACTCTCGGCTACCTCGTGCTAGACCTCTCTGTCTGCCTTCCCCGTCTGCAGCGCCTTCCCCCTCCCTGCCGCGTCAAGTCTGCCCCCGGTCCCCCGCGCTGGAGCCCCCGCGCCGCTCCCCTCTGAGATCCCAGAGTTAGAACCGGTCTTGATGCGCGGCACCGCGGAATTTTCCCGTAAAGTGACAATGATATCAGACTCTAACGTTCGAGGACGCAAATAGTTTTCCACAATTGTTACAATATTTAGCCAACTTGAAGCTTCGACTTTCGTCGCTACTCAAAGGTTCCATTGGTACTATGGTCTGGAAAATGTCGTCCAATGAGCTAGCCAGTTCTTCCAATTCACGCATGAACCATTCGATACAATTCTTTCCACGAAACGCCTTGTACTCCGAGAGAGCGTCATTGAAACTGCAATGTTCATAGTAGGCAATGCTATGAGGGGTATGCTTCTGATGATTTATAGTGTTATCCTGTGGTGCTGTGACCGGTTCGAGCAAACATTCCAAATCTGCGTAAATTACGAATGGAACTATCTCCGTGTGCTGTAAATTTTTTAATTTCAATTTTGTATTTGTACCTTCGGAAAAAGTAACACAATTGCGACTGCAGTCCTCTTTATGTCGTTGCAATATTTCTTCTGTGCTGAAGTAACACAAACATCGGTCGCCAATCCATAGGTGATGTCCTTTCCTTGACAACTGCGCACTCGCAACATGTTTTTAATCCACGCGTAATGATGATACACCTTAGGAACGGCATCCTCCTCGTCGTCGTCGTCCTCCTCCTCCTCCTCATCGATTTCCGCTTTGATCATGAGTAGATGAATCGTTGGTTTATCTGACATTTACTTACTCAGATATATCGACACAATTTTACTAATGCCGTCTCTTATTGTACCATCAATCCCATATACATGGATCGATAAGCCATTCGATTGATCGAATTTTGTAATCTTAGACAAACTCATCGGGAAGTCTACGCCTTCGTAGTTAAGCACCTCACTATAATGAGAATAAGAACTCCTGGACGCAGGATGTCGCCTAGGTGGTAGGGAGAGAGCTGCTGTGACAGACCAGAGAAAACAATAGGGGCCATTGTTTTGAATATTGTCGACGGCCCGTTTCATCTGTGTATCCCTCGGGAGACGCGTGTAGGTGGATAAGGTTCCTCGCAGTGGTTCGTACTTGTTAATATTCACAACTAGATGGGAGATTTCGCGTAACGTCCAACCCGACTCTTTTTCCTGAAAGTCCTCGATTTTGGGGGAAAGTTTTGCTTGGACGCACTCGATGAACCACTCGAAAATATCGCTCGATGGTAGAATGACCGCGTTTGTCGTTTGAAACGTCTTTTCCTCCTCAATGATTTCATTCACCTTCATGAGAAATTTCCGCGCGAAATTTCCACGCAAAGGTCACATTCACCTTCACGTTACCCTCCTCGCGCACGAGGTTGTCTAGTTTTGAAGCCACCACGCGCATCGCATCTTCGACGAAACTTTGCACATCTTTGTGCTCGAAATTCACAATCGAGCCCATCTTTATTCGATTTTTGAATGCTGACTCGAGATCGACCCACTTTAGTTTATCGCGAGCATCACTCACATCAGCACCGCCTACACCGGCGCTGCTTACACTTGCTCCATGCACGATTTATCCCCTCAACGACAACAATTTCGATATTGTCGATTGAATTGAGGCCTAGTTTTTTTAACGTTTGCCGCAACAGTTTGACATGCATGTCACAAAACTTTTACCACTTTTCCACGTGAGAGAAATTGTTCTTCGCACCGCTCAACTTATCGATAATTTTATCGCAATCGTCCATGGTCCAGACTGTTGGATGAATCTAAGTGAAAATCTCTATACAACCTCGCACGCGCGCGCGCGTGTATGTATGTGTGTGTGTACGCTCGAACGTCGAGTTTGCATACACAAGATCAAGTTCCAAGCATCGAGACGGTGTTCTTTTCAATCTTGAACTCAAACTGATTTTTTTCTGTCTTACTAGCATCCTTATCCATTATGTATACAGATCTTCAGAGTCCACATCGATCTTTTCGAAAACTAGATTTTTTTCAAATTGAATGTACGAGCTAGCCGTTCGCGATTTTCATCACCCTTACATATACAAAAAAAATTCCACCGATGTGAACTCTGCAGAGATCTTCATCGTATGCTGCTGCCAAAATAAACTGGAATGTTGCTGAATTCTGGAATGTCAGACCTTCATCTTTTCCGCCGAAACTTTGTCAAGCCACGGCAAGCGCCTGATGCCTTACCACCCACAAATGTTGCAATAACAATTTCTGTGAAATCAGCTCCCTCCCCCCTATTCTTTCTCCCACCGCCCCTTCCGTCCGGCGGGAGGAGAAGGGAACTCCCTTTTACTACAAAGCAATTCCACTCTTTGCTATTCGTTGCGCGGTTTCGCTAGGAATCGGACGTGTGTCCACGTGTTTAGCCCCCCCCCCCCCCCCCGTCATTCCATCCAATTCCATGCGGGGCGAAGGGACTTACCACCATCGGTCGGTCAGCAGGTGAGCCCTACCATCGATCGGTAAGCACAGACATCGACAGTCGATCATCGGGCCGATTCTAATCAAAACCCTACCCGACCATCCGATGATAACTAGGAAATTAACCTTTTCGTTTCGTTTCTCAACTAAGTCGGTATGTGGGTAGTAAGAATGTTGATTTAGAATCGGCCCTATTACACTACTCCCCCCTTCCATAAACTACCCACATCCCCCACCACATGACCAAACCCCTCCCGATGGCTTCCCAACTGAATATGTGGCTTCGAACGTATAGTTATACTACTTATTAGTACTATCCTGATACGCAGTCCAATTGTATGCGTTGGTACGGCGTACTTCACGAGAGCAGTACGTGGGTATCTGGGTACTGTTATTCCCGCCCCCTCGTGAATTTTATACATATTAGGGCGATTACCCCATTCAGTATTTGTAGTAAAGTGAAAGACGACAAAAAACTTCATGTTTTTTTCAGTGACCCTAAGTAGCATCGGCGAAATTCAGCATCCTAATGGATCTAACGTATGGATATGCAAAAAACAAAAAACATACTTCATTAACTAGAGGGAGTAAATGACGTGGCCACCAAGCCAAGTTTACAACAATAGAAAATGAAGTATTTCCGTGCCAAAAGGATACCAAATCCCCCGAAAAACCTTTGACAAGTTCAAAAAACGCCAAGTGATGAAAAACGCCCTCGAAAAAATTGTCGCTTGATTCACTATCTACAAAATTCTAATTGACCTCGAAATATTTATGATTTTTTCAAACAATAGTGTTATTTATTGTTAGATAATTACTTTTTCAATTCAAATGTACTGTGACCTAATTTTTAATCGAGTGAAAATTATTCTGCGACAAAAGCCTCTCTCTCTCTTTTTCGCTGATTTTATTTGATTACCAAAATCCCTGGGCGCCAGTCGCAAAGCGACTCAACGATGAAGAGAGAGAAAGACGGTTGACCGGCTTTGTTCAGCGGGAAGGGCGGGGCGAAGCTGGAAATAGTTCAAAAATAAATATTTCAGCTGGAGTTTCAAGGTGAGTAGATACATACATATAGCGAGAGACGACGACGGTGACGTCACAGGTGTGTTGTAGTGGGTATCGTGCGGCGGCGCGTGGTGGGGGTGTCTGGCGGTCGCGGTTGCGTCACTGTGACACGTATGGGGAATTAGAGGTCGGGGGAGTCAGCGGTGTCGGAGGGGTGGGGGGATTGGGCCCTTTTTCGGGAGCTCGTGGCTAAGTGGGGGTGGTTTCGAGCTGCATTTCCGAATAGACTGACTGGTGGTGTCTTCTGCATATATCGAGGACCTGTTTACTGCTAGAGCAAGCGCGTGGGGGGCTCCGCCGCGCGGATCGTATGGGGGAGAAAGGTCTTACACCGTGGGGATAGGGAGCTTCGGGTAAAGAAAAAACGTGATGATTTACGTGAATACATGTATCGAAGTTTTTATTCAAAATTTTGTCCGTTTATACATATTGTGTGTGTATGTGTGCGTGTGCGCGCGCGTGTGCGTGTGTGTGTGTGTGTGTGTGTGTGTGTGTGTGTGTGTGTGTGTGTGTGTGTGTGTGTGTGTGTGTGTGTGTGTGTGTGTGTGTGTGTGTGTGTGTGTGTGTACATGCAGATGTGAAAGTCGGCGTCTATCACACCTACTTGAAAAATGAATGCCGTAGAAATGCTGGATGTGAAATAGAGTCCTCACCTATAAAACTTATTTTATGCAACTGTAGCAACAAACAGGCGCGCTCTTCCAAAATGTCACCACATCCTGGTTTTGTTTTCATTTCCACAGGTGACACCGAGGTATTTATATGCAAAGTACTCAATAATGCGTGGATGCCACCGCACGATTTTTTGTGTGAAAACCCCAGATCTTCCACAGTTATACTCCCTTTTAACTGGTTCATTTCGTTTCGCAGGCTTTACACTACGAATCGAGCAGTCACTTATAAATTCCGTGGAAGAGTATATAGTATGGGAGCAACAATGTGATCAGTGTGTGGAGTCATTGGGAAGGAAAAGCCGAATTAAACGACCGCGATTATCACTCGGAAATCCGCAATCGTTGGTAGCAGGAGTCGCTCGTTTGGAAGGTTTAAACAATGTTCTACGCAGACGACTTCTACATGCGGGTGCGCGAAACAGTGATCGTGGTTTGATCTGGCGAGAGATTGATACGACGTTCGAAAATCATGTCCTGACAGGCTGCGTCATCAATAACAACCATATTGAACCTCGTCAGTTTCTCGAATAGGCGTGCGATATGATGCTTTCACACGTGCAAGACATTACCAACAAACACTTCAGTGTAAAAGTGAATACAGTTTTCAATGGTGAATTTGAGTCAGGTGACAAACGTGCTAATAAAAGTATTAACACGAAAAACTTTGAACTTTTTACCACATCCAATTTACGTGAGTGGTATCCACAACGAGTTGTCGAGCCTACCTTAGCATCCCTTGAAGATTTTCAAAAACGTGATAGCGGATGGACATTGTCGCGGATACTGAACTTAACTTTAAATATCAACAAATACAATCCAATGCGTGTCGGATGTCAAACTGTTTTGTCGCGGGAAAAAATCATGAAGAAAGCGGTGGTGAATATATAGTCGAAGGATAACGCGTGTTTTGCGTGGTCAGTGGTAGCTGCTCTTCATCCAGCGAAAACACATGTGAACATGATATCTTCGTATCCTCATTACTCAACTGTACTGCAGCTTCAAGGCATTGTTTTTCCAATGACTCTAAATCAAATAAAGAAGTTTGAATCGCAAAATAAAGTTTCAATTAATGTATATACAATTGAAAAGAAGAACATCGTTCCGATTCGAGTATGTGACCAAAAGTTGGATAAACACATCAATTTGCTGTACGTGGAGGATTCATCGGACCACAACGTGGGACACTTTGTATGGATCAAAAATTTATCCCGACTCGTGAGCACGCAGCTGAGCAAATCAAAAGGGAAAAAACACATCTGCGATCGGTGAGTAAAAACCCTACTCGAAAATATACGTATGTGTAATTATGTACTTGGTAATATAAAAATGATTTCGCCGTTTTGTTACAAGTGTTTCCATTACTTCTACACGGAGGACAAATTGCGATCACACGAGGTGAATTGTTGAAAATCAAACGACTGTGCCATTCGATTACCTGGTAAAACGGACAAATGGCTAGCGTTCGAAAACTTTCAACGGCAAGAGCGACTTCCATTTGTGATTTATGCAGATCTCGAGTGCGTTTTGGCAAATGTTGACAACAAAAATATACAGCAACAGCACGAAGTGTTTAGCGTAGCGTACTACGTACATTGCTCGTATGACGATTCGTTATCGGAATACTACTCGCGGCGCGATGCCAAGTGCATTCCATGGTTTGTTGAGAACCTTAAAAATTTAGCTTTGCGCATCAACGATATTCTATCGGATAGTGATCCCGTGGTACTTCTAACTCTGGATAAGCGGGCAAAATTTCGAAGCGCTGCTCAATGCCATATATGTGAAAAACCATTTGCCGAAGACGACATACGCGTTCGTGATCATTGCCTTCTGACCGGGCGTTATAGAGGTCCCATTCTAACTGCAATTTGAATTACCAACGGTATTTTTTCATTCCCGTATTTTTTCATAATTTGTCTGGCTATGGTGCACAGCTCATCATCGAGGAACTAGCCACAGCATTCGCGGGGGAAACCACTGTGCTGCCCATAACTAAAGAGGAATACATTTCTTTTACAAAAACATTTCGAACGGCAGACAAATCACAACCGATTCAATTACGCTTCGTCGATTCATACAAATTTCTCAATGCAAGTCTGGATGACCTGGCCTCATTTTTGACAATGGACAAACTAAAAATTTTACGTTCACAATTTCGTGACATAACGAGCGATAGTTTCATCCTATTAACTCGAAAGGGCGTCTTCCCCAATGAATATATTGATAGTGTAAACCGATTGGAAGACTATCACCTACCGCCACGAGACGCATTCTACAGTACTTTGACTGGTGACATTGTGAGAACGAATACGCTCACGCCAAGAATGTATGGGAACGGTTTTCTATTCAAACGTTAGGTGAATATAGTGACTTGTATTTGAAGACCGAAGTTTTGTTGCTGGCCGACGTTTTTGAGAACATTCGCAATAGCTGTATGGAGCGTTACAGGCTAGACCCCGCTTATTAATATACTCTCTCCGGCAACACATGGGATGCAATGTTGAAACATACATGCGTTAACTTCGAATTGTTCACCGCCATTGACATGGTATTATTTGTTGAACGGGGTATACGCGGTGGCCTGAGTCAGTGCTCAAATAGGTGTGTGCGCGCCAATAACAAATACACGAAATCGTTCGATCCATCAAGGTCCTCATCATACTTGATGTATTTCGATGTAAATAATTCGTATGGATGGGCAATATGTCAACCATTGCCCTATGCTGAATTTCGATGGGTCGATGAGTTGTCGACATTCGATTTATCATCTATCACGCTAGATTCACCGACCGGTTACATTCTTGAGGTTGACTTAGAGTACCCGGAATGTCTACACGATGCACACACGGACTTACCTTTTGTTCAACACATGGTAAACCACCGGGTGGACAATACGAAAAACTGCTTGCAATCGTGTATAACAAGGGACGGTATGTTATTCATTATCGCAATCTGCAGCAGTGTGTACGACACGGTCTCAAAATCACCGAAATTCATAGAATACTCCAATTCTCCCAATCGCCCTGGCTACGAACATATATCGAGCTGAACGCGCAGTCCCGAACTCAAGCAAAGAATAATTTTGAAAAAAATCTCTATAAATTGATGAATAATGCGGTGTTTGGGAAGACAATAGAAAAGTGCGCAATCACGTAGACGTCAAGATTTTAACACGGTGGGAGGGTAGGTACGGTGCAGAGGCAATGATTGCAAAAACAACGATCAACGACTAGATCGATCACTTCACGAATTTGGCTAACCATTATTTCACTTTTCTTCGTTCTGCGACTCTTTCGTTTCAGAATGACATCTCGGAGGTTGGAGACTGGAATGGTGAAAACTGCGTTCACGATACTTTTTGAAATTTCGGGTTTGGGATCCTCATAGGATTGAGGTATGGTGGGGATGGCCAATAGGACGTGTACACGGTTTTCCTATTCAACATGTAAGAATTAGCCGGGAAGTGTAGGAAAAATTAATCTTCCAAGATCTCGCATCCTCACCATACCTCAATCCTATGAGGATCCAAAAACCGAAATTTCAAAAAGTATCGTGAACGCAGTTTTCACCATTCCAGTCTCCAACCTCCGAGGTGTCATTCTGAAACGGAAGAGTCGCAGAACGAAAAAAAGTGAAATAATGGTTAGCCAAATTCGTGAAGTGATCGATCTAGTCGTTGATGATGAAATGGAGGTGGTGGATATCGACGATAATGACGACGAAGTAGAAGCTGTTGATATCGCCGATGATAACGATGTACAAATTGTTGATATCGCCGTTGATGGTGACGACGAAATAGATGTTGACTACGCCGATTATGACGACGAAGTAGAAGTGATCGCTCGTGATGACATCGTACTGCTTGAAATAGACGAACTGGATAGTGATATTGAACAGGCAGATTCCGCATACGGCGGTGGGTCAGATGATGAATACCATAATGTGGGAGAGAACCTACTGTACCGGCGTCAGCTTAATCGGCTGAACCGGGAAGCCGTATATTGCGTGAATTACATATACTTTACCGAAAATCATCGATCAAAGTATTGTGTTTCGTGCTACTTCGATGTACGGGATATGTTTGAAGGACTTCGCAAAAGATGTGGTCACTACAGCGAACGCTTTATAGCCATGCGCGGAATCTTTTGCACCAACTGCGCTGGACCGCTACATCAAATTGTCACGCGCGACATTTGTCCAATCTCTTTGAACGTATACAGGGCTGATTGTGAGTATTATCTTTTTACTTTAGTATCATTCTAAATATCATTGTGTTTGATAGATTGATAAAAAAAATGCATGTTTTGTTTGTTTCAGAACGACTACCGCTGCGGATATTTAAAATAAAAGAATTAAAAAAATAAAAACAAACACACACACACGCACCAACGTTTAATGCATAGCATACACTATGATTATGTAATTGTTTAATTTTATTATTAATAAACTATTGTTTTATATGCCTTCAATTCATATCTACTTTGAGGGGTCAGCGTTCCTGTCGTGAAGTTTGGTGATGGATATCGCCTTTAGTATACACTCGTTGGTGGGTGTCTTGAGCCCTTGCACGGCGACGATGCGCTCTATCTTAACTGAAGCGTCTGTGGATAATTGACACGATTTTGTGCCGATGTTTGCGTAAATATTGACAGCTTCGAGTACTTCTCGGATTCCGCCGCGTAGATCGTGGGAGCTCCTCGCAAGATGATTCGAATTATCGTTCAAGCTGCCTCGTGCGGTATACCACTGTCATCCCAGTGTTACATCGGAAGGACAAAGTCGGTAGCGTTACTTTAAGTGCTTCAAATAAAAAACGCGTTCGTTGTGCGAAGCGTTGGTGAACTCGACGCTACTAGACTTTTTACTTGTGAACATTCGCGGTTTGGATGAACCATGGCAAGCTGATCTCGTCGATATTTCATCGTACGCGCGTAAAAACTCCAAACATAAATTTCACCTAACCGTCATCGATATTGTCTCAAAATTTGCCTCGGCCGTACGCCTACGGAGTAAGAATGGTAATGATGCAGGAACCGCAGTGACGTCAACACTTGTCAAGCATACAGCAGAACTTGCACTTTGATCAGGGAAAATAATTTTATAAAACCCTAATAAAAACGTATAATTTTCGCCTGTATTCTGGGTATTGCAATTTAAAAGCATCCATTTGTGAGTATTTCAATCGTGCAGTGAGGAATAAGATGTGAATGCAATTTAGCTTACGTAGTAATTATAGGTAGATCGGTATTCTTGATAACCTAGTGGACGCGTCTGATGATTCTGTACACTATACGATAAGGCAGGTGAAACTGAGTAACATTAACGTTGAAAATGTGAAGCTACCACAACAACATGTTTTTCATAGTACCCCATTGCAAAAATTTTAACCGCGTCATTATGCAAGTAAAAAATTGACAATAAAGAGCGTTGAGAATCAGTAAATTTAAGAGTGTATTCTGAAAGGATTACGCACCGAACTGGACAGCAAAAATATTTGCCATATATCGAGAGAAAATCACGAACTCTGTAGCATTTCATCTGACGGGCGATAACGATGGAGCCGTTGCAGGTAATTTGTACGATCAGGAGAACTATGTCGAATATATCGAAATTGATCTCATTGAAAAAGTATTGTAGCAGCGTAATAATCGAATGTTTTTAATGGGGTTGGCTTTCGACAGTACTCACAATAGCTGAATGAGCAAACCTGATGTAGAGCGGACAATAAAAATGTTTTAAATTTTATGACACCTCTCTCTTTCTCTCTCTACCGTAGAAGTGTATCAGGAGAGTGTGAGGAAAAATTAGATGACTCGCCAAACTACAACGGGCCCTTCTTCATTTTCTCAGTTGAAAAATTCGTGAACCAATTTATTATATATAACAGACAAACGCGATAATTTACAAACGTCGTTTCTCACAGGGTTGATTATTGTCAGAACAAGCTTTTTTACAATTGTTTTACAAGCTTATCTACAATTAAAATAATACACCCTACGATTGTATCCTGTAATGCCCCCATGACAACGTTTTCGTGGTTCCAGGTATGATATACCGTTTATCATCGCGCGGACATAGAGCAATTTTTGCCTCGTTGGTGGTGTGCACTTTATGCAACATCGATCGTATGCATGCTTGCTGATCAGTCATTTCAATCTGGTCATACAAGCATTTCGTGTAATCCTCGAAGGAGATCTTTCTCGCCCCGATGTTACTTTTATCGCGCTTCAGTTTCTTCGTAACGTCTTTACCATCGACTCGCACTGCATACATTTTTGCTCTAACCCCGACAAATTCCATCATTATCTGACCATTATTTTCGTCTTTCATAAGTCCAGGCACATTTTTGTTGACAAGCGGTATACCCATTGCTCGCCAGGTACTCGCTCGTATCGAAACGGTGGATATTACGCTTCATGTCGTCGTACACATCCTTGTTGTATATTAGACTCAATGTTGTATAACACACTCAATGTTGTATAACACACTCAATGTTGTATATTAGACTATCCGTATCGGTGTACAACACTGTACATTTTTCTTTATACAGAGGCATCATGTACTCATGATGAAAATCATATAAACACGTCTTCGATATGTCGAGTATGCACATACCCACATATATTGGTTTATTGAATTTCACCTCGAGCTTGCGTAATTCGACAGCAATAAGGTTTGCTGAAAAAACACTCCGGCTATGAAAATTTGGTTTTGCAATCATTGCCTCTGCACCGTACCTACCCTCCCACCGTGTTAAAATCTTGACGTCTACGTGATTGCGCACGTTTTCTATTGTTTTCCCAAAAACCGCATTATTCATCAATTTATAGAGATTTTTTTCAAAATTAATCTTTGCTAGAGTTCGGGACTGCGTGTTCAGCTCGATATATGTTCGTAGCCAGGGCGATTGGGAGAATTGGAGTATTCTATGAATTTCGGTGATTTTGAGACCGTGTCGTACACACTGCTGCAGATTGCGATAGTGAATAACATACCGTCCCTTGTTATACACGATTGCAAGCAGTTTTTCGTATTGTCCACCCGGTGGTTTACCATGTGTTGAACAAAAGGTAAGTCCGTGTGTGCATCGTGTAGACATTCCGGGTACTCTAAGTCTACCTCAAGAATGTAACCGGTCGGTGAATCTAGCGTGATAGATGATAAATCGAATGTCGACAACTCATCGACCCATCGAAATTCAGCATAGGGCAATGGTTGACATATTGCCCATCCATACGAATTATTTACATCGAAATACATCAAGTATGATGAGGACCTTGATGGATCGAACGATTTCGTGTATTTGTTATTGGCGCGCACACACCTATTTGAGCACTGACTCAGGCCACCGCGTATACCCCGTTCAACAAATAATACCATGTCAATGGCGGTGAACAATTCGAAGTTAACGCATGTATGTTTCAACATTGCATCCCATGTGTTGCCGGAGAGAGTATATTAATAAGCGGGGTCTAGCCTGTAACGCTCCATACAGCTATTGCGAAAGTTCTCAAAAACGTCGGCCAGCAACAAAACTTCGGTCTTCAAATACAAGTCACTATATTCACCTAACGTTTGAATAGAAAACCGTTCCCATACATTCTTGGCGTGAGCGTATTCGTTCTCACAATGTCACCAGTCAAAGTACTGTAGAATGCGTCTCGTGGCGGTAGGTGATAGTCTTCCAATCGGTTTACACTATCAATATATTCATTGGGGAAGACGCCCTTTCGAGTTAATAGGGTGAAACTATCGCTCGTTATGTCACGAAATTGTGAACGTAAAATTTTTAGTTTGTCCATTGTCAAAAATGAGGCCAGGTCATCCAGACTTGCATTGAGAAATTTGTATGAATCGACGAAGCGTAATTGAATCGGTTGTGATTTGTCTGCCGTTCGAAATGTTTTTGTAAAAGAAATGTATTCCTCTTTAGTTATGGGCAGCACAGTGGTTTCCCCCGCGAATGCTGTGGCTAGTTCCTCGATGATGAGCTGTGCACCATAGCCAGACAAATTATGAAAAAATACGGGAATGAAAAAATACCGTTGGTAATTCAAATTGCAGTTAGAATGGGCGGGACCTCTATAACGCCCGGTCAGAAGGCAATGATCACGAACGCGTATGTCGTCTTCGGCAAATGGTTTTTCACATATATGGCATTGAGCAGCGCTTCGAAATTTTGCCCGCTCATCCAGAGTTAGAAGTACCACGGGATCACTATCCGATAGAATATCGTTGATGCGCAAAGCCAAATTTTTAAGGTTCTCAACAAACCATGGAATGCAATTGGCATCGCGCCGCGAGTAGTATTCCGATAACGAATCGTCATACGAGCAATGTACGTAGTACGCTACGCTAAACACTTCGTGCTGTTGCTGTATATTTTCGTTGTCAACATTTGCCAAAACGCACTCGAGATCTGCATAAATCACAAATGGAAGTCGCTCTTTTCGTTGAAAGTTTTCGAACGCTAGCCATTTGTCCGTTCTACCAAGTAATCGAATGGCACAGTCGTTTGATTTTCAACAATTCACCTCGTGTTATTGCAATTTGTCCTCCGTGTAGAAGTAGTGGAAACATCTGTAACAAAACGGCGAAATCATTTTTATATTACCAAGTACATAATTACACATAGGTATATTTTCGAGTAGGGTTTTTACTCACCGATCGCAGATTTGTTTTTTCCCTTTTGTTTTGCTCAGCTGCGTGCTCACGAGTCGGGATAAATTTTTGATCCATACAAAGTGTCCCACGCTATGGTCCGATGAATCCTCCACGTACAGCAAATTGATGTGTTTATCCAACTTTTGGTCACATACTCGAATCGGAACGATGTTTTTCTTTTCAAATGTATATACATTAATTGAAACTTTATTTTGCGATTCAAACTTCTTTATTTGATTTAGAGTCATTGGAAAAACAATGCCTTGAAGCTGCAGTACAGTTGAGTAATGAGGATACGAAGATATCATGTTCACATGTGTTTTCGCTGGATGAAGAGCAGCTACCACTGACCACGCAAAACACGCGTTATCCTTCGACTTTATATTCACCACCGCTTTCTTCATGATTATTTCCCGTGACAAAACAGTTTGACATCCGACACGCATTGGATTGTATTTGTTGATATTTAAAGTTAAGTTCAGTATCCGCGACAATGTCCATCCGCTATCACGTTTTTGAAAATCTTCAAGGGATGCTAAGGTAGGCTCGACAACTCGTTGTGTATACCACTCACGTAAATTGGATGTGGTAAAAAGTTCAAAGTTTTTCGTGTTAATACTTTTATTAGCACGTTTGTCACCTGACTCAAATTCACCATTGAAAACTGTATTCACTTTTACACTGAAGTGTTTGTTGGTAATGTCTTGCACGTGTGAAAGCATCATATCACATGCCTCTTCGAGAAACTGACGAGGTTCAATATGGTTGTTATTGATGACGCAGCCTGTCAGGACACGATTTTCGAACGCCGTATCAATCTCTCGCCAGATCAAACCACGATCACTGTTTCGCGCACCCGCATGTAGAAATCGTCTGCGTAGAACATTGTTTAAACCTTCTAAACGAGCGATTCCTGCTACCAACGATTGCGGATTTCCGAGTGATAATCGCGGTCGTTTAATTCGGCTTTTCCGTCCCAATGACTCCACACACTGATCACATTGTTGCTGCCATACTATATACTCTTCCACGGAATTTATAAGCGCGGCTTGATCGCGCAGATTTTGTTCAAGTTGTGGAGTTTTCTCAGCCATTTTCACGTGAGTTCACAACGAAACTTCCAAGAGATGATGTCGGCAAAAGTGATTGCTCGATTCGTAGTGTAAAGCCTGTGAAACGAAATGAACCAGTTAAAAGGGAGTATAACTGTGGAAGATCTGGGGTTTTCACACAAAATATCGTTCGGTCGCATCCACGCATTATTGAGTACTTTGCATATAAATACCTCGGTGTCACCTGTGGAAATGAAAACAAAACCCGGATGTGGTGACATTTTGGAAGAGCGCGCCTCTTTGTTACTACAGTTGCATAAAATAAGTTTTATAGGTGAGGACTTTATTTCACATCCAGCATTTCTACGGCATTCATTTTTCATGTAGGTATGATAGACGCCGACTTTCACATCTGCATGTACACATACACACACACACACACACACACACACACACACACACACACGCACGCACGCACGCACGTACGCACGCACGCACGCACGCACGCACGCACGCACACACACGCACACACACACATAATATGTTTGAACGGACAAAATTTTGAATAAAAACTTCGATACATGTATTCACGTAAATCATGGCATTTTTTTTACCTGAAGCTCCCTATCCCCACGGTGTAAGACCTTCTTCCCCCATACGATCCGCGCGGCGGAGCCCCCCACCCGCTTGCTCTAGCGGTAAAGAGGTCCTCGATATATGCAGAAGACACCACCAGTCAGTCGATTCGGAAATGCAGCTCGAAACCACCCCCACTTAGCCACGAGCTCCCGAAAAAGGGCCCAATCCCCCCACCCCTCCGACACTGCTGACTCCCCCCACCTCTAATTCCCCATACGTGTCACAGTGACGCAACCGCGACCGCCAGACACCCCCACCACGCGCCGCCGCACGATACCCACTACAACACACCTGTAACGTCACCGACGTCGTCTTTCGCTATATGTATGTATCTACTAAGGTGAACATTCTTCCCGTCGTTTATTAACTATTTCATACTTTACGATTATATCTGTCCGGGATAATTGCTCACGAAGGCATGAATTTACGAGGCAAATCACGCGTTTCTATTATTGAAACTCGAAAGAAAAATCGGAAACTCGCTCACACACGCGCGCTCTTTCGATTCGGCCGGGATCCTATACTCTTTATAACCTATTACGTGCTCGTTTCCTCTCCGCCACGGAGCTACTCGTGGACGGGACTTTATTAAAGGTGTTTTAATTAAATCGCAAGATGTTCCAATAAATAACCGAGCCCCCGATAGTCGGGTACTCGGCCGAGCTTGGTCTTTCGCGGGGATTTGTATCACCGGCCCACTCGTTCAATTCTCCTCACACTCACACACACGTACCGCAACCCGTTTGCGATTCTTCTCTCCGAGTTTTCATGAATAATTACTAACCAAAAATTGGAGATTCTCGCGTGCGGCCACGATTTTAATTATCTAATTTACCCGCACACCGAGAGCACGGGAAAATAGGAAGTAATTATTAGGCGATTCTTCCAACACGTGGGAAAGTCGTCACCGCGACCGCGTTTCCTCGCGATCTTTTTTATGATGGAAACTCCGCCGTTGAATTATCCCGGGTTCGAAAGAACGATTAGAGTTACAGAGACTCAACTGATTTGACTGGGAAAATTCGATCGCGACCCACTGACTAAACGGGAAAGTGGCTGGAAAATATAACTCACGGCTATAATCCCGATGGTGCGGTTAGACGTCTTCTCCGCTCGATACTTCACGAAAATCTCCCCGAATTTCGTGTCGCGACCAGGGCAGTGGACTCTCCCTCCCTCCCGTCTACTTGCTTCGAATATTTCCCCGATAATTGACAGGTCCGTCTCCTGAGATCTTAACGCGAGCGTGAGATGGGGCACCGAGCGAATATTTCTTTCTTTTATTGAAAAAGGCTACTCGTCTTTAACGACGTCCTATACCCCTGGCTCGCTATTTTACAATGGTTCCGAGGGAATTGGCGACGTAACATGTCGAGAAACATTCCGAAGCGGAAATTGGCGATGACATAAATTTGATGACGGGAGGATGCTAATTTTTCCTACTGCCCTGGTTTTTGGAAGGAGAGGCGCCCGCGCGAGAACAACGAAATATTCGTTCTCGAAAATTCCAGCGTTTTAACGGATTTTATTCGCTGTCTTCTTCCCTCTTTCCTTTTGTGTTGAATCTTTCGTCCAAGCCTTGGCCTTGAGAGCTGCTCGAGACAGGCATATGAGCTTTGCTCGAAATACGCTGACGGTACCCGATATTTCGTCCTCCTTGTTTCTTTGATCGCCTTTCCTTGGACTTTCGACGGTTCGATAATTCGTTCTTTCCTTTCCCCCTCCCTTTCCTCCAGGATTCCCGAATGGCTCATAGAACAAACGTGGTCGCGGGACGCAATTAATAATCAAAATCTCAACATTTAATTCCCTAGAAAAACGTTGCGGGAGCGTAGCGTGGTCGAAGTGTTGAGCGGAGAGAGATAGGAAGCCTTCCTTTTACTTTACCTTTATTTCAAGGGACGGTGCTAGAAAACACCGTCACAGTACAAAAGAAGTAAAATAACTTTTTATGAAAAAGCCAAGCAAATTTACTATAAACGTACACAACATTGTCAAACCCTAGAAATACTATTCTTTCAATATTTTATTTTTAAAAAACATATAACTATAACAATAAAAAGTTCGAATCCCGATTATATAAAAGTACAACGTATGCATCACATATGTGCTATATGTATGTACTTACTAGAAACGAACACAAAATTGTCGAAGTCTAGAAAAACTATTTTTTCAATATTTATTTTAAAACCATATTACTATTATAATAAAATGTTCGAATCACGATTATATAAAAATACAATGATCATCCAAAAGTACACGATTAAGAAAATAAGCTCGGCGTAGGATGACGTTTTCTCAACTTGACTATCAGTTTGACAGAGACATAAATTGACGCAATTTATTATGTAACTGCAAACCAAGTTTCTGATTTCGCAAAGTATAAATTAAAAAATCAGTAATGTACCCTAGACCCCACGGCTTTTGAAATCTCACTTTATTTGTGTAATTTGAAAAAGTACGTGGAGGTATTCACTTTGTACTTTATTGCAGAACCACCATACCAGAGATGTCCAAAATTTGTATCGACCGATACTCGCTACTCGATACAAATGTAGCGAGTAACGAAAAAAAAATCGCTACTCGATACGAATGTAGCGAGTAGCGAAAAAAGTTCGCTACTCGATACAAATGTAGCGAAATTTTTTCGCTACTCGATACTTTACTAGCAAGTAGCGAAATTTTTTTCGCTACTCGCTACATTTGTATCGAGTAGCGAAAAAATTTTTGCTACTCGATACAAATGTAGCGAGTAGCGAAAAAATCTCGCTACCCGATACAAATGTAGCAAGTAGCGAAAAAAAAATCGCTACTCGATACAAATGTAGCGAGTAGCGAAAAAAATGTGGCTACTCGATCCAAATGTAGCGAGTAGCGAAAAAAATGTCGCTACTCGATACAAATGTAGGGAGTAGCGAAAAAAAATTCGCTACTTGATACAAATGTAGCGAGTAGCGAAAAAAAGTTACTACTCGATACAAATGTAGCGAGTAGCGAAACAAATTTCGCTACTCGCGATATTTCGAGAGAGAGAGAAAGAGAGAGAGATAGAGAGAGAGAGAGCGAGAGAGAGAGAGAAAGAGAGAGAGAGAGAGAGAGAGA